>OU898283.1:109379349-109979349 GCA_918026665.1 Diabrotica balteata | reverse complement strand
TTATCTCCCTAAATTATTAAGTTGTGTTTTCATCATAATCTCTTCCCAGTATAATATCAAATTTGTTTAAAAAAAACTGCCAGATCGCTACCTGATGGTCTGTAAACTGATGCTATAATGAGTTTGTTATTACCTATATTAGCTTCGCATATAGCACACTCTATTACCCTATCGCGAAAACACTCCGCACTCAGTTGGACTACTAATTTTCATCAAAAGGGGTCTATAATATAAAATATACTTACTTGGCATTGGCTTCTGCGATAGGTTTTGCTGGGGTGAACGACAATAACATGATTCTTTATAATCAGGGCTGGACTTTTGAATCCCGATGGTTGTTGTCTCTTTCATACTTAACGTGAAGGGATACAATTCTGAAATTTCACCTTTTTTTTACTTTTTAATTTGAAGATTCTCATCTTGTACACCTTCGATTACTGATAAATGACAAATATATTATTGGGGACGAATGGATATGCCTAGTAGCTTTTGTAGAAAAAGTGGACAAGTCCAGGACTATCCGATTTTTTCTTCGCAATACCATAAAATTTCTAATACACATAAAAAAGCATTACTAGTACGAAGATGTGTGGAATTTCTCTACAAAACGGCGCTTCTTCATACTTACTAATAGATTTTTGTCAAAATGTCAAAAAATTCCTGTTTATGGACATATCCGATTTCTCGCCTTCTTTTCGGTCTGAAACCTGCATGATTAACCGGTATTATTTCAAGTAGCTTTGGACTAACTCTGTTGTAGATAAGTCGTTATAGTAACTTGAACGTTGCCGATAGTGGGGCTAATTGGTCTGTAGTTCTTAGGGTTGTTTATGATTTGGTTTTCCCTGGTTTTATTATGGCAATGATCTTCGAGCGTTTTAGTTCCTGTGATATAGGTACCGGTCTTCATAATATCTGTGAAAAAGTGGGCCATCCATTCTCTCGCATATTTGCCGCTGTTAATTAAAAATTCGGGATGAATATTGTCAAAACCTGGGGACTTTACCTGGCTTTACATCCTTGAGAGTTATAGTGACCTCTTCGCAAGTTGAAAGGGCGAGAGTATTCGGTTTCTGCAGATTGGAATTTTAAAGTTTTCAAGCTCTCGTTTTAACATTTGTGTTGTGCTTGTATTTCGAGGTCCTAATGTCGATATCAGATGTGAGGCAATACTGTTGGGTAATTGTTGTTTGTTCCTCGTTATAGGAGTTCCTTCCTAATTTCTTAGTAGTGTCAATGCTTTCCTACATGATGTTTGAAATTAAGACTTTCTACAGTTTCCTTCCATTTTTATTGTCTCCGCTACATCTAAGCTATGGAGCAGTTCATCGGCTAATTCTTGATCGCCGTTTCAAGGACATTTTGGTATAGTTCTTCGCTGTTATGGGACCAACCAGGAATATATTCTTTTCGGTAGCCTCTTGGTATATGATTTTTGGCCGTGCTTATTACGGCTCCAACGAATTTCTTGTAATTTCTAGTGGTGGGGTGTATCCAGCCTAGAGTATTTTCCAGTACCGCAGAAAAACTACCCAAATGGCTTTGTTTAGATTCCAACGTTGTCGAGGAATAGATGTGATTATAGGAATCTGGGCTCCTGCTCTAAAATCACTGGGCGGTATTGGTGTGTGGAAAGTCGTCCATTACTTTTCGAGAGACTGCTAGATGTTGCTTGTTTTTATTAGTAGAGATAAAAACATAGATCAGGATGTACTCCTTCTTCCATGCTGCTGACATGAATGTAGATCGGTCTTTAGCGTGAAACTTTAGTGATATATGTTCGTCTTTCGCCCATTTTACTAGTGCATTCCCATTACTGTTGCATTGTTTATATTCCCATGAGTTGAGCTGCTAGGATATAGCCGGTAGTTTAGGTGTTAGTAACGGTGATGCTTCCAATTTCTACAACAACATTATTAGTTTTATCATCAGTACAGTGAAAATTTAAATAATCCCCCTCTGTGGCTTCAGTGGTATTAGGGAGCGCCTACCTTTAAACCTAAAGGTCGTGAGTTCGAATCTCACCTGGGTGGAAATTTTCGTTTATTAAAAAAATTAATAAATGAAAATAATTTCTATCCTTGTGTCGATCGGTACTCACCGGAGGGACCGCAGGACGTTCGGATACAATTAGCGTCTCTTAGCAAAGACAATGACGTCGACTTTGCCTTAATGTATCACGGACAGTTGACTCTTACCACACACAAACACAGGATGACACACACACCACACACTACATTAATTAAACTTATCTTGTGATTGAAGACTGGGCTGAAAATGACAAGTGTCCAAGCCAAAACACACAAAAATAAATTGTGGAAATAAAAACAAACGAGGACGTCGTTTTTTTATGTTTTTGTTTAAGTACGTTGCTGTGCCGTATGATCGATGGTTACGTAGCACCCAGTAGTTCGAGCCAGGTCTTTTTCCCTTTATTCGCAGTTGTTCTACCGTTTCGCAGTGTGTTTCTTGTAGAGCGACCAGGTCGATGTCGTTATGCTTTTAGAAATTTTGCTAAGTACTGGCTCTTTGAATAGAGAATTTTCCTTTTTACAGTTAAGTCACAAAATTCGGATCATAGGTCCGAGTGTTTCTCAGTCATTAGGTCCATTGATTTGTATTATTGTTAATTTGCCTTCTGATAACGTTTAATGACATTGTTTGCAATGTGTCTTGGTCAGGAGATTTTGAGATTACCTGACGGCCAGTATTTGCATTCATTTAGCGTTGCCCAGGGTGCACGTGTAGTATTTGGATACGGACTCGAACTTGCTCTACACCTATTCACAAATTTAATTGAATGAAATTACAGTTTACAAACAAATGCTCAAACCAGTATGAATGATCGAACAGTCTACAGATATTGTACTTACGTGTAAAATATCGTGAATATCCTTTGTTTCAAAGATATTTACTTGGTTCCATACTTTATACCAATTGTATATGTACTACAGAAACTTACACTGTATAATATGAATTGTTTGTCACATATAATAATACCGTTAGTTAATGGATCAATACAGATAATTAGGAAGAGCATCAATAAAAATTTTAAGAGTTGGTCTTCGCTATAAAAACCAATATTTTATTATTTTTTTGACCAAGATTTTCTAAAATGTTTAAAATAGAACAAGGCATATTATTCTTTTATGCTTATTTATCTTTTAAAAGTTGTAGTAAAAAATATAATTTTTCAACTTTGACACAAGTTTCCGACTGCCCACCTCCACAACGTATCGGATAGGAACACCTGCCCGATTCATTTATGGTGGTCTTCAATTATTAATTATAATCGCCATTATCATAGGTATTATAATAATCTCTAGCGTTCAAAGAGATTCCAGCACCGCTGTACCGTGCAGAAATAGTGTCGTTTCTAGCTTGCCGGTACGGATATATATCAAGAATACGCGAGAGTTCAACCATAACATGCTCACGGTACTTCTTTTTT
This sequence comes from Diabrotica balteata, assembly GCA_918026665.1. NCBI lineage: Eukaryota > Metazoa > Arthropoda > Insecta > Coleoptera > Chrysomelidae > Diabrotica > Diabrotica balteata. Next base: position 109,975,898 of record OU898283.1, on the reverse strand, counting down.
GTATTGTGCTGGTACTGCTAGTGGGAATAATCAAATCATTTAGTGTCAAACGTGCGGCAGGCATCGAACGGCGACGCCGAGAAAAAAAGCAACGCTGAAATTCCAACGCTGTGCTGGATGGACGAACAAAAAGATGCTAAGCAGGTGCGGTACTAAAAAGAGTTTAATGGTTCATCCAGTTCGGGTTGAGTATTACTTATCAAGATTTTATTTAGAGGTACACTGAGATAACCATAAGAAATTTATATTATTTATGAATAATTGCCATGTCACTGAGAGTTAAAATGTATCAATTTTTATAAATACTTCTTCTTTTTAGTTCTATACAGTTCTAAGAACTGCTTCTTTTTGCTGAAATCTTTTATATTTTATAATTTATCGCCGTATTATTTGTGTACTCTAACATTTTTTTGATTTTGGTGATTTTTCTTAATTTGGTAGGTACCGTAAAATGGAGCGAAATACCCTTTATAGCATAATATGTAATGCCAGCCGATCATGTTCACCCCACGTTATAAATATTGCAAAATGTAATCATTCTGAAAAATGTATACTGGGGCGAAATTGATCATTGCAATTTAAACCAGAATTTGCTACAGATTTATTTTATTAACAAAAAAAAACAAAAATATGTTGATCCGCCCTAAATTAGGTTTCACAAAGAAAAGTTATCAATGATATTAAAAAAACTGAACCAAAGAGCATTATTCATTAAAAATATTTTCTAAAAATTGCAATCGTACGAATGAGGTCATGAAAAGTAAACTTTAATATGCTTAAACCAAACAATGAAAAAGTAGGCTGCAATGTAGAATACCAAAAAACATAACATCATATAGGTATATTAAGTTAAAGTATATTGCTTCTAAACTTAAGCATCTCCATTAAATCAACATGTTTTTTAAACATACAAGCTCTTTCTGTTGAATTAAGGAATTCAGGATATGGCTAAATGGCAATAATATCACTCACTTTAACCGAAAATTTATTATGTTCGACCAGTTTAAAGGACACCTTTACTTTATAAGTATCTGTATATTCCTATCCTATATCCCTACAACACTGATTTCATCACATCCTCCACCACGCTTATCAACGGAAAATATGGCCAAGAAGGAGGAGAAATTACCCGACGGAATGGAAGAAAAAGTTATTAGTTTGCCCCAATCTATAAAAAAAAGGAGACAAACTCCAATGCAAAAAACTTACCGTGGAATGTTCATCTACTATGTACAGCGTATTAAGTGTCCTCACGTATATTATAAACCAGCGGCTCCAACCACTAGCAGAAAATATTATTGGAGAGTATCAGACGGCTTCGACGGGAAGATCGACACTGGATCAAATATTTACAGTCAACAGATCTTGAGTAAATCATGGAACATGACATTGATGTTCACAACGTGTTTGTAGACTTCAAACAGGCATACGACTCAGTCAAAAGGAACAAACTCTACAATATATTGGCTGAATTGGCAATACCACACAAGCTAATTAGACTCATTAAAGCCACAATGGATGAAACTCAGGCATGTGTACGAATACAAAACCACCGGACAGACTTTTTCAAAATTTCGCAGGGACTAAAGCAGGGAGATGGGCTGGCCCCAACTTTGTTTAACCTGGCACTGGAGTATGCGGTTAGGCAAATGCAAACTGGACGAGGAAACCTACTGACCAACCGAACGGTTCAACTGGCCGCTTATGCCGATGATATTAATATTATGAGTAGAACATCAACAGGAGCACAGGAAACATACGCAGAGTTAAAAACGCAAACAAAAGGCTAGGTCTGGAAATTAACACAGAAAAAACAAAAATAATGATACAGACGAGAAGAAATATAGTCCCACAAAACATTATACATGAAGATGACATTGAAACGGTTGGAAAGTTTACATACCTGGGAGTAGAAATATATGCCGACGGATCAGAAGATGGAGAAATACGAAAGAGATAACGCAGGCAAACAGAGCTTATTTTGCCCTCTCCCATATATTTCGGTCTAAAAATGTCCACCGAAATACAAAGATGAGAATATATAAAACTTTAATTCGCCAATAGCATGTTATGGCAGTGAAGCATGGGTCCTGAAAGAAACATCCAAAGCAAACTCGACACATTCGAAAGAAAAGTACTGAGGAGAATACTAGGACCTGTGAGGGAAAACGGAATCTTCAGAAGTCGATATAACAACGAGCTTTATCAACTTTATAAGGAACACCACTGTCAGACTTCATTAGAATACAAAGATTGCAATGGGCCGGACATGTGATACGAATGGGAGAGGATAGGCTACCAAAACGAGCACTGAACGCCAGAATGCAGGGAAAGAGACCAGTTGGAAAGCCAAGAAAGCGCTGGGAAGACACAGTAAGCAGCGACGCACAAGCACTTTTAGGAGTCCGTGTATGGAGAAAGCACACAGACAGACAAGGGTGAGCAAAAAATAAAGAGGCAAGGCTCATTTTGGGCAGTAGTGCCGTAAAGAAGAAGTAGAAGAATATCTACAACGTCTTCGTCCTTTTCATGGGGTTTTTGATTTTTAGCAGCATATGCGATAGTACTGATTCTTCCTTCTTCTACCTAGAGCTTACTTACAGAAAAACTCCTTCTTTGACGTCATCCCTGATATGGCAAAACCGCTGTTTTATTTTTAGTCCGCTGTTTCTGTTTTTTCTCTCTCTATGTGCTGAAGGATTTCTCCATGATCGTGACAATCAAGTGTTAGGTCAAAGGTGTGTTGTTTTGGCCAAATATATAAAAGCCCGCATTGTTGTTTCGTAATATATCACCTATCGGTAAAAATTGAATACAGGTTATCTCTCATGATGATTATTTACCATCTCCAAGTAGTTTTACATGTATTAAAAAAGTCAAAGTAAACCAGGCCCGTAAATGCCTGTGAATCGTAAGTACAGAAAGGTGATCCTTTTGGACCATTTTTTGTCCATTGCAAGAATATTTCTTCTGTGTTATAAATTATATATGGTGCTAACAGCAATCCTGAAGCCGAAGCATACATCATTATGGTCATTGCTGCTTTAGTACAATTAAAAACCCATTCGGGATATTTGGTGCCGCGTTGAAGTATCATTTTCTTATTTCCAGGCTAATCTTGTACGTTGGTCTCGTCGTAATTGAATATGTTATTAAGTGGAATATTTTCTAATTGTTTACGCAGATTCTCGAAGTAGACAATTAAAGTTTGTTTTGAAATATTAGCTCTAGGCCTTTTAATCTTGGTCGCCACTTTTTTTGTAATTTCTCCTGTATGTCGTCCCAGTAATAGTCAGTTCCAGGTAAATTGATTTTGAAGCACTTGTAGGCCCTGGGCATCCATAACATCTTTGGCTAAATATTTTATATCTCATATAAGTCAAGGAGAAATCCCCACTCGCCGCATATTACAGCACACAGTATAATTGTTTGTTCTTCGTTCGTCGAACATACAGTCTGCCCACCATTTTTTCTTCCATGTCGGCCATTATAGCGGTTATTACCGGTTCCATAGGGAATTTTATAGTCTTCGGTACGGCTACGTAAGGACCATCCTTCCTCAAGAACTTTCTTTGGAGGGCACGTTCCACCCTTACTTCGTCATAGTCCTTATATGAACGAACACTAAGTTTTTATATAATTTCGAACCATTTTTTCTGAAAAGAGAGCAGCAATTTAGTACCAATTCAGAAAAAATGTTGTCAAATTCGCCCCACAGACCTGATCAAATTAGCCCCATTGTGATTTTTTAAAGTTTCCGCATAATATATAATTTACGATGATTCCGCCTAAAAAATAGCGTTACATTTGACAGAAAAGCTAAAGAAACTTATCAAAAATATAGCCATAATAAAAACAAGCTTTTTTTCATAAAAAAATATACTTACTTCGACTAAACAATCCCATTTATACAAAGTATAGAATCAAAATGTTTAAAAGGCATAATTTTTTTAAAATTCATAAGAAAAACCTGGTGATGAGCAGATCCACAATCGTGTTTAACTTTTTACAAAGCTTTTATTAGGTCCATCTTGGATTACGGATAATGAAGGAATACATTAAACAATAATTAATTATATCCAAAATTAAATGAAAATTAATATGAAAAAAAGAGTCGAAAATATCCATAAAATGCATCATCCAAGGGTTAAAAAAGCGTAAAAGGATAGGAATTATCATTTGAACACAAAAAACCATACTTCACATACGTACTTCAGATTTTTCAGATGTTAATATCAACCACATAAGTATTATAAAATCGCCTTTAATTCAATGTCAATGTCTAAAATAATCTCGTAATTTATAAATAAATGTTTTAAAGATTTAAAAGTCGTCAAAAATCATACAAACTTTGTTACTACATTATTTAACTTTTCAACAAAAACACAGTAAAATAAATGAGACAGTGGTGTCTACTGCCGATTTTCTTCCTCATAGTCAATTAATTAATTCATGATGTTCTCGGCTTTGTGAGCGCTGGTATTAATCTCAGTCGTGTGGCCTTTGCTCACTTGCCTTTACAACCAAGCGACCTAAAAGACCCCCTGATCACTGACTACGCTAGCACGGTTGCTTCTCCGCAGATCCGGACTGATTATATGATACCAGTTGTTACACTTTTATTGCGGATTAAATCCAGAATGAAATTAATCAAACATCTATAAATAATTAGGTATAGCCAAAGAAACGATAAGAATAAAGTGATAATAACATCAAAAACATCGTAAAGGGCTTCCTATGGACAAAGTAGCTTGGTAGTGGAACAATGAAGTGAAACAGAAGGTTAAGAAGAAGAAAGATGCTAAATAAATGTCTAAAAGATAGGAAGATAACTATATACACAAGGTAGCAAAGAGAGAAGCATAGGGCGCTGTAGCTACTGCTAAAAAAATATTATCTTCTGTACAGTTGTATGAATAGTTGGAATATATATTCCAACTAGGGGATGAAAAGTTTGTACAGCAATGCTAAAGCTATAGACAAGTCATCACAGGACTTGAATCACATGAGGCAGATTAAGAGTGCAAATGGAAGAGCCGTTGTTGAAATAAAGTAAAGATGGTATGAGTACTTTGGAAAGTTGCTAAATGAAGAAGAGAAGAAAGACAGAGAATACGGACAGCCAAATGATAATTTAATATGGGATAACAAGAGATGAGTTTGTCTTTAAATAGGATAAAGGATGGTGAGGAAGTAGGACCTGATGGAATATTTGTGGAGGTTTAGAAAGCTCTAGGAAAGGAAGTGGTTGATGTTCTTGGCAAATAATGAGTAGGCTATATGAGAAGGAAAGGATGCCCAATCATGGAAAGAGAGCGTGATGGTATCAGTGTATCAAAATAAAGAGAACATTCTGGACTGTAAGAACTGTAGAGGGATAAGGTTCAGGAGAGTGAGACATTGATGGGAGAAGAACGGTTTGAGCTTGTGCCAGGAAGGAGGTCAACGGATAGACAGAGACCTAAGTAATACACAGATGGAATTTAAGAAACGTCTAGGAACTCGTGATGTACTGTTTGCAGTCAGTATTTTTTCGAAAAGATGTGTAAATGGAAATCAGGAATTATATGCCTATTTCATTGATTTCCAGATAGCTTTTGAGAGAGTACACCATAATCATCTTAAAGCAATGTCGTTACATAAAAACATAGACAGGATATTAAAATTATATGTAGCTTATACTGGAATCAAACAGCGAAAGTGACAGTTAAGGATAAACTGATTGAGGACATTTGGATATGCTGTGGGTGTACTAAAACTCTATTCTATCGCAATTGTTGTTTAATTTATATAGTAAAGCAATCCGTGAATCGGCACTGGCTAAAATATGTAAAGGCATTACCTTATAAAAAAACTTAATACGCTTTGCAACAATTATGGATTAACAATAAATCTGATGAAAACTAAGTTCATGATAATTCTTCAAGGTCAACGTTTATGACAAATTGGCAAAATATTTTTGTGAACGCAATATCAATATAACGTCGCAGATAAGAATTCTACAATGCAACACGAAAAACTTAGAACCATTCGAAATATGGTGTTTCCGACGTATTCTAAAAATATCATGGATGGATTGCAAAATAAATTATAGATCCAGCTGAAAAGCAAAAGACAATGTGAAAAAATATATAGAATCTACCTTTACAGAATTGAAGTGGCATGTCAGAACAAAGTTGCCAACTGATAGATATACTTTGTCTATTGAAATGATTTATAGAAATTTGTTTACGTTCTCATAGAACATAATTTGGGCTGAATACAGGAATTAGAATATTAAGTGAAAATGAAAAGTAAACTTAGGATTATAACAGAGTATTTAGTATATAAAAAGTTTACTATTTTAGTATTTAGTAAAAGAGACAAGTTAATAAATGAATAAAATCGAAAGAACTTAAAATAAAATAATTATTCAAAGAAAAATTACAAACATGTGACGTTTTTAACGTTACAGAATTCAATATAGGACAGAACCAAAATGCAGATGCGCAAATAAAAAAATTACAACTGCCACAATGTTTTCCAATCTCCGAATGGAGCGAAACATGAAGAAGAAGGAGATTCAATAATTCAGGTGATTTCTATTTTCTTTTTTCCAAATGCATTACGAATTTTTAATAGTTTCAAAAAATAAGGCCTATGTTTTTCTTATAATTTTGTAATTCACTACGGCCCTGGTCATTCACGAACTTCTTAACGATAATGCTTCAGATCGTCATTAATTTTTTCGTAGCAGTTTTTACTGGTTGACTGCTTCCTCTTCGAGCTTGACTTAAGATCAGTTTCTTATGTATTCGCTGGATATTAAAGTTTTTGTAGCTTTTAAAATATATACAATTGGAAAAGATAAACAGTATTTACCAAAAAATTAAAATTTTTGTTTTTTTGATTATTTCATAAATTCTATCTATTTGGCGTGAGTATTTGGAACACAAGATTTGAGATAGCTCCCCTAAGAAAAATGCTTATGAATCATTATTCCTTTAGTTGCAACTTTTTCATTCTTAGAAACTACCCCCTATTCTAATAACAGTACAACGCACTCAATAGTATTTGATTTCTTTTTATTAATTATAAGATATAAAAAATAATTAAAAATTACGTTTAGTTATGTAAAAAAATAGTACAACGAGTCAGGGATCATCACAATCACTTGATATATCTTAATCGACTTCATAGGGTACACGTAAACTCATCAACAAATTACCATAAATACCCTCGTACATAGTACAAACTCATCACCGTCATAAAAATAAGGATTTTCAAATAGACCCCAAGAGATTGGTAAACATATCACTGGCCTACCCATAGATAAAGAATATATATTACCGGATAGATAGGAAACTGTGTAGGTTATTTCTGGACAATACACCATCTGGCGGCCTTAGGAAAGCAACATATTTTTAAAAAATCTGGTAATTCTACAAATTTAAAGATTAATTTTGAGGGTTTGGGTTTGACTACAAAAATAAAACAAACGTTGGTTCTTTTTCTACTTTATTTTTTTATAAACATTAATTACATGTATTTAAATGTAGTTGGTTAAACAGCTATTCTGTAGTTTCTATAAATTATATCTAATACATTATCAAAAATTTTCTATTAATATCGTCGGCATACTGCTAAAAAAATCTAATTTTGATGTTTATTGATCTAATGACTTGAATTTATAATATCGCACCCTTAGTAACGTATAGGTATAAATCCAAAATGTAGGGTAATCGCATTTAAAGTTTTGCATGAGTATGATTTTAAAGAAAATGCCCTATAACATAGATAATGTATTAAATGTTAGATGTTTTTAAGGTTATAACAATATTTTTTACAAAAAAAAATATAACTAACCATTGTCCAAATAAGCCATTATATAAGCCAATAATAATAAGGTTGTAATTATTACAACCATTAACGCAAAGAGTGCTCTGATTATCGAACACTAAGCTTCATGAGTGATACTTTAAAAGTTCTGCTAAAAGTAATACATAAGAGAATATACGAAAGGCTAGAGGAGGATATTAGCGAGACGCAGTTCGAGTTCCGAAATGGAATGGGTACTCGAGAAGGACTATTTGCCATCAACCTATTGATTCAGCGATGTCGGGATGTAAATGTTGATCTACACTACCTATCAACCTATTGATTCAGCGATGTCGGGATGTAAATGTTGATCTACACTTGTGCTTCGTTGACTACGATAAAGTAAGACATGGAAAACTAATATCAATATTTATGAACAAGCGCATTGACAGTAAAATTATAAATATAGTACAAACATTATCTTCTTCTTAAGGTGTCGTGCATTTCTGCATAGGCGTCCATCGTACATCGTCTTGTCAGGTGAGATGTTAAATATTCAGGATTAAATAGCAGCAGTTTTTAGCAGCATTGCGAAGCATTTTATAGCTGTGGATTCCTGTCCATTGTCGAATATTGCGCAGCCATGATATTTTTTTACGTCCCAGACCTCTCCTACCCTCTATCTTCCCTTCGAGTATCAGTTGCTGAAAAGTGTATCTTTCTCCTTGTAATATATGCCCCAAGTATGCAGTCTTCTTACTTTTTACATAACTAAAAAGTTATCTATCCTTTGATCATCCTTTCTTTGATCTAAACAATTCTGTATTAATGTTTGCATACTAAAAATTGCTTTTCTTGTGCCAAGTCCATTTTTGAAACAAAACTGACTCCATCCACTGACCTCTTCACATTTCTTAAACAATCTAGTGTGAAGTATTCTCAGAAAAGTTTTAAAAAGTGACTCATTAGGCTTATTAGTCGGTGGTCCTTGCAGAAGTTCGCACGTGGTGTTTTTGGTAGGGCGATAACTGTAGATCGAAGCCAATCTTTTGGAATCTGGCCAGTATCGTAGATGTCGTTAAAGAGCTTGACAATAATGTCTAAGTTTTCTTCATTAAGTAACTTGATTGTTTCTGCGTACATATCATCTGGTCCTGTGGTTTTGTTACTTTTTAATAGTTTGGTAGCGTGTACAATTTCAGCTTTCAAAATACTTCGGCCATACAAATAATTTCTCAGTTGTGGTGGTTTTGAATTGGAAACATTATATTGAAACCAAAGTGCCATAGTTCAAATTGATGAGCAAAACTCAGAAGAAATGAGGATCTGTAGAGGAGTTAGACAGGGATATGTTTTATCGCCACTTTTGTTTAACTTGTATTCTTAAGAAATTTTCCAAAACACGCTCAATGATATTGAAGCAGGAGTCACCGTTAACAGAAAATTAATTAACAACTTAAAATATGCAGACGCCACTGTGATCATAGCAACGAATATAGAGGAACAACATCTTATCGAAAGCTTGAGTATGAATAGTGCTGAGACGGGAATTACTATAAACGCTAAAAAAACGAAGTACATGCTAATTACAAAAAGACCACAAAATATCACCTATTGACAATCAATGGTAACGTGATAGAACAAGTAGAAAAATATCAGTACTTGGGAACTTTGATCAATGAAACCAATGATCATACTGTAGAAATAAACACGCAAATAGAGATTGCCAGATCAGCATTTTTACGAATGAAGCCAGTCCTAACGTGCAAAAATCTAAATTTGGAGATCAGACTACGTACTAATCGCTGTTATATATTTTCAATAATATTATATGGAGCTAAGACTTGGACATTAAAAAAATGTAATTTAAAAATAATCGAGGCCTTTGAACTCTGGTTATACCGCAGAGTATTGAAAATATCATGGACTGATAAAATTGCAAATAAAGAAGTACTAGAGAGGGTTAGTAAGGAAACAGAACTAATCACCACTATACAAACCAGAAAACTGGAATACCTAGGCCACGTGATGAGGGGACCAAAATATGAAATGTTGAGACTCATAATTCAGGGAAAGAATCAAGGAAGAAGATCTGTTGGCCGAATGCAGAACTCATGGTTGAAGAATCTACGTGATTGGTATCAATGCAGATCGATTGATTTGTTTAGAGCGGCAAGTTTGAAAATAAAAATAGCCATTACTATTACCAACCTCTGTAGAGAGACGGCACTTTAAGAAGAAGAAAGAGATATGAAATATATAGCATCAATTTGAACAGTATTTCCTTTGAATTAAAAAACGGAAGTATAATATTTCAAACCATACCAACTGTACTTTTCACATTCATTTAAAAGATTAAGATTTCCAAATATTTTAATAAAACTTTTGATTTATTGGTTAGTAACATTTTATTCATAAGATAAGTTGACCAAATAAGGCCCACTTAATGTTTGTTAGTTGTTTTTTGATAAATAAAATCACGATATAAATTTGAAAACCACAGAGAAAATAAATCACATATTTAAATTTAATATGAGATTGTTAAATTTTGTTAAAAGTTTTATGAGTTGTTACTTTTTAGTCTTTAAAAAATAGTTGCTTCTGGGCCTAATTAGGAACACCATGTTCTTAATAAGGCCCACTTTTTAAATGTGACCATTATGCCTAATTGCACCAACAGATCTTCAGCTCCAGTTTAGCCCAGTTCAGCTTATGTCGCATTGACGTTCCACGTACGTCTTAAGCTTAAGGTCTATTGGTGCAACTATACATTAATCAAATTAAACAAAGGTGACATGTAGGACATTTATTTTGTAAAAAATAATAGGTACTTAAAATAATTATTGCAAACAGTCTGGACATATGAAAACTAAGTCTTTATCATCTGCTGAAAGTCCTACACACTCTTCATGGATATATCTTTTGCAGCTGTCACAAAGTCTCATATCCTTAACGACATCCTCATTGCAGACGAAACAATACCAACTATCTTTTCGTTCTTCTTTGTTTTTTGAGGTTTCAAGTGAGCTGTGTTTATTTTTCTCTTCTCCTTTTTTTAGTTGTTTTTTGACTATTTTTCCGTTTGCCAAGTTTTTTCCTTTTCTTGATTGGTTTTTAGGGTCATTTAAACCAGCTTCATCAAACAATGATTTTGTGACTTCCTGTGCTCGATAGTTCAGGGATTTCTTTCTAGCACCTTTGAGTTTTCCAGTTTCCAATTCTGGTGTTATTAACACTGCGTTAAAACTTACTGACATTTCGTTTTCTTCTTCTGAGCTGTCATGTACTGAAAATTCATTGTCAGAACCGTCAGAACTCTCAGAGCTATCTTGCGTATTTTTCTCCTTTAGAGCTTTTATTTTCTTTTTTCTGTCTGGAGTGGAGCTGCCAATAGGATTATTCGTTGCGGAAGTCGAAGCTGATGGAATAGCAGAATCTTCCGAGTCTAATTTATTTTCTGTTATTTCTGATGGGCAAAAAGCTATGTCAGGAATGACACTCGGATCATACGGGTATATTCCCGTAGCACGAAAACCTGAAATAACATTTGATGCTGTAGTTGCTTTTGGCCATACTTTTGAGAAAATTGTGCCAAACGAAAATTTATTGATCGTTCGATCTGGTTTATTTGTCCAGTAGGTGATAACTTCGTCGTCCCAGTAAGATTCGAAGGCTTTAAATACCGCCTTGTCCATAGGTTGCAGTTCATGTGTGCAATTACTTGGCAGGCAAAAAAGCGTAATTTCATGCGACTCGGCTTCATCAACAATACCTGCATCCAGATGGGACGATGCTCCGTCAAAAATAAGCAGTATTCTTCCTATTGGCTTGTACTTAGCAAAATGTTGTACCCACTTAATGAAAACTGGCGTAGTCATACTTCCTTTCTCGTTCATTTCAATAACTGTTCCAGCAGGAAGATTGTCATACCATTCATTCTTCTTTCTTTTTCCTTTGAACAAGATCATAGGTGGAATTATTTGTCCTACAGCATTTCCACAACCGACGATTGACACATTCTCAGCGTGCTCTTGCGAAATCAAATAAACTCGTTTGACACCTTTACGAGCATATACCTGTTGTGATTTATGAAGGTTTAGGCGGCAACCTTTCTCGTCAATATTAAAAATGCGTTGAGGGCTTTGCAGGATATCAAGCTTCAACATAACTTCGCGTAGCTTTTCAAAATAGTCATTGACTATGAATCTGTTTAATTTGGCGGCTCTAGCTGGATTCATGAATTGAGATTTTCTTTTAACTACTTCGGGATGTCGATTTAAAAAAAGTTTGAGCCATTTTCGACCAGCTAAGTTTTTATCGATAAAAGGTGCAGATATGCCATTTCTTTGGCAATATTCATGGACAGAACGTCTTATCACTGTTGATGTCAGAGGCATTCCAACGTCAGCTAGCCTAAAAATTCTTCCACACAACTCAGATTCTTGTTGGGGGGTTAAACATGAAGGGCTTTTCCCAAGTTTCTTTTCCGCTTTTCCACTAAGCAAATGATTCCTAAGTGTTCGACGGGCAATATTAAATTCTTTGGCGGCTGTTCTTACTGACATCCCATTTTTAACTGCTTGCAAGGCCAAAGCCATTTGTTCTTCAGTCCATAAAGCTCTAGGCATCTTAAGCTTTTTAGTATTCTTTCTGAAACAAAGTTAAAAACTTATAAAACGTGTTATTGTAGTGGTCTTAACAAGGCCCACCCGTAGTCTTAATAGGGCCCACCGGGCCTTATTAGCAATGCTGTAGGGGATCATTGTTTTTGGAAATTACCATTATTTACGTTTTAATAAACATAAGGTAATTCAGGTACTATGAAAGTACAACTAATAAGTACACAAATGTCATACAAAATAAAAAAAATCGCACTCATAATCGTATTAAATTACAAAAGCATCACCACTGTAAACGAATGATCATGTAAAAGCGACAGTTCGCGTCGCTGCTCAACTTAGTGTAACAATTTGCACCTAGATGGCTCTACTGCATCTGTACATTGCAGCATACTGCCAATATTTGTCCATCCTGAGGAATACGGGCGAGTGGGCTTTACTAGAAACCGGGCTTTATTTGGCGAACCTACCTTATTTTATTTATTTGACGTTACAAGTTATGTACACCTGTCAGGTCAGACAAATATTTGAAACTGTTGATGTTGCCATGGTAACTTTAAAACACGCGCGTTTTTAAAAGTTGAATTTAGATACGCTACGACGTACTTTAAAGAAGCAAAATGGGATACCAATAAAAAAAATTTCTCATGACTTTTAATATAAATTAATTAAGATAGCAAGAATTCAACAGTACAAAATGTCCAATTAAGTTTCCTATGACCTGGCGATTGGCGATTTACCACCCGTATAATAAAAATGGATGAGCGAAAGTTTATTCATCTATGATATCATCGAATTGATGAAATGTAATCATAACTATATTGTTATTATTATTGCAATTTACTCATAGATCCGGCTGATTTGATAATTCCATTAACGGATGAAGTGGCTGCACTAATTTGAGCAATTAAATTAAAACGGCTGTAGCTAGTTTTACGCATACTATAACCGATATTACATACTGCAGATATACATGTTAAATAATTGCATTCAGTTTTTTACTACACGATGTTGTTCAATAATTTCACATCAGGAAATTTAGTAACCAGTCAACCAACTACAACGGAAACATTAACTAATCTGGTTCTAGCAACATGTTATAGACATAAACGTTTATTGCTAGACAATATGCGGATCCTGTCCTGTAAAGAGGACAACGGCATTTTTTTACCTGAAAGAATTTATTAATTTTAAAATTATAATCACATAAGGTGAATGTAGCTGGGTAAGTGTAACAACTATAACAGACAGTTTCCTATAGTCATTGCTTCTTAATCATCATTAAGTTTATAATATGTGCTGATATAAACTTCGATAACGTTGTTCTAAAAATAAACTCAGTTTCGCTACAAGTTAATAAATATTTTTTAAATTATAAACTCCAATATATTCAATATATGTTCTTCTTCTTCTCATTGCTCTCTATAGACGACTAACCTGTTCACCTTCTTCTTTTTCACGTGCTGTCTTCTTTCGAAGTTGGGCGATGATTATAAGTAGACTTGGGTAAATATGCATAATGCATATATTGCATTTGTATTGCCGAATCCTGGCTTAAACCCATAATTCCTGACTCCTCTGTTAATATAAATGGACATACAAAATATCGTAAAGACAGAGAAAATCGAGTGAGTGGCGGTGTATGCATTTATTTATCTAATATTTTTACCACAACTTTCAAAATTAACATTAAGCCAATAGATATTACTTGAATAGATGCAATTTACTTTTAAGATGAATAGAGGCAATTCTTTTTGCCTTAATTTAGTATGTATAAATCGTCCACCTATTACACTACTTGCACACGATAATGTTTTCTTCAAACTTGAAGAAATATGATAATCTTATCATTACTGGATATTTTAATTTCCCAGAGATCACCTAGCCAATAACTTTATTATCTGACGCCGAAAACACTCATAATTTATTTAAAAGCCTTGTAGTAAATTCAAACCTGATTACAGAACCTACTAGATTAAAATAAATGTAATGTAAACATAGCAAGAAAATAAAGAATAGAAAAAATAAGGGCTAAGTAGCATAGAGAAGATAATAATTATTCAAAATAATTATTATATATTCCAAATTAAATAAAGAATAAATTCAATACAGTAACGTATACATTTAAATTATACAAAGATACAATTGACCTAGTTTGACACAAGCCCGAATGTTTAAGAATTACGAAATCTGAAGACCTTCGTGAAAATTAATACAACGAAGCGACACACCATCGCATGTTACATTCCAACACGTGGAACAGTACAGCAGAATCAGCAAAATAAACTAGGAATGTTCGCGGGACATAAAAACTAAAAAAATTGGTCAACCAGGCAGTAGTATCGAGGGAGCGCTCAAGGCATTAATTGCCAGCTCCGTGAGCGCTCGGACGCGATAGCGTCCAGTACGCGATCAGTAATAGCGGGGCACCGTGACTGCCCGCTCAGGCAGTAATTGCCGGCGGTAGCGTCCAGCAAGTCAGTCAGTATCTTCGGGCAGGGCTGTCAAGACGAGAGGCGACACCAGGTGCGGATTACGCGCGATTGTTATATTTCGACGGGATATAGTTCCGTATAAGTGTCGGGTACTGGGAGTTCGAAAATCGCGACAGAGCGCGGTATCTCCACAAAAGAAATCCGATTTCCAGAGGAACTGAAGGGCGTATCATTAGCTAGAGCCTAAATACGCGAAAGGTAACAAAATTCTATATACTAACCCGAGTAAATTATAGTAGTACAGATTGTCACCCCTTTACTTTCTTGCTAAGATCTCTTCTCGTCTCCCTTCGCGCCGAACGAGTTATTATTGATTATATCTGACAGCTTGTTAACTTAATTGTAAACCACATAGTATATTCAATACATTTGTAGACTCTAAATTTGGTTTTTATGTTCCTTCCGGCCGATTCAGACAGAGACCAGAAGAGTACCAAATTTCGGCTTATACATTTATCCGGCTTCTAAAGTAAGCCCATAGACTCAAACTCTTTACAGGACCTGAGACCTAGAAGTCCTTAAATCCCTATCCCGAAACTTCTCTACCTTCTCGTAAATCCACGAAGGCGAGCCAGCCATTTCAGACTAGTGGGACCAGTAGCCTTGCAGCCGCTCGCAGGGATAAGCATCCTTAAGGTTCATATCGAGGATGTTACAGTGGTGACAGCGTTGTACAGTGGTGAAGATTTTCTCTCCCTCTAGTTCCAGATTTTACAATAGAGCATACAACCTCCCCCTAGTTGTACAGAAATAATAACCAACCTTCTACAGAAGTCAGTTCTCCTATAGGTAAGTCAGATCATGCAGTTATAACGGCTCACATCCAGTTCAATCCAATATTACCCCTCACAAATAATATTATAACATATGCTACTACCGACTTTTTCCGAAGTTGACATTGAACTCTCTCAAATCGACTGGCATTTATTTTTTGCAAACTTAAACGACCCCTCATGTGGACTGCATTTCTCGATAAAGTCCACAATATAATTTCTACAAATACCACTTTCCGTAAGTGTTATAAAAACAACCTTAAACCCTGGATAAATCGAACAGCAATTAAAAAAAATTAATCACAAACGACATCTATGGCGAAAATTTAAACACACCGGGCTTCTTAGTGATTTCCAAAGCCACCGCAGATTTTCAAATAACTTAAAAACATCTCTAACTCTAAGACAAAATTTTGAAGCAAATGTTATTGAAAGTGGTAACATTAAAAAGTCTATAAATACATACGTTCCTCCATGACGTCTAAAGTTTCCATTCCTCTACTTCAAAAATCCAACGAGACTTTATCCTCTTCTGACAAAGAATCTTCCGAAACTCTTTCTCTAGCATTCACAGTGGATCACATCAAACAACACTTAATTAAACTTTGCACATCCGCTTCACCTGGTTTAGATGGTTTAACACCAAAACTGTTAAAAAGGTGCGCAGGCGCATGGCGCCGTCTCCTTTCTAAGGTTGGCGATCTAAATGGTAATTGTAGTTTTGGAAACTTATTGGCAACAGTTTTTCTTTTAACAACTTCACAAACATCTCCGTATTCATATTGTCATGATAATCGGCTGATTTTGATTTTGATGCAAACACAAGATCTGCTCCCTCAATAAAACCATGTTTTCCATCTACACTATAATATATCTCTTTCGCTCAGACACACAGTTTTATGTATTTTATACTCTCTTCCTGTCAAATTCGTTTGATTTTCGCCTTTAGCAAAAATCCATGGTTCGTCTAAATAAACGAAGGAAGAACATTATTTTTTAAATTTATCATAATTTTTTAAAAATTCTATTCTTTTCTGATCTACACTAGCTCTTTCACACAAATCCTTTCTATTGTCTTCCTTTTTGAACTTAAATCCAATCTATCTTAAAATTCTCCAGAGACTTGTTCTGGAAATTTCAAATATATTTCTGTCTTTTAATTTTTGTAGCACTGTCTTTAGCAGAGTGTAGCACATCTAAAACACATCTCGGCATTTTTGACTTCAATAAACAAATACAATACACTAAACTGTCTCTTGACGGACACTTCTCTTCACCGGACAACTCTATACGGACAGTTTTTAAAACCAAAAAATCAGTCAGTGATATATGAAACTGTATGTAAATTTTCGTTACTTTTTAATATCTGTAACGACTCGGTACTTTAACTATCAATAGCCGGTATGTTATACCTGTAACTTTCGGAACTTTTAAGAGTACATCCACTCAAAGCCAGCAAATATTTGAAACTAACAAAGTGAAATATTAGATTCTTTTTCTGGTTTCTAAACCATCGTTCTGCCAATTTCTTTTTATTTATATTAAAAATAGTATATTTCTTTTTATTACAGTTGTAGTAGCTAATAAAGTAATAAAATAGTGTAATATCAAAGAACCCCGGCACGCCTCTTTGGTGTTTACATTTCATCGTTACGCAACCCAAATGTCTGATAACCACATTTGGTTTCATGGACGTCATTGTAATTATTTATAGGAGTGTTTACCTAAAAATTTTTGTTATTTTCTGATTAAATTTCACAATAAATTTTGCGTCTAGCTGAATATCTATTAACTAAAACAATTTTAGTTTAGACGTCATACTAACAGTAGATCCTTTTTATTGGAATAATGATTAGACCAATTTACTTTCATACTTCTACTTGCAAAGTAAAGTATTTGTTGTCGCAATATTCCAAAACAGTCGTATATTTGTGGAATAACCTATACTTCGTATATTAAAATCTATTTTTACTACGCTGTGAAGTAACAAATATGGAACACTCACTACTTAGTGGACGCGTCCATCAAGCTAGACGAGAATTGTACTAAATTGAAACAAAATTTATAACAATTATGAAAATTAATAATAAATCATGTTAGACAATATTAATATGGTGCGTCTCTGTATTCCCAAGTTGATTTCGGTATAATACAAGAAATATGAAGTCATATTTGTGGTAAAGCAAAAACAGTAAACCGCTACATTTGCTACATTTCGCAAACTCTATTGAGGATTGGTATTTTGTAATAAAACTTGAAGATTAACCACAACGTTAAAAGTTTCAATAACGATTCTTCAGATGACATATGTGGCGTACAAAAAAAAATTTACTTTAATAAAAAATATTTGTATGTATATAATTGCTGGTTTCATACTTTTCTTAAAGCAATATGTTAATACGATTGAAGACTTATTTACAAAACCAATAATTATGTATTTTTAATGTTTTACATAAAATAGAAAAAAACCTAATTTCTTTGAATGAATTGCAAATTTTAATGATATTATTTATAGCTATTTTATAATAATGTGCATTTGTTTGAATGTGTAGGTTAATTTTCATAAGGTCGTTTTTTAGAAAAATAAACAGAAATCTTAAATTGACATTTATCTAGTTTTTGTAAAATTTTGTTACATAATGTAGGTTAAACTAATATGGTACGTAAGGGATATAATGTTGTTTTTGTGAAAAATCTTAAACAAAACACTAATAAATTTAAAATATATTTATTTGTGAAATGCGCAGTGAATTATAATAAGTAAAGTAAAGTTATTAAAGTTTAATGTTCTGTACTGCTACTGTTGTCGTCGCTGTCGATATTACTAACAGATATTATTTCTTGGACAGCTGAATTTTAATTCAAAGAATCGTAAAATTCCTGACTAACTAGATTTGATTCATACATTCACTTCTGCAAATCCATAGCTTTAGTAGAATTTAGTGCCAATAAGGACTCATATATTTGTTTCAGTTCCAATTCTTTGGGCAACTTCCGTTTGTTTCGTATGTTAATCCTGTACCATAAACCCGTAAATGCATATCTAACTGATACATATATGTAAATTCTTTGCACATTTTAATCATTCTAACTTCTTTTAATTTCATTGCTGGTTCACTTTTTCGTAAAAAATACTTCTCAACGGCTTCCTTTATATTTAAGAAGACATCATGTGTAATTGTGTCAATTTTGTGCGGAGATGAGTGTACCCGAACGTTTTTTATTATGTTACTCCCATCTTCTGTAATCTTTGCAGAACACTGTCTTTTCTTGGTATAAATTAGACTAAAATCTTGGTCATTGGGTAAATATGTATGAACCCTACCAGACTCTATCAGAAACATTAGGAAATGCTATAGCTAAGTTGGAGAATTTTTGTTATGCCACCATTTTTCAACTAAGTTACAGACAAAGATAGGTCGGATATTTTTATATTGATTATATTTTTTTAAGTACAGTATTTGTAGTATAAATATATATAAAAAGCATATAAAAAGCATCCATAGTCAAGAATTGACCTGGTATATGCCCTATAAAACATTATATTAACATTAGGATCAGCGCCCCATTGATGATGGTTAACTACCTTTAAAACATTTGGGCTTTTTTCGCATTTAATTAAACAGTTATTATTATGTTCTTTCCATGTTAACTTGCTTTTGAAAAGCAAAAGCAGCATTCGTTAGAATGAAAACCATTTTCAACAGTCGAGACATATCATTAAAAACAAAATGCCGTCTATTGAACTGCTACATATTCACAGTTCTGCTCTACGGAATGGAAGCGTGGACACTGACTGTTGCATCTATGAATCGGCTCGAAGCTTTCGAAATGTGGTGTTATGGGCGCATCTTACGTATATCCAGGGTTGACAGAGTTACTAATGTGGAGGTCCTGCGTAGAATGGGGAAAGAATGTGAAATTCTCATGACCGTCAAAACTAAAAAGTTTGAATATCTAGGACATGTAATGAGAAATCAAAAACGTTACGGCCTTTTCCAGCTGATTCTCCTTCTTCTTCAAGTTTCACTCCTATCGGAGATTGGAAATCATTCTGGCAATTATAATTTTATTGGTTACTCGCCTGAATAGTTCAATTGAACTGCATCCAAACCATTCACGGAGATTGCGTAGCCACGAGATTTTACGTCCTCCTACGCTTCTTCTACCTTTGATTTTACTTGATTCTCCTAGGGAAGGTAAATGGTAAGAGAAGACCGGGAAAAAGACGCATTTCCTGGCTTCAAAATTTACGAAAGTGGTATAACACGGCTACCACTGAACTGTTTCGCGCTGCAGTATCGCCAACATCCGGAAAGGCACTTTAAGAAGAAGAAGAAGATGTTAACTTGGTAATAAGTGTGACGCCGAGATATATATAGTGTTTTTGGACAGGTATACTTAGATTATCAATGCTAATACTGGATATATTCGGTAAGCGATGACAAGTAAACAATACCACAGCGGATTTATTCAAAGTAAGTTCCAACCTTGGTTAAGAAATTGCATTGTACATAATCCAGTTAATGGAATCAATACATTCCTGATAAGAATTTTTAGAAGTGTAAAGACAGAAATTATCGGCGTATTGTAACTTAATTTCTTATTTTCTAACATTCTTCAACCAAACAGTGATAATTTTTGTTTGATTGTATTTGCACATATAATAGTTTCTTTATTTAGCTTTAACAAATCTAGCGAAACAACAATGTAGTGACATCGGAAATGTGTTTACGATAAATAGTTTAAATTTTTATGCAATAAATGGTAATTGCGAACGTTCGACATGTGTTCCTGATGCTCACGAATCTCTGCCATGTCGTAGCACTAATGGCCTTTATGCCATGGAGAAAAAATTGGTAGCAACACTCAGGATGACAGTGTGCATACCACATTCGTCCTGCGAACACACGCTTAGCCCCATTGTTTTATCCGTTTTAACTTACACAGTGGCTTACGTGGTCTAAGTTTTACTTCATTCATTATTGCTGATTGTTAGATGTAGTATTAGTCAAAGTTTCGATAATTTGATTTATTTTCATATTTGAGTTTTCACTGTACCAAATTTTAGTAGGTGTTTTATTATCAGATAAAGTTCAAGTTTCATTTCTATCTATGCTGCTACTCTAACAGCTTCACCCAACATACTTTTATCTAAATTTGAATAAAAAATGAAAGGTCTTGCCTAGGTACCTAGGTACTCTATAATACTGACTTTGAATTTTCATTATTATTTGAACATAATCTTTTAAAAGCTTTTAAGGAGTTTTCGCCTTCATTACCACACCTTATTCGTTCAATTTTTACACTAAATTTAGCGGTGATCATATCAATATACCCTTTTAATTTATTTATTATCTTAGGTTTCTTTTTAATCATATAATATATACAAAAATGTGAATAATGGTCTATAAACATAACAAAATACTTTTTATTAGGTATCATGAGTTACTGGATCTATAGGACCACATACATCTATTGACGAAACTTTAAAGATTCTTTTTGTTCTACTTTCATTATCAATACTGTGAAATGATAATCGTGATAGTTTTCCTTTTAAACATATTTCATTTATACCAGTTACGGGATATTTTGCCCATTTTTGAATAACCCATTTTTCTATGTATTAGCACACTAAGTTCAACAGCTATCATTTGTGCTTCTGGTAGATGGTTACATCATCATTTAACAATATACGAGTTATCTCTTAACTTACCTGTTATCACAACATGATTTCCTTTCATTATTTCGACTTGTTTCTCTTTGAATATACTTAAACACCTGCTTCTTCCAATTTCTTCCTAGAATTTAAACTATTTAAAAGTTGATTAAATACCAATTAAACATTTTTTATCCTAATTTACTTACCGTTTGCTGCTTGTAGATTCAAATCGTCCTGTGAGGTGGCAACGAATGATTGACTGAATATTATCTAATTACCAACAAATACAAACACCATCCACTACAGCAAGCCGGATTTAGGAGTGGCTTTGGAACGAATGGCCACCTACAAGTAATACAATGTTTGATAGAGAAACTTATATAGAATAAAATAAGCCATTTATATTAATATTTGTAGATTTTGAGATAGCATTTGACTCAGCCCAGCATAGCTGCATGTTGAAAGGTCTTACTGAGTGCATTATTGATCATATCTACACAACTCTTCTTCGAAAAATATATAATAGGTCAACAGCTGCAGTGAGAATGTACTACAGCGACACAAACACATTTACCTTGGATAAGGATATTAGGCAAGGGAACACCATCTCTTCTCTCTTCTAAACTATTCACCGCTTTATTACAGAGTACCATCGGAAACAATAATTGCAAACATGTTAGAGTCAACATAAATAGGAATGTTAAAGAACTCACAGAAGAACTAAGACGAAAGCAGAAAAGAAATATAACTGATTCTGACAGAAACATAATATTGGACAAACAGAGCAAAATAAGAACGCGGAAACAATATCTAAAAAAACTATTTAAAGACCAAAGAGATAACACCTTTAAGCTAGAAGAAGAGGTAAATGATAGATTAAAAATATTACAGCAGGAAGTTTATTCCGCAATAACACAGTTAAAGAATGGCAAAGCGGCAGTTCCTGATAATACACAAGCAGAACTACTCAAACTAATGGACAATGATCGCAATAGCAATAATCGCAAAGATATTCAACAACATATACAACTGTGGAGAAATACCAACAGAATGGCTGAAATCTGAGTTTATTGCACTTCACAAATGCTGTTGGTACTAGAGAGGCTTTGTTCTTAATACAAGTCCTATTCCAGAGACGCAGAGACGTCAACTGCGACGTATACGCACGTCAAGTTGATTACGAGAAAGCGTTTGATCGAGTACAGCATGCCAAGATCATGCAAATATTAGAAAGAAGCAGGAATTAACAACCAAGATCTCTAAATAATTTTTAAATCTTTACTGGAATCAGACAGCAAATCTCAGAGTTGAAGGTGAACACACTGACTATGTGAAAATCATGCATGGAGTGAGGCAAGGCTGTATTTTGTCTCCTCTAATCTTCAATTTGTACTCTGAAAGAATATTTATCGAAGCTTTGCATGAAACTGAAAAAGGTATTCTACTAAATGGTTACCGGCTAAACAACATCAGATATGCAGATGACACCATAGTATTTGCGGACAACTTAGAAGACCTACAAGTTCTTATGAACAAAATCACATATTACAGTCAACAATATGGACTCAATATAAACGTTAAGAAGACAAAGCTTATAATAATTAGCAAGAAAAGTATAACAGAAGGTCAACTCTACGTAAACCAATCTCCTGTAGAAAGAGTGACACACTATAAGAACTACCTCGGCACCATAATAAATAAAGAATGGAAGAACGGAAAAGCTAGATCCACCTTAAATCGGATGGGGGCCTTCTTCAAGAGTTACAACCTCTCTCATGATACAAAAGTAAGAATGCTGCGATGCTACATCTTCTCTGTTCTTTTTTATGGTGTTGAATCGTTAACCTTGAACGAGGATATGTGCAAAAAAACTGGAAGCATTTGAGATGTGGCTATATCGGAGAATACTTAAGATCCCGTGGACTGACCAAGTCACAAATGAGGAGGTCCTCAGAAGAATGAATAAGAACCGAGAGGTATTGACCACCATTAAATCTCGAAAGTTACAATTCTTCGGACATATTAGGCGAAATGAATCCAGATATGCTCTCCTTCAAGCCATCCTGCAAGGAAAAATATTTGGAAAGCGAGGTCCAGGAAGAAGAAGAACATCTTGGTTAAAGAACCTCAGAATCTGGTTCAATACAACATCTGTGCAGCTTTTCCGCGCTGCTGCAGATAAGATAAAGATTGCCATGATGATCGTCAATATTCGTAACAGATATGCACATCAAGAAGAAGAACATAAAAATGTTTCTGAACAACTTAAGGTTTGCAGACGACATAGCTCTTATTGCAGACCGGTAGCTCATGGCTGTCAACTTCTTCAAGGCCTTCAGAGGTCTTATACATTGACAAAGATACGTAAACAATTATAAACTTTTATTATAACAATATAATGTTTGGTGGCAATATCGTTTTCGTTCCAGGACATTATAATTGTGTGGGTCTTATTAACACGTGAAAAATTAATCAAAATTTTATAATAACTTGTTGGCACTGATACGACACGATTGTGTTGAATTTATACTGCCTGTTTCATCGTACGTGATTCATTTATTTCGTATATTTAGGTTAGTATTCGAGGTTACAATACCAACTTTATTCTTTTCCTGTGTTTTTGCGAATTGTGATGGCGAATAAAGATAGGTTTCACTTAAAACTAATCTAAACAGGGTTTTGGATGTCAAGCTATTTAAAATTTATTTAGTTATTTAGTTTTACATGATAAGCAATACTTCAAAATACAAGATACAATATTTCAAAATATTTTGTGGTTTTTTTTAAATACGTTTACATTAAGGCGGTAATCACAAATGTTACGACTGGGAGCCAACAGACACAAAAAAGACGAGATCAGCATTGTAATATTTTTGCTTTTTGTGAAGTCTAATACAGCACTACCGTAACTGGAGTCAGATTTTGAGGTAAAAAGCGATAACGACGATGAATTGTTTGCTTTGAATGACTCTTTACAGAGAGATAAAGAGTTAGAAAGCAGTAGTAGTAACGATGAAGTGCCTAGGGCTAGCAGTAGTCAAGAAAAGTCTACTTTAGCCCCAAAATTGGTAAAGCAGCCATTTGAAGAAAAATAAATTTCTTCTTTGTTCGAATAGCACTAGGAGAATTTATAATTTGTGAATCAAAAAAGGAAAAGCTAAATTATGAAGACACTTCTCTGGATGAAACTGAATAACCATCTGCTAAGATTGTACGATGTACGCCGCTACCTTGTGAAGATAAAACATTTGATGGGTTTGGTCAGTGGCCAGTACATTTTTTTTATTTAACATCCAATGTTTATTGCAATCTGTCTCATTACAAACAATAAGCAATATGTATAATTTATCCACAATAACATAGAGGGAAGCCGCTCAGTGGCAAGCACCCAGGTAAGACATAATATAAATATAATATATGATATAACAATTAATTTAAATTTGAACTTAACAAACAAAGTTTAATACAGATAAATATCACTGACACACATATATTTAGAAAACACCAGAATAAAAACTTATTATTTCACCACACTATGACAGTATGCTTTGTTTCTCCATATTTACTAGAGGTCCAAAGGGTCTGGTCGTTTTAATCTTCTTTCGTGTGAAATGTTAAGCAAATCCGTGGCCAGCGGATTTAGATGGCAGGATGGTCTGGTATTATATACAGAGTTTATAGCAGATATTGCTTCGCTAACTGTTGGTAACTGTAAATCGTAGTGTAATCTGTTGTTCGTAATGTACCAAGAGGCATTCCAGATCTGGCGCAGTACTTTCGATTGGAATTGTTAAAGTTTTTTTATGTTGGTATTACTTGCTGTACACCAGATTTGTGCTGCATATTGCCATACCGGTTTTAAAATACATTTATATATCAGAAGTTTGTTCTCTAGGCTAAGATTTGATGTTCGACTCATGTACCACTACATTTTCCTGTAGATTAAGCTGAGTTGAAGGCGCTTTCAGATGTGGATACCCCAATTAAGTTTGCTATCCAAATAAATTTCTAAGTATTTAACGACGGTATTAACTGGCAGTGGAGTGTTCTTTATAGAAACTGGTGACGCGGCACCTTTTTTTAAAGTAAACGTTATTTATGTCGGTTTTAAATTGTTAACTGGGACTCGCCACAGTTTAAGCCAGCTCTATAGTTTAAGTAGGGAATTTGTAATACCTGGGATGCTTCAGTCGCTATAGAATTTGAAGCCATGATAACTGTGTCATCGGAATATGCAGCGATTGTTGTATTGGTCGTCGTTGGGAGATCTGATGTGTATATTAAGTAGAGGGTTGGTCCTCGTATGCTTCCTTGTGGAACTCCGGAACAAATTGGAAACAGGTTAATGATTTCCCCACCTCTTTTGACTTGAAAGAATCGATCTGTCAGGTAGGATCTTAAAAGTGAGCTTATGGGATGAGGAAATATGAATTTAATGTCAGAGATAAGACCTGCATGCCAAACTTTGTCGAATGCTTAAGAGACATCTAGAAATGCAGCAGTACAGTAATTTTTTTGTTCGAGCAAATTTCTGATAGTCTTTAATACTCTATGAATTATTTATTATTAATTCGATTTTGGAATAAGAATAATTTGAGCAACTTTCCATTGGAGTGGAAAATGACCTGTTTTTAATATTGAATTAAATATATAAGTAATTAAACTTACGCCTTCGTGGGGTAGATTTTTTAGTATTAAACTAGATATTAAGTCATATCCAGGTGACTTTTTAGTTTCCAGATTATCAATTATTTATTTGATTTCAGATTAATTAACACATTTAATAGGTGGAGCCATTTGATATAGAGCATTCACGACTTCATGACTGCTCTTCTTCAACTGAGACTTTGCTCTGATGCAGTTGAAATACCTCGCATAGATGATTTACAAAAGTATATGCTTTATCTATGTCAGTTTTAGCTTAAGTGCCATTTTGTTTTCTGATTGGCATATTCATTTCTTCGTTGTGTTTAAGTTTTATTGTTAGTTTTCACAGCGAATAGTTTGTATGATCTTCAGGTGAGAGGTTCTTTAACCTCTAGATTTGTTGATTCCATTGTCTTTATGTTGAATCAGTTTTCTTTTGAGTAGTATGCAAGCTCTATTAAGATTTGCTTTATCTCCTGGAAGCCTAGTGAGCTGCCACCTCTTACGCAGTTTTCTTTTTTATCAATATGAGTGAATTTATGTGAGCAGGATAGTACTCCAAGTTGTGTTTGTAAGTAAATTCTGGGGTAAACGTCCAAGCAGTTTGCTAAATAACTGTAGTTAGGTGAGCAACTGCATTTTCTATGTCGCTATCACTTTTTAGAGGCCAGTGGCCAGTACATGAAGATCAGAAAAATCCTACCACCTAGAAGTTTGTCAAAATCGATCAAGGATTTAATGAATTAGGTGCAACAAATCAAAATTGCTTTAAAAAGTTTTCATTTATTATAACATTTGTGCTAGTATCATTTTGACTGTCATATAACACAATCGTGAGCGTCTCCGAAATATTGTTTAACGTAAATTTTTATTTCTAAGAAAAATAAGAATTTCTTCTTCTTCTTCTGGTTCCTATCCGTTTCGGATGTTGGAAATCATATTGGCAATCATAACCTTGCTCGCTGCGGCTCGAAACAGCTCCGTTGAGGTTTTCTTAAACCATGTTCTTAAATTCCGCAGCCATGATATTCTCCTTCTACCGGGTCCTCGCTTACCTTTGACTTTACCTTGCAATATAGACTGTAGCAGGGAGTAACGGTGCTGATTTCTCATAACGTGTCCCAGATATTGCAATTTTATGCGTTTGATCGTAAACACAATCTCTGGTTCCTTCTTCATTTTTCCTAGAACTTCCTTGTTCGTGATCCTTGCTGTCCATGATATTCTCAGCATTCTTCTATAAAGCCACATCTCAAATGCTTCAAGTTTTTTAATAGTGGTGTCTGTAAGCGTCCATGCCTCCGCGCCGTACAACAACACAGAGAAAACATAGCATCTCAAATGTCTTATTTTTGTATCAAGGGATATGTTGTGACTTTTGAAGATGGCGCTCATTTTGTTAAAGACCGTTCTTGCCTTTCCTATGCGGCACTTTATTTCCTGTACATTGCTCCACTGTTCGTTTATAATAGTTCCCAGGTAGCAATACTGTTTTACTCGCTCTATCTGCGTCCCATTAATGTATAGATGAGCCCCGTTTATATTCTCCTTGCTGATAATCATTTGTTTCATTTTGTGGGTATTAATGTTTAGTCCGTACTGTTCACTGAACTCGTTTATTCTGTCCATTAACCTCTGAAGTCCCTTTAAACTATCTGCTATCACCATGGTGTCGTCGGCATATCTAACATTGTTTACTCTTTCACCATTTAGAAGGATGCCTTCGTCTATTCCGTAAAGAGCCTCGTTAAAAAGAATTTCTTATAATGTATTAATAAGTACTATGGTTAAATTTTTTCTGCAATTTTAAACTCTTTAGTACTAACCCTTGGCACTAAAAAGACTCATTATAGAATTGTAATACCAACAAGTAGAGGTGTGAATTTCACAGAGTGAAAATTTGCTGAAAAAATATTTTCATCTTTTAATATAGAAATTTAGTATAGCTAAATTTATAAACAAAACCTTCTAATATTTACCTGACGCCACTGTAAAAACCGATTGTCATTTTTCGAAGCAAAAAAACTCTATCGCAATACGCAACCCTTTTGTTCTTTTGTTGTAGCGCTCATTCCGGCAGGCGATTGTTTTCAGGCCTCGTTACTAGACGTTGGCTAGTCGCTAGTACTGTATACTGGCATTGGGGAATGTGAAATGTACATGTCATCCCTAATCAGCGATCCTTTGGTGTGTGCGACAAAAGATGGCCATTGTTCTTTCGCGAGCTGAACGATTATTGGTTATTTATTTATAATAGAGTCAGCAGAGTCAAAAATTATCTATGGAATGTTCAAAGCAAGAACTAAAGTAAGGCATCAAAAGGTTAACTCACTAACAACATAAAAAATGTTGTTATATACCGTAATATGCTGCATAATATTTAAATACAAAAGTAATTATTAGTTTCAAAATAAATAAATATGCTTATCTTGAGTGATAATCAGGATATTGTCAGGTTTATAAGATAAACTGTGTTTTTCTTCAAATTTATAGTCTTCTTGTCAAGTTCGCATATACACGTAAGCATGTAAATGTGCAAAATGCGTATATTGGATATTTTGCATATTTTATACAAATATTTGGGGTTTTTGCAAATTTATACAAAAATTGCATGAGATGCATAAATAGTATCTGGTACAGTTGTTAGACGGTCCCTAGTGATCGGTCACTTTCACAAAAATCCCAAAAGAAAAAAAGAATTTTTTAAGGAAGGCTATTCACGATGTGAGTTATCTTGGCTAATAATAATATGTATCTGGGTATATTATTATTTTATGGCTATTTAGTGTGGTACATCTTACATTATCAGTGGTTTATCAATAGTAAGGTTATGTATTTTTGGCGGTAAATTTGAGTGGCCAAGCACTTTATCTTAAATATGTCCGTGTTATAATAAATAATTGGCCTACCGTCCAATTGCTGTACCTATTTCAATCATTTTATCTTATTTTTTAAGGCAATAATTAGTGGTTGGCCGACTGCCAATCACTAATCCAAAGGATAGCCAATAACTGTAATATGTAATAAGAATATATTTTTTATCCGTATTCGTATTTTTAAAATTACAATTATTTTAGTTGTTATAAAATTAGCGCTAATGTGGGCATATTGAATCAAATTTGAAACGTCCGTATTGTATTATTACTATTAATTTTTTATTTTTAAAATCAAAAATGCCAAATATCCGGAATGATAAAACGTATCACAAACAATATACAAGATCTTTAATCTGCTTTTTAGACCATTGAAAATGGCATGAGCCAACGAAAAATTTATTGTGTCAAGAGCAGCACTGCAGTTTAGGGTAAGCGAAAAATTTTATGAAAAAACTACCCTTGGTTCCAATCCTATTCTTTATTTGGAGGAAGAACTAAGGCATTGAATCATAACATGACCAGACAAAGGTTTTCCAGTAAGAGTGGAAGATATACAAGACTCGGTTAAAGGATTTCTTTAGGCAAATCCACGTGCCAATCCTTTTACTGACAATCGGCCCAGAAGAGGTACAGCAACATCCAGATTTAAGTGAAAGAACGCTGGAAGCAGTAACGGCAGCAAGTTCATTTGTGTCTGAAAAACATATAAAAAATGGTTTACTGGTGTTCAAGAATATTAGCATCGTAAAGGGTACATTGATATTCTTCAATACCCTTCATGTGTTTTAAATTGCAATGAAACCTGCTTCCTCTTGTGTCCCAAAAATAAACGAGTATTGACTGTAAAGTGAAGCAAAAAGACATATCAAATAGTGCATCACTCTAAAGTTAATTTGACGGTTATATTTACCTTTGCAGCATCTGGAGAAATAAATGCACCACTAGTTGGTGTTGTTATTAAGCACCTTATAAACTTATAAACGAGTTCCTAGCAATCTTCTAAATTCGCTTCCACAAGAATGGGTATAGGATGTAGCGACACGGGATGGATGAAGGATGAAAATGTACTTCTATGAGTATATAGGAAACGTCTTACTAAGTACCTAGTTGCAAAAAACATTAAATTTACAGTCATTTTGTTACTTGATTTGGAAGGAAATTTGTTCCTTGTTGATTTGAAAAAAAGTTTGTCAATTTACAAATATATGTACACAGATAGAAGCTATAGATGTAGAAATTTTGATGGATGAAATATATAGAAAGGAGAAATCCAGAAGCAGTAGTGAAGCATGTTCATAATTTCTTTAAATTATTCATTTTAGTAAATTATTTTCACGCCGCCCATGCCTGCATATCTTTCAAATAACGGACACTACTAATTCGTTACGCCTTTTTTTAACAAAGAAATAACTCCTCCAAATGTTTCTTCTCTTTTTTATCTTGTTTTGGTACATAAAAATCTTTCCTAATAAGGAAGGAAAAAGGTCTCTATTGTGAAATCTCCGAGCTACCTTTTCAGAAAAATAGAAGAGTTGTTTTTCGTAGAAAGTTACTTTCCATTGGTAGAAACTATGAAAATGAACCCTAGTAGCCCGGCTATTTAATGTCAATTTCGCGTGGCATCCTTCAGCCAATATCCCCTCCCTATTTTCAACCTTCGCTTGTCTAAGCCCTTCTCAGTTCACAATCCGATGTTCATTTCCAAGTTGGTTCCTGTGGCAAGCGGTCTTATCTTCGATAATCGGCGACGTCTTCCAATTGAAGTCACTTCTGTTTGCCGTTCACATTCTACACCATTTAGATTTTACCGTTCATATTCTACTCTACACCGTTTAGATTCTACATTGTTCTGATTCTACACCGTTCTTCTACTACTCTTCTCTCACCGTATTGTACTACCTTGGTCTAGCTGTCTCTTTTCGTCGGCCTAAGACAATCTAAGGCATTACGTTAGGAAGACCGCAATTTATTGTGGGCGTATCATCCCAACTACCTGTTGTACGGACCGAAGTCAAGTGCCTTATTGAGGGCATAATACCATTATTTGAATACACCTGTTTCGTGAGTATAAGTTTTATTGACTAAACTGTGATAACGAAATCTTTAGAAGTTGATTTATGACTCCAATTCAGTGTACCTTCTTATTTATGGAGGTTTAGTTTGACTGAGTATATAAATACAGGATAATATATACGTATAAATAACGTACAATTGATTTTATAAGTAGATTATATTTCTGATAAATTATATTCTTAGATTTGAAGTGATCACGATCAAAAACCTAGTAACTTCATATTTAGGTATCCTCAAGGCATAAAATTTACTTGCTTGCCAAATATTGACGTAGATATAATTATAATGTTCCTTGCCTTTTTCTAATTCTTGAGGATACTAAATTATTTATAACTAGTTTTCAAAGAGATATTTTTTGTTTGTAATTAATAATAAGTTGCGCAATAATCATGCCATTTAAATGTTTAATAAAATTTGGTATAGTACATTTACTTTAACAAATATACCTAAATATAATTTTGTTAAAGAACCATTTGCTTTTTATTTCTTTTATATTTTTTTATATAATTAGAATTTATATTTTTGTGTTTCTCTTACAGGCATTTTTTATTGAATTATATTATTATTTGTTTGATCGTATATTTTGAGTATGTGTGTCGAAATATTAGGAGTGTACCGCATAATTCCGATACCTTTTCTCTCACGGTTTACTTTATTCTCGCGTGAGTTCTCTAGCTGTACCTTACCTTTCTCGTCATCCTTTTCTGTGTGCCTTAAGGTTTCCCTGTTCCTCTAAAAATAGGGTGATGCCCAAATAACTTTTCTTCTCTTATCTTCTTTTCTAACTTCTTGTCTTTGTGTTGTAAGTACTTTTTTAATTGATCCGTGATATTTGAGCTCTAACAAGAACCCCGACCAAGATACCTCTACCAGACTGAAGCCCGAGCCTAGTACCGTTCTTTGTATAACCCCCAATCAATCATCAAGAGGGTACAGTAGTAAAAAAATTGCCAAATGGAGACCAGTATTAGGCTGACTACGACAAAGACCGAAGACGAGATGGGAGAACCAGATAATTGCTGGCCTTAAGAAGATGGGAGTTGAAAGTTGGAAAACCATAAGCAATAACAGAAAAGAACGGAGAAATATTGTGCAAGACGCCAAGTCACCAAACTAATCGTAAACCAACATGTTAATGCGGACTGATTCCCCGCGACAATCGTCGCGGGAAAGTGAGTCGGAAGAGCCCAAAGAGGGCGGCAATCACTCCACTAGGAGTGTAGATGATGATGACAATTTGCCAGGTATGTTTCTTGGAATTATCTTCGGCTTAGGTTATGTGTTTTTCATCACATTCATTTATAACTTCTATCCGATTATTTTTATGGTCTTTTCAAGTTCGTTTATTGACAGAGATTCAACTGGGTTTGGGTACACTGTATAAATTCAATCTAATACGAATTATCTTAATTTTCTTGAGGTGTTCTTTGTAATATTACAATATACTGGTGGCGAAGTTGACGAAAGTTAACGAAAAAGCGTTTGATCGAGTAAAACACACAGAACTCATAGAAACTCTAACACAACATGGTGTAGACCATAACACTGTAACACTTATTAAAAAACTATATTGGGATCTATGGCGTCGATCAAAATAGACAATCGTATCACAGCATAATTACCGACAAAAAGAGGAGTTCGTCAGAGCTGTGTACTTTCTCCACTGTTATTTAATATATATTCCGAAAATATCCTTCAAAATGCCCTCGAAAATATTGAAGCAGCAATAAAAATCAACGGAAAATACGTAAACAACTTGTTCGATTTAATATTTTAACATTACTGTTTGAAACATTGTTGGAATTATTTTTGTCTATGAATGCTTTTAAATATGCAACAACACTATAAAATTTATTTTCAAATTGTTCCCGTTCCTCAAATTGTTCATCTAATTCAGATTCATCACACTTTTGCTCAATTAATTGTTGTATTTGTTCAAATTCATTAATTAAATTGATATTATTATTGTATCTTATACAATATATTACTATTGTTATATCAGCTATAATTGTTGCATCTCTAATCTTTTTTATATGGTTTTGTAAAATAGTTACCTTTTTCTTAATTGACCCACAAGTTCGTTTTAAAGTATCTAGATCTCTAAAGTCTCTGCCTGATAATGCCATTTTGTATGATTTTTTATGTAAATTAGTGTTAATATTATAAGTTTGTAGTACCTACTTAAAAATTGTTCAAATCGAAAATAGCCCAAAGCTCAACCTTAGATAATGTAAATGGTTAGGAAAGAATGGATATTGATATTTTAAAGGTTTAATGATAGTATGAATATGGAATGGACTGACCTTAATTGTTCCTTGCTTGATTGGCGTGCTCGCTGTGTGATTCTCGTTCTCACGTGGTTCACACTTTTTTAAATATACTATTAAACTTGTTTTCCACCTAATCCGGCTATATACGAAGGACCAATGGTTAA
This sequence comes from Diabrotica balteata, assembly GCA_918026665.1. Lineage (NCBI taxonomy): Eukaryota > Metazoa > Arthropoda > Insecta > Coleoptera > Chrysomelidae > Diabrotica > Diabrotica balteata. Next base: position 109,942,522 of record OU898283.1, on the reverse strand, counting down.
ATTTGAATTTTTTTTATTGGAAATAAAGGTGGAAAAAAATAGACATCGATAGACACAAAACTAGCGTGTGTATTCTCTTGCTAAAATATGTTATATTACATTGTGTGTGTACAAAAGAAAACAAATATGGAGGATATATGTCTTCCGACATTTGACATAAAAAATGACAGGCAAACTTTATTTGTTACAGTGTTGCCATACATAAAAGTTGTAGCATTTTAAATTTGATTGATTCTTTGAAGTATATTTAAAGTCGCCTCGTATATGAAATCGTCTTAATAAAACGAAGAATGTTTTCTGTTTTTTAGTTCGTATCTTTCGAAAAGTGTTTTCAATCATTCTAACGTCGTAGAGTAATAAATCCATTTAATTGTTGTTTATTTTACTGCGGCGATTTCTTTTCATGTAAATGCGTTTCAAAGAATATCTACGTCGTTCGTTGGTTTTGCTATTTCAGCAGTTCGTTGATTTTCAAGTTAAGCGAACAAATTTTTAATTTCGTCACTATCGGTGGAACCGCTGTCAAGGGCAGTTGGTTTCGTTTGTTTAGTCCGAATTTTCGTCAAATTCGTAATGGTTTTTGGTTATTGTTTTATTTTTGTTATTAGAAATAGTGAAGTTTGGTAACATGTATAGTTACAGTTTGAGGTTGGTTTAAGATCTTGACGGAAAAGAGCCTGGGTGTGTACTCTTCAAGGAACCAACAATTTTTTATGAAGAGGTGAATTTTATACTCAGATGTAATGTGTCAGTTTTTGTCTGAGTTACTCGCCGATTTTGTTCGTGCTGTGTTTTACCTGAGGGATTTGAAACACGGCGTTTCGATCAGTTCAAGAGATGTCCCTATGGTTTCGAGCAAGAGCCTGAGTTTTTGAAAAGCTAAGCCTTGAAGATTGCGACAAGATAATCTAGTGCCCAGCTTTCATCATCTATTTGTTGTCGTTAGTCACTCCAGAACATTTTGCAGCTTGTGAGACTCATTTGTTTGTTTTGCTGTATTTTAGAGTCCAATTCCAACGCCAAAACTTTTAAAGGAGATACAATAGTCAGTAATATCAGGTATTATTTTTTTGTTAAAATTTTTAAAGTAAAAATGGACATTTTGATTATTATTAATTTTAGGAATTGGCTAACTGTCATATTAATTATTCTTATAAAGTTTTAATATTTAATCTTGGCGTATGACAGTTAGCATTATTTTCTTCGGACATTGGGTACATGCATAACCATAAATTTTGAATTTGTTTTTTTTTTGTTTTTAAAAAAAAGTTAATCTCAGTGAGTAAGATCCATTTAAAAAGATATTTTGATTTATAATAAGTATTTAAATAGTTACGACTAGCTGTTGGAACCGCTACAAAATGTCTCCCAAATATTGTCCCCAACGTCTAGAGTTTACTGTAAACCGATAGCACCATTGTAAGTTGTTCGTGTATGTTGTTATTATTATCTGTATTTGTATAACTGTTTGTGGTGACATAAATAAAGGTTAAATTTTGTTGTCTTAACTTTTTATTTATTTTTTTGAGCTAAACCTTTATTGATTTTTATTTGAAAAAGATATGTTTTTTTATGTTGATTTTTTTTCTAATTATTTCCCTAGTTACAACGAGTGGGTTGTAATAGGCATAATTAGGCACCTCAAGTGGCGCCCTATAATCAAATTTCTTGAGGTGTTTTCTGTTTAATTTTATTTTGTTTATCCCAAAAGCCCTTTATTTCTTTTTGTTGTAGTTGCCCCATTCTAACCCCCATTTTACTTATCCACGACCCCAGCTCTCCTACGAAACCCTGAGTGTCCGTTCGCATCAGTAGCGATTATTTTGCTTGCCCTATCTCCACCCCCAATAGTTTCTTCCCCCAATTTTCTACCTTATATTAATGCCCCTGTGGTAGGCAAAATATTACCGTTACAAAAATGGCGCCCTTGGCGTGGGGCCTTTTTCAGGCTTTTGAATGTTCCTGCATCTTTAGGTTTTTGTCCCTTTTCCAGAAGCAACATATCTTTTTCAGTTTTTCTGCCATAATTTTCTGCCATTTTTATGAAACCCTGCCTTCCGAGTAGTGCCCCGGTGTCCCACAAACAGTTTGTTTATGTATTTGTATCAACATATGTATTGTTGTTTTTTTTATGTATTGTTCTTGTATTGACATATGTATTATTGTATATCAACAGATGTATTTGTTGTATTTGACATATGTAATGTTGTATCTTTTATTTCGTGTACTGTAGAAATTTTTCTATATGTATTTTTGTGTATTGGTAAATGAAAGCAAATATTTTGAGTTTGAATATTTAAATTGAATTTTAAATAATGTTTTGATGTTGAAAAGAATTTTAAGTTATTTACAGTAACAAATTAAGTATACCGTTATTGTGCCATTTATTTTTGATTGATTTGACATTTCTTACAGAAAAATCGGTTTTTGTAATTTTGTTTTGTCTGGTCATTTTGAGTAAATGTGTTTATTGTTTGAGTGACTTTTTTTTTGAGCTGATGAGTATAGTTGTGTTTTGTCTTTTGTCCTAAGACATTTCATTGTTTCCTCTATCCCCTCTCTGACGGCGTTTGTGTTATGCCACGGGCAGTAGGAGATTGTGAATGTGAAGAGTAGTCCCCTGTGTTCCCCTGTTGTTCCCTAATTAACCAGCTTTGACGGCGTATGTAATGCCACGGGTTAATAGGAGATTGTGTTCCCCTGAGTCCCCTTTTGTGTTTCCTGTCTTGTATCTGAATGATGACAAGTGTAATACTCGTGATCGGAGGTGCTGTTTAGTTTTGCCTAGGAGCAGTCTCATTTAGTTTCAGAACAAGAGCAAGGTTGTTTTATGTTGTGTTATTTTGTGCAGCTCACTCAAAAGTCAAGTTGTCAATATTATTAGTATTTTTGTATCACTCTGTATGTGAAGTTTATCGAATCTGTTGTTATGTATTTGCTTTCACCCAAACATTGTTTCAGTATTTTTGTCCCGCCCTGTATGTGAAGTTCGTTGAGTTTGCTTCGAACCGTTTTTTTTCTGTTATTTTGTGGATTTGTTTTATCTAGCTGTTTTTCGTTAAATCAAGTCTATTCCTGTCCCAAGTTAACTGCTACGATTTCTATTTTCTGTTATGTCCAGTTTTCGTAAAATTATGTAGAAATAATTTTCGTCTATTTCCTTGTGAATTAAAAAATACGTATTTGGAATGATGTCATTCCTTATTTGCCGGTATTTAAAATGTGAACGATATCAAGTTTGTTTATTTCCAAGTTCGTCTTGAGTAAATAATATCCCATGTCTGAGAAAAGAATTTTGTTTACGTTAACGAAATAATTTATTTCGTATGTAGACGCTGTCCTTTCTTTAAGTGTTTATAAGTTATCTATTTCGTCTTCTTATTGAGTGTTTGAGTAATTCGTTGCGTTTATAGAAATCAGCTGTTGTACGAAAAATATAGGTTAAATTTTTTCGTATCTTTAAAGTTTAATAGTCCAGGCAATGTGTGAAATTTTTTTTAAGCCCCGAAAAGGAAAATGCTTCTGATTTTACAGTCCACTTATGTTTTTTTTCCTTGTTGTCTTTTGTTTTATAGGTAGGAGGAAGTAATAATACGATTTCGTTTGTCCATGGCTAAGGCCGATTTGTTAGTGACAAAGCGAAGTATTATTATTTGCCTTATGTTTGTTATTTCCGTGTTTCCCCGTGTTTTCTTTGTTCCTATTCTGTGTTATAAGTAGGAGGAAATGATGATACGATTCCGTCTGTCCTTGGCTAAGGCCGATTTGTTAGTGACAAAGCGGAGTATTGTTATTTTTCTTTTGTCTGTTAGTCTTGTGTTTCTCCCTAGTTCTTTTTTGTGTACAAGTAGAAGAGAGAATAATGATACGACTTCGTGTATTCCTGGCTAAGGCCGATTTGTTGAGAATACATAGCGAAAGTGTTGTGATTTTTTTTCTGTCTGTTAGTTTTGTGTCTTTCCGTGTCTTTGTGTGGTCAGATGTTGTAGTGAAGATATGTTGATGGTCTAAAATGTGTTAGTTTGTGATTTGAGTATTGTGTTTTTGAAGTATCATATAGGACGTACAGGCATGTGACCTGGATTTGTGTTTCCTTGGATATTTCTGTTGTTGTGTAAGACTGCGTAGCAGCATCCCCTTTCCGTGAATTATTAGAAAGGATAAGCCTTTCTAAGTGTTGAAGTAAGACTATTGATTTGAGTCTCAATAGCATTCCTTCTTGTTGTAGAGTTTGTGATGAGTGTTTATGATTTGGCAGAAGCGGAGGTACAAATACTTGCATTGTCCATTGTGACGTTTTGATTTGCTGAGGTGAAAGTACCTGGCCGCCGTTTATTGTGAAAATTTTGTTTATGTCGATTGTGAGACCATGTTAGTGAAACATCTGAAGTATTTTTAGTACTACCGTTGAATGACCCACTTAGAATTCCCCAGTTTTATGTTGTGACCCTGTTCGAGTTTTGTTAAAGAATAGTGAACGTTTCTTTCTGATTTGTATGAAGATGTTGTATTCGATTATTATCCGTGAAATGATGAAGTTTATTTGTTCATGTTGCCCCTTCATTCCCTTCCCAAACTGTGTCTTTGACCTTATTAGTTGTCATAAGAGGAACGGCTAGGTCGATGAGTTTTGGATTCGTCCGCCAGGTGACCTGTTGAGCTTTTAAGGAAGATAAGCATTAGTTTTTGCCTTGTGTATATATATATATATATATATATATATATATATATATACTCTTCTTCTTCTTCTTCTTTACCCTTCTTGCCCTGCTTTTGAGATTTGTGTACCCAGTTGGAAGTTTTATTGTTGTTGACGGACTGTAATGATTTTTTTGTTCTTTTGGAAGATTATAGTGTTTCTTATGTTCCCTTGGAGATCTGTAATGATGTTTTTGTTTCTTTTGAAGTGTTGTCGTAACTTTTTTGTTTTCTTTGGAAGACTGTTACGAGTTTTTTTTGTTTCTTCAGGAAGTATTTAGTTTGAGACTGAACTGATTGTGTATTGATTATGGCTTGTATGCCATGTGCCCCTGTTCTTTCTTCTTTTCCAAGATTGTGTATTAGCATTTTGGATTTATTTTCTTCTTTTGTCCTTTTGGGAGTTTCCTGACTTGGAAATTTTTCGCTGTGTCGATCCCAGAGGATATTTCTATGGAACTATTGGCCATCCTGTTTTTCTTCTTTTGTGTTGGTTTAATTTTCAACCAGTGGTTGAAAATTCATTGCTTGACTGTTATAGTCAAGTTTGTTATTTTTTGATATTGTTTTGGTTATCTATTATGTGGATAACCATAGCGAAGCTTGTCTAAGCTGTGTTGTTGGCCACCCGCCTTTGTTGAGCTGGAAGCACCCCTCTTTTCGCTCCCAGAAACTTCAACACTGGTCTGTTCCACGTTTTTGGTTAGGCTAGAGCCATTTTAGTAGAAATCTGCCATTGTGTCGTTGTGCTTAAGAGCCAACGAACTGTACCTGGTGCCGATTCGTCAAATTGAGCATCCAGTTTTATTTTGTATGTTATTATGTTAGAACCATAAACAGTTATGATGTGTAGTTTTGGTTATGATTTTTGTTTGTTGTTTTTTGTTCTGTTTGAGTTATTGAAGTCATTATGTGTTGTTGCAGTAGTTAAAAAATGCTACTGTTGTTCCAACCTGATTGTTGTTCGCCCTAAACGAAAACTTTTCCTGTTAGTCCAGTTTTCGCTCTTACGTGGGGGTATTGTAGCATTTTAAATTTGATTGATTCTTTGAAGTATATTTAAAGTCGCCTCGTATATGAAATCGTCTTAATAAAACGAAGAATGTTTTCTGTTTTTTAGTTCGTATCTTTCGAAAAGTGTTTTCAATCATTCTAACGTCGTAGAGTAATAAATCCATTTAATTGTTGTTTATTTTACTGCGGCGATTTCTTTTCATGTAAATGCGTTTCAAAGAATATCTACGTCGTTCGTTGGTTTTGCTATTTCAGCAGTTCGTTGATTTTCAAGTTAAGCGAACAAATTTTTAATTTCGTCACTATCGGTGGAACCGCTGTCAAGGGCAGTTGGTTTCGTTTGTTTAGTCCGAATTTTCGTCAAATTCGTAATGGTTTTTGGTTATTGTTTTATTTTTGTTATTAGAAATAGTGAAGTTTGGTAACATGTATAGTTACAGTTTGAGGTTGGTTTAAGATCTTGACGGGAAAAGAGCCTGGGTGTGTACTCTTCAAGGAACCAACAATTTTTTATGAAGAGGTGAATTTTATACTCAGATGTAATGTGTCAGTTTTTGTCTGAGTTACTCGCCGATTTTGTTCGTGCTGTGTTTTACCTGAGGGATTTGAAACACGGCGTTTCGATCAGTTCAAGAGATGTCCCTATGGTTTCGAGCAAGAGCCTGAGTTTTTGAAAAGCTAAGCCTTGAAGATTGCGACAAGATAATCTAGTGCCCAGCTTTCATCATCTATTTGTTGTCGTTAGTCACTCCAGAACATTTTGCAGCTTGTGAGACTCATTTGTTTGTTTTGCTGTATTTTAGAGTCCAATTCCAACGCCAAAACTTTTAAAGGAGATACAATAGTCAGTAATATCAGGTATTATTTTTTTGTTAAAATTTTTAAAGTAAAAATGGACATTTTGATTATTATTAATTTTAGGAATTGGCTAACTGTCATATTAATTATTCTTATAAAGTTTTAATATTTAATCTTGGCGTATGACAGTTAGCATTATTTTCTTCGGACATTGGGTACATGCATAACCATAAATTTTGAATTTGTTTTTTTTTGTTTTTAAAAAAAAGTTAATCTCAGTGAGTAAGATCCATTTAAAAAGATATTTTGATTTATAATAAGTATTTAAATAGTTACGACTAGCTGTTGGAACCGCTACAAAATGTCTCCCAAATATTGTCCCCAACGTCTAGAGTTTGCTGTAAACCGATAGCACCATTGTAAGTTGTTCGTGTATGTTGTTATTATTATCTGTATTTGTATAACTGTTTGTGGTGACATAAATAAAGGTTAAATTTTGTTGTCTTAACTTTTTATTTATTTTTTTGAGCTAAACCTTTATTGATTTTTATTTGAAAAAGATATGTTTTTTTATGTTGATTTTTTTTCTAATTATTTCCCTAGTTACAACGAGTGGGTTGTAATAGGCATAATTAGGCACCTCAAGTGGCGCCCTATAATCAAATTTCTTGAGGTGTTTTCTGTTTAATTTTATTTTGTTTATCCCAAAGGCCCTTTATTTCTTTTTGTTGTAGTTGCCCCATTCTAACCCCCATTTTACTTATCCACGACCCCAGCTCTCCTACGAAACCCTGAGTGTCCGTTCGCATCAGTAGCGATTATTTTGCTTGCCCTATCTCCACCCCCAATAGTTTCTTCCCCCAATTTTCTACCTTATATTAATGCCCCTGTGGTAGGCAAAATATTACCGTTACAAAGTTAAAATATTAAATTGAACACAACTTAAGACACGCAGACGACACCGTTATTATTGCGAACAGTGCTGAGGATTTACAACGACTTTTGAATGTCATAACCAGAGAGGGAGATAGCTTGGGACTAAATATAAACACAAATAAAACAAAAGTAATGGCTGTTACACGTGCACCAAATGTCGACATTAATATTCGTATCTATAACAAACATATGGAAACAGTACAAAGATTCCAGTATTTTGGTTGCTGGATAACAAACGATCTTGACCACGAGGTCGAAATAAGTGCTCGTATAGAATATGCTAGGTCCACATTTCAACGAATGAAAAAATTCCTAATAAACTCTACGTTATCGTTGGATATCTGATACCAATTTGTAAAAACGTTTATTTATTCCATATTGCTATACGGAGTGGAAACATATACTCTCGGAATTACAAGTATGAGGCGTATAGAAGCCTTTAAGATGTGGGTTTTTCGAAGGATGCTGAAGATCTCTTGGCACATGACCAATAAAGAGATGCTAAGAAAAATGGGTCTGAGAGAGAACTCCTAAATATTGTAAAAAACAGAAAAGCAAGTTATCTAGGACATATAGAGGAGAAAAATACAACTTCCTACTACTTATAATGAAAGGGAAAGTGGAAAGAAGAAGAGGTCCAGGAAGAAGAAAATACTCCTGGTTGAATAATGTAAGAGACTGGACAGGCATGGACACACATTCGATACTAAGAACAGCTCAAGATAGAGAGCAATTTGCTGTAGTTATAGCCAACCTTCAGTAATGGAGAAGGCACCTTAAGAAGAAGGTGGAAGTTGAATGTTATGTATAATTTGCTTTTATTTATTTTAACACATTTGTGGTTATTATTTTAGTTGATTTTGAGCTCACTGCAATTGTGTTTGTAGATAGACTACAACCAAAGGCTTCTGGAAGCATTTTCATTGAAGGTGTTTACTCTTGATAGGAAACATTTTTTGACCGCGAGTTTTAATTTATTGCCTTTGTAAATAATAAACACTCTTCTCAATCAATTAAAATATTTATTAAGATATATGTTAACAAAAAAAAGGCCCACTTTGGATCGAGGTTCAAAAAGACGCTTTATTTGTATTTTATTATTAATTATATATGTATATATGTATATATATATATATATATATATATATATATATATATATATATATATATATATATATATATATATATTCAGGGATTCTACACCAGTCACTGCCTTCCCTCGCTCAGCCGTTTCCACCTCTCTGTGTTGTCCTATTCTCCATGGTTTAGGCCTCTCTTACTCATGGCGTCGTCTACTTCGTTCCTCCAGGATCTTCTGGGTCGTCCTCTTTTCCTCCGTTTAGTTATTCTCTTTATCCATCTGCTGTCGCTAGTTCTTCTTACATTTCCATACCACTTTAGTATTTTTTGTTCTATATATGTTAGTATGTCTGTTTCTATTGATGTTCTTTGCTTTATTTCGTCATTACTTCTCCTATCCATTCTTCTTACTCTGCAGCATCTTCGCAGGCATTCCAGCTCTGTTGCTACTATGTAACTGCTGCTTCTCTTGTTAAATATTAAATTTTCGCACTAATATTTTAAAAAGCTGTGTTTTTGTCTTCATATTTAGGTGTCTATCCCACCATACTGAGTTAAGTTGTCGGATTGCTGTTCTTGTTTATCCTAATCTTTGCGTAATTTCTTCCTCTGTTGTTGCCTTTTTCATGGTGATAAACCCCAAGTATTTGAATTTGTCCTTTTCTTTGATTGTTACGTTGTCATCAATCTGTAGATCTTCTATGTCTTCTTCACTTGTAGATAGGTACACTGTTTGCGCGATGTTAATACCTAGGCCAGCCTTGATATATTCTTCTTGTAATTTTTTCATCATGTAGCTAGGTCTTCTTTGTCTTATGCAATCACTATTTGATCGTCTGCAAAGTTTAACGGTAATAGGTATTCGTTCCGTACCGGTACTTCGATGCCTTCGCATTTTCTTTTCCATGCAGTCAAGGCGTTCTCTAAGTATATTTTGAATAGGGCTTGAGATGTGGAACAACTCTGCAGGAGCTCTCCTTTCTTAAATATAGATGTCATATATGCCTCCGTCCATTCCTTTGGAAGCTGTTCTCCATTTATGGCTTTCTGAAATCGATTGCATCATCCGGTGTAATTTTTTTGAGCCGTATTTTATAAGCTCAGGTGAGTTGCCTCCAGGTTCCGGTGCTTTCTTATTTTTGATTGCTTTTATGGCTATTCTTATTTCCCTATCTGTTATTCCTATTTCTTGTTGTGGGGATCTGCTTCGTCATCGCCTGTTGTCTTTTCAAATAAATTGTGGTCTCTGTTCTGTTAACAGTTCATTGTAATATTCCTTTCATTATTTGTCTTGTATATATCCCAATTTAATTTTTTCTTTTGAGTTTTGTTTCATTTCCCTCAATACTTTCCATGAGTCCGAAGTTCTTGTACCACCTATGTATTTTTTAATATTTAAGCAGGTTGTTTCCCATTCTTCATTCTTTTGTTGTGTTATTAGTTTTTTCACTTCTCTATCTTTTTCTCTATATTCTTTACAAACTTCATTGTAGTTTGTAGTCAGCCATTTTATGTATAGTTGCTTTTTTCTTTAATTATTCTTTTTGTTGGTTCATTTATTTCATAATATTGCTGTTTATTTGTTAATACGTTCTTTTTTCTTTCTTTCTTTTCTTTCTTCGAATGATGCTTGTTTTATTCTCACCTTTATATGCTCGTATATTTCTTCGACGTTGCCGTATCTAAATTCTATTAATTTTTGGTCTAGATGTTCTTGGTATAGTTCTCTTATTGATTGTTCTTGGAGTAGTTCTATATTGTATTGTTTTTCTCTTATAGTGTTCAACGGTTTTTCTGTAGAGGGGGTCTTGTTATGTTTCCAATTAATGCCCATTTTTGCTGACAGTAATTTATGGTGGTATATTATTAATTTTCTTTTATATATTTATTTATTCATATATTATTATATATATATATATATATATATATATATATATATATATATATATAATAATAATATATTTATTTATGCCTTAGTCTCTCAATTAGCTACAAAACGATTAGAGAAAACGTAAAAAAACTTATATGCAAGTTTGCTGATTAATATCGAATGATCGCTATCCCAAGATTCTTCCGTTCAGAAACTAAGATAAATTGCCTCTTCAGAATGACAATCCATAATTGACGTAGCAAGATGGTAATGGAGGGCAATTATCACTTGGAATTAGTGATTATCTTTATAAATTTCTATCTCTACCCCGTTACTAAGTAAGACTAAAGATATGCTCCGCTGATAGATTTGAATATAAATCCGTGATTAGCATATCTTTAATTACTTCTTCAGTTTCATTATATAAAATCGCAATTTTCCCATGCACCTGCACCGAAATTGTATTAAGAAATAACGAGCATACAAGACGTCTCCAGAATATCAACACCACTTGTCTACTTAATGGTAAATACAATTTGTATGCATAAAATGTTGTTAATATTAATAGTATTTTTATAGTGTCGACTGGTTCTATGAATAAAACGATCAGGGTAGAATTGTAATTTATTTCTGGAAAAGAAATTATAATTTGATTGGTTTTTCATGAGTCATATTCATAGATATTCCGGACACAAATCTTATTTGTTCTTTAAATTAGTAGAATTAGGATCTGGAGGTTAAAAGGTGTGGTTATAATTGAGTATTTGTCAGTGAGGACACGTGTGTGATAAGAGTATCGATGACAACATCAATCTTGAAACGGAACTCAAATTTCATTAAAATTGTTTTTATATTGCTACACGGATCTCCTTACACTGCACAAAATGTAAAATTTAAACAATTATTTATACAAGAAGCTATGTGTTAGTCTTCATAACAAAATTTCCAACATTGAACCATCTTTTTTGGTTTCTGTTATCTTTTGTTTTTTTGTTCATACTGAACAGGCTTGCGGCGAACCCCCAAGAAGATGACCATGACGGATAACTCGTCGGCAACCGGATAAACGTATCAAAATGTTAAAAATAAAAATCTGCACAACTTTTCTAATTAAATTTTTTTCATTGGCGTAAAGGAAAATGTAAATAATTAAAAAAAAAGAAAAGTTATAATTTTATTAAAATTTTAACTCGTGATATCTCGGCGCGGTTAAATTTTGCATGATTTTTTGCATATTTTGGTACTTTTTAATCTGGTACTGTTTTTTATGATCAAATTAGTAGAGTACGGATGCACTAGTAACAATATTTTTAAGAAGTTGTAAACATCCTTTCAATATTTAGTTTATAAATGACAAAAAAGTATATTATTAATGGATAATTTCTTTATTATTTAGAACAACATATTACAACCATCTTGTCTTACTTACAATTGTTATAGTCGTTGACTTTTGACGTAAGTCATATTATAACCATTTTGTCTTGCTTACAATTGTTATAGTTGTTGACTTTAGGCATAAGCCATAAGTACATTGTAGCCAACCTACACTAGTGTACCAACCTATACTTAACATCTTCTGTGTACGTTTTAATCTTATAAAATATTCATGCTTATATACGTTTTAGAAAAAATCTGCGATCTAATCAAAATGTAATTTTAGTGTTTTATTTTTGAACAAGAGTTTTAACTGGTTTTTGGTCTTCCTTTAGATTTTTTTCTAAGGGCGATAAACGGATATTGGAACCATTTTCATTAAGTTGGCATGACCGGATGTTTTTTACTACAGTTGGTACAGCCACAGAATAATAAACAATCAGAATGCCCACTCTCCATGGAAAATTAAGTACGCGCATCTTGTTCGCGCAGACGTTCCGCCATGTTTTAGAGGGAACCAGTATTTTTAATGAAAATTTATCTGGTGTGCATAGAAAAATGAACCCGGTTTAATTGACTACGGCAATCATAGACATACTAATCAATTATATTAAGATTTTTAAATATAATAACATAAATAATAATATAATTAAACATAAATATAAACAATTACATAACCTCACAAATCATATGTCTGTGTTATGTGTTTCCTTCTAAAACATGGCGCTCGTGCTGAAAAACTTCAAAAGCGGCATCTGAGAGTGGGCATTCTGATTGTTTATTATTCTGTGATACAGCCTAAATCCTGATGCACGTCATCCGCCTCATAGTAAGTGACGTTACATAATACGAACACAAAATATTTAAATCGTAGGTCTGTTTCTTCTTATAAGCTTTTAGCCAAGTACACTATAATTACAGCCACTAGACATTTTATTATGTACGCGTAGAAATAATATTTGAAGATTTCTATTAGTCTCAACTTAAAGAAACACGCCATAACTTGTTTTATTTATAAAATGCATTAGGATTTCACGGCCATCGTCTAACTTGTTAAACTGTTTGTTCGGGCTGTTAGGCCGTTGTCTTCTGAGATTAGTTCTCGACGTTTCGCCAACACTAGGGGTTGGCATCTTCTGGAGATGTTACTGCTTCGCTTGTAAGCTGAAATTGACAGTTTTAGTTTACAAGTACAAAGAAACTTTGCAAACTAAGAAAAACACAAACAATCGTCTAAAATATGCTAAGAATTCCAACACAAATTTAATGGACGACAAGCTCCTCGAAATAGAAGGAGCCAAATTGGAAATAATGTCACAACATAAAAATAGAGAAGACAGTGACAGTGAATGCCAATTCCTACTGAGTCTCCTACCATTTTTCAAGGCTGTGCCTCAAAATCGACAACTGTTGGTGGAAAGTAAGTTGCAGCAAGTATTTCTTGAAGAAGAACAATAATCTACAATACACGCACCAGGAGCAGCATATCGTTCCAATGAAACAATTACATCAACCGTTGCCTTGTCCAATGTCTTACACGGACACCGATTTCTCCAGAGCGTCATTCTATTGTAATGACTTAGTATCAACACTACATCATTCTTTATCTTTAAAAAATACAGAATCTTCCGGGGTCTCACAATATTCAAGTGAAAGAAGAGAAAATGTTTCCTATCAACAGCCGTTGTCCATTGAGAACTATATTTTTATCACTTCAGCTCATAAAACAATGTGTTTCTTTTCTTTGTATTTTTTAATAATAAAATTGAAAATGTTGCAACTACTGTATATATAACTTACCTTAGAGTCACACTCAATCGTTCTCCTGGTAAAATGGTCTCAACACTTTTTTCTTTTTAATTTTAATCGCCGTCTAATATGATAACTATTTTCCAAAATATTATTAATAATTAAATTTTATATTATTACATATTATTAATATCTGTAGCCTGGTTTCAAAGATGGCCAACTCCATTTTTTTGAAAATTCAGATATTGACGGATTCTTGTGTAAAATAACATGGGGAATCCAAATCTAAATAGTTTTGGTGTCAAAAATGGCCAGAACAATGTTAAAACTGCATTTGAATAGTACCATTGGTTACGAACTGGGCCAGCTCTCAAATATGTTAGTGACAAAAATGGCCATCTCCACAAAGCATCAATCAGATGGCTTCATTCTGTCACGTGACCTCACCGTCTCAGGTGAAACAGAAGACAGCAGTGAACTGAGCTATTCTGGTGTGTTGTGACTGGCGTTAGTTTATTGTTTGGTATTTTAAATTTTTACTAATCTACTAAAAATATATTACTCTAATAAACCTGCAGAAATAACATGGAAGGAACTAATGTTAAAGAATCTCCTTTGTTGAAAGGAAGAAAAAAACTACCAAATCCTTCAAATTGGAAAAGAGCCAAACAGAAAATTTTGAAGTTAGTATTAGACCATAACTTAACATTGAATAAACTAATAGACAAACTTAAATAAAATTCATTTAAAATTCTATTACTTAGGCCTAGGCCTAGTTATTAAAGTAAAAATGGAACAATTTCTAGTAGGTAGTATAGTACTATACCTATCAATAGTACCTATTCACACTTCACATTATTGTTATTTTTCTTTAACTTATGTTAGAATAAAATAAGTTTCCCTGAAATAAAACAGTTTGTGTTTTGGTTTTGAATGTTTGTTTTAGGTACAGTTCAAAGGAATTACCTGATGCTCCTTCATGTGGCCACAGAGGGAAGAAAAATTGCAGTTTATTGAAGAAGCAAGATATAAATAGGTTTCATAGTGCATTTTATTGTGAAAAGACAAAAGTCAGCCAAGATGCTTTCATTCTTAAGTATTGCACAGTAGAACAACCAAAAAGAACCAGACCAGAAGACGGATCAAGACATACTAAAGGCGTAACCTACCAATATTGTATTGAAACAACAGCAGGAAATAGATTAAAGATATGTAGGAACACGTTTATTAATGTATTGGGAATCACAAAACACAAAGTTTAAGGTGTTTTCATAAGATTTAAAAAAGACAGATGTCACATCCCCGTGGCAACTCGAGGTGGTTATAGGAAGGCTAACATATATCAGACAAAAATTGATTCTGTAATACATTTTGTAAAGCAGTTTAAAGGCACAAAATCACATTACAGTAGAGCGAGGCGTACTCGTATTTATCTTGATTCCACCCTGTCTATTTCTAAAATGTGGAAGATGTACGAAGAATCCATTGTTGATGAATTTAAAGTTAAAGAGTCGTTTTTCCGACACATATTCGTAACTAGGTTCAACATTAGCTTTAAAAGTCCTTCGACAGATGTGTGTTCAACCTGCCTTCAGTACAAAGAAAAAATTAAAGTTGAAAAAAATGAAGCAATATTGCAAACGCTTAAAGCAAAATACACTGTTCACACTACCCGTACTAAAGAGTTTTTTAACCTTTTGAAAAAAGATGAACATAATGTTGCTATAATGTCGTACGACATGCAAAAAATATGCCTCTGCCTAAGCTCCCAGATCAGAGTGTGTACTATTCAAGACAGCTATGCTGCTATAATCTGATGATAGTTTCTGGATGTTCTACTGGAACCGAAGCTTTACGCAAAGAAAATGTATTAATTTACTCTTGGGCCGAAGACAAAATGAAAAAGTATTCGAATGAAATAGCCTCTGCAGTATTTGAAGAACTTGAGTGCAGATCTAAATCTGGTTACTTTGAAGGAAAAGACACCTTAAGGATGATAGCTGATGGGTGTCTAGGCCAAAACAAGAATACTATTGTATTAACGATGTGCATTTCTTGGCTGCACAGGACTAAAACTTCAATCACTACAGTGGAGCTTGTGTTTCCTGTTACCGGTCACTCATATAAGCCTAGTGATAGAATTTTTGGTGGCATAGAACGAAGTTTAAAGTTACAAGAGATAAAATTGTGCAGCTTCAAGAGTATCATTCAGAATTTAGTAAGCATGGGACAGTCAAACTTTTAGGAAAAGACTGGACCAACCAAGATTGGAAGTCAGAAGCTAAAAACTGTGTTAAAGACCCAAAAAATCTTCATTTTAAAATTTCACAAGTCCAAAAGTTCATTCTGACCAAGAAACAAAAGTCAGTAACTGTCAGTGGCGAACAAAACTATAGTTTCCCAATTAATTCAAGTTTGAGTGTCATGAGACCAGGGAAAAAAGTGTGGAATATAAACCCAACTGAACATACGCTTGGAGTCAAAGTGAATGCGTTAAAAATTAAAGACGTGCGGGTTTTATTACAAAAACATTATGGTGAAAAATGGAGTAAAATGGAAAATGTGAAATGGTATCACGAATTGATTAACAATAATGAAATGATGCCTGAAAATACACTTCCTGAATGTGAGTGCTTAAATAATGCAGACTGTGATGAAGTCATGGAAGTCAACCAAGTTGTAGTGGACTTTTGATTTAGAATTATTGTACGATTCAGATATTTGCTACCGATCAAGCAGGTATCTAAAGAACTTTTGTAGTTAGTGTATTGACCGGGTTTTTAAATTTTATTGACAAATATTGTATTAGCCCAATAAATTAATATTTGTAACACATATTTCAACTTTTTTTATTTTCACCAAAAAAATCTTCAGTATATTACTGCTGACTTAAGATATCAGCGACACCATCAGCAATATTTTTGGTGACAAAAACGTCTATCTCCACATGTTAATTACAAACACGGCCAACTCCATATTTCAACGTTAAATATACCTTTAACTACAGTAAAAAGCATAAATATTATTATTCCAAGATGCTCTGGAAATCATTATAAATCAAAAAAAAAAATTCAACTGTACCCATTGTGTGGAAGTAGTTTAAACAGTTTTTTACCTATACTGAAAATTTTGCTAAATGGAGGTGGCCATCTTTGAAACCAGGCTACAGATATATAGTATGCTTATTTGATAAATCACTTTATACGGCTGACTTCGTACAATGCGAAAACTTGTCTAGTGGACGATACTACATATGCGAAATCTGACGAAATTATTCTCCTGATTTCTGACGAAAATAATTTGGACGAAAACGCATCCAAAGGACGACCGGCCTTACTCTTCTTTTTACTAAATACGTAACTAATTTGCGTGTGGTAAACAGTTTTGATGACGTATATCGATATGTGTTCTGCATTGACTATAAAAATTCTTCGATCGTCTTGCTTTTCGAATGATCTTGCACCGTGAGATTTTCAATTAAACTGAATTTATCTACCATGAAGCGTTTAATGATATAGTTGAGTAATCTGCTACTGTTTTGCGGATTAATATGATCGGTAAGTTTCCGTTCGAATTAGACGGTCTTCTTGAGGCATACTTGAAGCCAAAAAAGGCGAACTCATTTGAAACTAATGTGGGAATTGTATTAATCCGGTCAAACAACTTTATGAGTACCATACCGGGAATATGGTTGTATTTACTGTTATACATTTTAATTCCTATGAGATCTTTTAAAATTCATAAATCAATTCGTCAATGATATCGCAATACCTTTATTGCTGGATCTTTATAGTTTTATTCTTACTGAATCTTTATAATTTTTTTCTCCGTTTTAGAACCATTCAAATTAAATATTTGTAATTCCAGCGCTTGGAATTCTATAAAAGGTTATATTTTGGTAAGAATAATAAAGTTTTGGTCGGACGCACCCTTCAGAAGTACACATCGGTGCACATGACAGCTGTCACGCGCTGTGAATGACCTTTAAAAGTGAACCCAATATTTTATACATTACATAGACGATTATGATTTTTTTTTCTTATAATATTTAGAGCAACTGCTACATTCATCTGGATTTTGTTTTTTCTTTTCATCAGGAATTTGTTGTATACGAAGTGATAAATATCGCGTGCAAGTGACTTAATTTCTGATTTATACTAGGAATATACAGTGTGGAAACCACTTATGGAATAAAATTGTTTGTCCTTATTATAGAAATTAATCAAAAACTCTGGAACACGTTAATTTTTAAATTTAAAGGTGCGTTTAAATGTACAGGGTGATCCACGCAAGTCTGGCATAGTCCATAATCCTTATTTTTAATGAAACACCCTGTATATTTTTATGTTTTTAAAATACTTTTAACAACCTAATTTCAATGAACTATATCATGTAGCGTCTATAATGAATAATACAAGATGAAATTTTGAAATTAATAATTTATCACGTGTTATAGTATTATTTTAAATTAGCTAAATACAGACAATACATTTCTACTCGTAAGTGTCAGTACACTGTATATTGGGGAAAATTTTGTTTAGAACATTTTTTGTCGTGATTAGGTAAAAACTGTATAGATAGTCTGCCAATTAAACTAAATCGGTAAATAATGCGGATTGTTATCAATCAGTTGACAATTAAAAACTAATTTCTTGCAGAAATAAAAATGAAATATTTACCTAAGGCCCACCGACTTGAGATTTTAATGATGATCGGTTACGGGGAGAATTGTAGTCAAGTTGAAGTAGCAAACTTATTTAATCAGAGGTATCTTCAGTTACCTAATATTTCACAAAGTACTGTGTCTAAAATTTACGCACAATTCAGAGAATTTGGATATGTCAAACCATTAAAAAGAAAATCGAACTTCATTGAAGATGAAGTGAAAGTGGATATTTTGCATCGAGTTAGATTCTATGGAGAGGGCATCACGTGAATAAAAACGAACTCACTCCGGCCATATTGTTAATATTGTTTTGACACTTTTGACAGATCGTATATGTTTGTTTACATTTGTTGTTTTTCGAATATTTTTAGTTTTATAATACTTTTATAGAAACTGTAATATATTGTGATAGTGCATAATAATGGTTTCTTGTTCTCAACGTAGTTGCAGTAGCAGAAGCAATGTTAATAAAAAAACTTCAGGAATATCGTTCCACAGGTTAGTATACAAATATGTAAACAAAGTAATGGCTCGTACTTCAGAAAATAAAATAATAGTATTTGACTGCATTAATTTATCTGTATGTATAATATATCGTGTTTTTAGTGTTTACCGCGGGATAAATAAATTATAGTTTATTAAAAATGTATTGCATTTTTTAGGATAATGATTAAATCTTCTGAATAACTAGAATATTTGTATAGTAGTTTTAATATTATTGAGTCTGTCCCTGATCCCACCGCCATATTGGTATTATCGTTAGCCACGCCTACCCACGTCGTTTTTAGTACATACGTTAATATGCTCATAGCTTCTCCATAGATTCTAACTCGATGATATTTTGTTAAGTGTCGCAGAGAATCCAACGTCAAGTTTACGTCAAATTGCACGTTAAAATAATGTGAGTCACACACCTGTCCTAAGGTGTCTCGATGAAGAAAACTTCATCCATATAAATTGACATTTGTGCAGGAGCTAACAGAAGACGATCCGGATCGTAGAATTGATATCTGCAAAAGAATGATGGATAAAATTAACAAATGAAATAGCTCTTGGCACAATTATTTTTTCAGATGAATCAACATTTACATTGAGCGGAGAGGTAAACTGACAAAACTGTAAATATTGGTCAGCGGAGAATCCTCATTGGACGTGTGAGACACACACTCAGTATCCTCAAAAGTTGAATGTTTGGGCAGGTATTATAAGAGATCATATTATTATTCGTATATTTATAGATGATAATTTGACAACGGAAAAATATTTCAGCATGCTGAGACGATGTTCTTTCTTAGTTGGCTAACTTATATCCCAATCCAATAGATCTGACCCAACCGCATGAAACTGTCTGGTTCCAAGAGGACGGTGCAACACCCCATTATGCTTTAATGGTGAGAAATTACTTGAATGAAATCTTCTTTAATAAGTGGATTTGATGAAGAGGACTATTGTGTGGCGAGCTAGGTTGCCAGATCTTACGCCTTTGGATTTTTTGTAGGATTATCTCAAGAATAAAGTATATGCAACACAATCAGCTATTATTGAAGACCTCAAAAAGAAAGGATAACTACAGAAATACGGAATATTTCACCTCAAACTTTAAACAAAGTTCGAAACGAGTTTTATAGGAGACTGTATTATTGCCAACAACAAGGTGGAGAACATGTTGAGCATTTATTTTAATGTAATCCAATCAATTACCTCGGGTATTCTATGAATTCATTGTCTTGAAGAAAATACCTAATTTGAAAATTTCACCTTGTATTATTTATAATAGACACTACATGATATAGTTCGTTGAAATCAGGTTGTTAAGGAGCTTTTAAAAACATGAAAATATACAGGGTGTTTCATTTAAAATACAGATTATGCACTATGCCAGACTTGCATTGATCACCCTGTACATTCAAATTTATGTCTAAAAAGCGTACATTTAAATTTAAAAGTTAAGATATATCAACGTTTTTTATTATTTACTAAAATAAGGACACAAACAATTTTATTCCATAAGTGGTTTCCACACTATATATATATATATATATATATATATATATATATATATATATATATATATATATATATATATATATATGTATATATATATATATATATATATATATATATATATTTGTTTTATCGACTACAAAAGAGCATTTGATAGAGTAAAACATAATTAGCTCATATTTATCTTGAAAGAAGTGGGCTTGGATGATGTCTTGCGAATTATATAAATATATAGTTTATAACAACAAAACATTAATATACCTGGGTATAACTTTGATCCAGTTGACAGGAGTAAAAATGTAAAAAAACTCTCTTCGATATTAAACAATAGCTATTGGTGTTTTATATAATTCTTATGGAGCATTTTATAAAATTTTCTTTTGAGTTTTGGAAACAATTTTATTATCAGATGTAGATTTACTCTGTTTGGGCAACTTTAATGTTGATCTGTTAAATACCAATAATTATTCCACACAGTTTATTACAGGTGTATTAGATGGTCTTGGGCTAAAGAAAATGGAAAATCAGGCAACTAGAATCACCCAGTTCACATCGACCCACTTAATTATGTAATCACATCTAAAATTTTCTCTATTGAACTAAAACATATCCTAGAAATAAGCGATCATGAAATGGTTGTTTTAAAATTTGGCTGTGATGTCAAAACTAATACAAATAAATTTATTACCACTCGAAATTTCAAAAACTTAAATTACAGTCAGTTTAAATCAGATCTGAAATCTATACCATGGAGAATAATATATGAATTGCCAGATATAGACAGTAAAGTCGATTTTCTCTCTAATAATTTCATTACTCTACTTGACGTACATGTTCCATATCAGACTTTCAGAATCTCAAAGAAGTATGGTAAACTGATAACTTTAGGCAATTAATGTTAGGAAGGGATAAAGTACTTACTGCTTACAAGATTAATAAAAATATAAATCAATGGAATGACTATAAAGTATTACGTAAGTTAGTAACAGCCATAACTATGAGGGAGAAAAAATCAAATTTTAAAAATATACACGCTCAATATTCTAAAGATATGTAGAATAATTTAAAATATTTGGTAAATAATTGCAAAACCAAAAATAATTTCAAAATAAAAGCGTATGGAATGTAAATGAGAATAATAAACACTCAGTTCTTTTCTCACCTTTAAACCAGTATCTGACATTAATATATTACATATTATTAACAATATAAAAAGTAAAGCTATTGGCGATGATGGTATTAACATATTAACGCTGCAACTGTGTATTCCATTTCATCTACCGTATATCACACATATCATTAACTTTTGCTTAACAAATTCAATTGTACTTTGATGGTACACAAGGCAAATATCGAACACAGTATTTAATTAAATCTTGCCCAAGTACTTTCGATCACAAGATCATCCTCAGGGGCATTTCGTCAATTGTGGCCTATCCAGCAATAACCAAATGTCATATATGTAAACTGGGACATAACAAATACACTAAAGACAAACAAACACTTTAAAATTTAAATTTGGAGAAGCTACATTTTTATATTATAGAAGCCGGAGACAGAATCTGTCTCCGGCTTCTATAATATAAAAATGTAGCTTCTCCAAATTTAAATTTTAAAGTGTTTGTTTGTCTTTAGTGTATTTGTTATGTCCCAGTTTACATATATGACATTTGGTTATTGCTGGATAGGCCACAATTGACGAAATGCCCCTGAGGATGATCTTGTGATCGAAAGTACTTGGGCAAGATTTAATTAAATACTGTGTTCGATATTTGCCTTGTGTACCATCAAAGTTCATTTATTCGAACATTCAACCTTATATTTAAATTCAATTGTTCCCACTAAATGGAAACGGACAATTACAGAAAGCCTGAATTAAGCCCAGTATGTGTACTGCCTACATCATCTAAAATTTTGGAAAAGGTAATCGATATTTGGTTACACATTTAAACAATAACAACATAATCCCTATGCGTTTCGGTTTTAGGTCCAGATATTATTAAATATTACAGATGATATTTTTAGAGCTTATGACCAAAAACAAAATATCATTTTTAATTCTTTTAGACTACTCAAAATCTTGTGATATAATTAACCATAATTTGTTATTCTCTATTTTAAAATATATTTGTCTAAAAGCGAGAGCAGTTGATCTAATGAAATCCTATCTTTCTAATAGATGTCAAGCAGTACAACTTTATCAAAATATTTCTTCATTTCTAGATCTTAATACTGATGTGCCTCAAGGATCTATATTAGGTCCAATTTTATTCTCTATATACACATCTAATTTCCACTCTGTGTTTTTGTAGTGTTCACACCATTATTACGCAGACGATACCCAACTCTATATATTATTTTATCCAAATGAGTGTGGCCAAGCGGTAAATGCAATAAATCATGACCTTCTTCATGTGCAGATTTTTTCTCAAAATCATTGTTTATAATTGAATACATCAAAAACTCAGGGTGTCATATTTGGGAGGAATCTCCATAGGAGAATTATGCCAATCGAATTATCTTAGGAAATGAAAACTTAACTTTCAGCAAAAAGATTAAAAGCCTGTTTGGTTCGACGAAGATTTAATGTTTACATATCACGTAAGTGTTTACAAAGAGCTTACGCCGTTTTAAAATTACTGTATCAAAGTCGTAATTTATTAAGTAGGGCCAGTAAGTCATTATTATGACTGTAATGCCCTGGTTTTATCAAAATTAAATTATTGTGACGTACTCTACAATGCGTGTCTCAAGGAATTTGATTCATGGAGAATACAGAAATTGCAAAATTCATGTTTGCGTTTTATTTTTGACATCAATGAAATCAATCAATCATCAATTTGAAAATTTCAAGGGATAAGTCATGTCTTTACACTAGCCAAGTGGCTAAATATGAAAAATCGTCGGAAACTTCATGCTTTATGTTTTTACCATAAAATCATTCAAGATAGAGTTCTACCATACCTGTACAATCGAATAACTTACAGGACTGACGTTCATAATCTTAGACACAAGAATACCCACACGTTACTTAAACATACAACATTTTTTTAGATGTTCATTTTCGTATTCAATTGTTTGGGATATAAACAGTTTGTCCTACAATATTAGAAATTTAATGAGATCGATCCTAGATTACGGCTCTATATTTTATGGCTCAGCATCAAACGCTGTACTCCAAAAAATCGAAAGTATAAAAAATTAGGAACTTAGATTAAGCACTGGTTATCTTCGTAGTACTCCCATATTGGTCATGGAATGTGAGCTTAATGAACCTCCACTTTCATTACGCAGAGAATTCTTAAGTGAAAAATTTATAGTTAAAGTGGCAGTTAATAATAAACTGTTGTTGAATAAAATTGTACAATTAACCACTACATACCTAACTCATCATTACTGGGGAAAAAAGAAGCAGCTTTTAGTTGTGGAAAGTTTTCTTAACGTTTCTAATTATATTGACGACATATGCAAAATGGAACAACACTTTTTTCGAAAATTAAACTATGAAGATTATTTATCTCCATTTAACTGCCATTTAAGTAATATTCTTGCAACAGATTTTTTTACTAAAATAGATCACCTTCAGTATGTACAAAGTCATTGGAGAAGTTATCAAAAATTATATACAGATGGTTCAAAAATGGACTGCAAAGTTGGATATGCTATATTCTACCCCCAAAAAAGTATAAAGATAAACAACAGATTACCCGACAAAATGACAACTTTCACAGCTGAACTCATAGCAGTCAAAGAAGCCTACAAAATATGTATGAATCAAAAAGAACTAAACTATGTTATATTTACAGACTGCCAAAGCATTGTACATAAACTGAAATATACTTTACATACTTTTGTAGAAAATTATATCATCAGTGGCATTATAGCACTGAACAGTGAAGCTTTGAAATCGGGCAAAAATATCATATTGTGCTGGATAGACGCACATATTGGTATAAAAAATAACGAAATAGTAGATGATCTGGCTAAAAAAGCAACAATGAAAGAATCCACTCTTTAAACCTATCAACTTCCTATGGGAGATTTAATATCTGTAATCAGGTCTCTCAAACGAACAAAATGCCAGGGACACTATAACAATTCGGAGAAAGGCAAATTTTATAAAATAATCTAACCCAAAATTTCCGTCAAGACGTGGTTTAAGCAAGTTTCCAACAGAGGCTTCATCAAAACTATTTGTAGAATAAGAAGCAATCATTGTATGACTCCAGTGTACAAAAGAAAAATGGGACTGGCAAATAATAATGAATGTATATGTGGAGAGCTAGCTGATCTACAACATATGCTGTTAGAATGTCCTTTACATTTTATTGAAATATCAATTTTTTTTAACAAGCTAGTTCAAGTTAATGTTCAATTACCTTCTAATCTAACACATCTTTTAGAGTCAAAGAATCTAGATGTATATAAAATTTTATATAGTCATATTAATTGTTTAAAATTAGAGCTCTGATAAAACAAATAATAAATAATAAAAAAAAAATGAAGAACAAAATAAAAAAATACTAAGAAGATCTAAACCTCCGAGGTGTTGAATCGGGTTTATGTCTTAGCGTAGTAATAAAAAAATAAATAAAAAAATAAATAAAAAAAAATAAAAAGAAAATTAAAAAAAATAAAAAAAAAAGTAAAAAAGAAGATACAAAAAACAAAACAGCAAAACAGAGTAATCTAGTACATAAGTTTCTAACATTCCATGTCTTAACTGTCAATACAATACAATAGTTTTAAATGTAAATACTAACAATATCTTTTGTAAAGAGAGAACTTAAAACAAATTGACTGGCCAGTTGGTTGTCAAAACCAGTGCCAATAAAACACACACATACACAATATTAGAAATTTGTCTAGTGTCAAGTTCAATTTGTGTCAATAGTGTCATTAATTTATGAGCAGTTGTTAGCTAAACAGTAATTTAAAAATTTAAGAAATAAAAAAATTATTTATAATTTATAAATTTAATATGGTAATATTTTCATTGTAAAATACATATTTCATTATTTAGATATAGTCTATCTATCCTTCGGGGGGTTAGGATCCCCCGTCGCATGGTGACGGGCCAAATCACTAGTTAGGTATAACAATTGTTAAACAAATTATAAAAAATTGTCTTTTTTACTTCTAAACTTTTTTTCAGTTTTTTTAATAATTCGTTTATTTTGAGTCGAAAGATATTAAACAAGAAGTCGTAATAGACAATAATAATAATAAAGTTGTTTGCTCGCAACTGCATATCAAATTGGCTGTTTTCGTTTAATAAAAAAGGGACTACCTGCTTTATATTTGATATTCATTCAATTAATGTACATTGTAAACAAATCCAGTCAGATAATAACTTCATTACGTATGTAATTATTCTGAAGCTCTGGATTCTCGCAAAGTAGCAGCCGTTACAAAGAATAATTCAAATAAAGTACAGAAAAGCGACAAACACGCCATCTGATAAAGTTAACAACATACTCCGGTGACATCAGCAACTCGCGACGCGCTGAACGTATGTGTGCAAGAAATTAATAGTAAAAATGCTTTAAATTTGATTGAGATATTAGTTGAAATGGCTTTTTATGACGATTACAGCAAGACGATAAGGCGGATTTTCATGTTTAACAGCAATAAACATGAAGTCTTCTTGTAGTATTCTTCCGAAGCGTTCAGCGGACCGTTTTGTGGGCTGCGCCGGCTATGGTTTATGACAATTTTGTGATAATAAGGGTTCGTTAACTTGAATACTCCAAATGATTTTATTGCTTTTTTAATTTTTTTTTATCAAATGAAAGGCAGATATCGAAAACAGTATATTAATTAAATCCTGCTCCAGTACTTTCGCTTCCTAGAGCATTTTCAGAAGCATCTGAAATAAGCCAAGAAACGTTTTTTCAACTGAAGAAAATTAATTAACTTCGATAAAAAACCCGAAGTTTATGGTTAATAAAAGTTTTTTATGTAATATAACGTTAAAATTAAAGAAAACGGCAAAACTATAATTATGTTTATTGGCATCAGGAGAGAGAATGGCTCTTGGTCTTAATGGAAATGTTAAGGTGACATGTGACAAATGACAACTTAGATTTTAAATTCTATGCAACTGAGCATAAACCAAAGGTCCAACTGACATTATTATAGGAAATCAAGTGATAAAATATGAAATTATATAGAATATTTTAAATAGATTGTATAATCCAGATCTCACACTCAAACCTATCTATAATAATTAGGGTATCAGTATGAGGGCAACTGAAGTGGACGTAGAGTATGAATGCAAGAAATAAACTAAATAATCTATTAGATAATGGGTGGTTGACTACAGTAAAAGGGTCTGCCAAGCACTATCAATACTGTAGAATAGAAGAAATCAAACTTATAAATTGAAATACTAAGAATAAAAATCAAAATTAAAAGCAGAGGTATAAATGGGTCATAATCCAAATAGTTTAGTTAAACCCACAGTCAATGGGATAACCATAAAATTAAAATGTCAAAGCATTACTTAAGACCAACTGATCAACAGTGGGAAATATTGAAATATACAACTGTGGAGATGGTATATCTAAATTACGCAGAGATATGGAAAGTGTAATCAACGCAACCTATAGATCAACTGAACCTGAGCAAGCTAGTTTTGTAAATTATTAAAGAAAAAAATAGTAATTAATTACTATTTAACTGGGAATAAGCCACAATTAAAGATAAAAATACGTTTATTGACGTTTCAATTTCCACTTCGGAAATCGTTCTCATAATACAAACAGTAAATTAAACAAATTTTGTATTTTGTTACATAGTGAAAAATTCTTCTAATAATTTAATTTGATCATTGACAATTCAGACATACATTATGCATTTTAAAGTAGATGACTTTAAAATGATACTGCCAATATTGTTGAGTTGCGCTCCTGGGACGACTTTACTTATAAGATAGTTCATTCAATTACATGAAATCAACTTTAACTTGAGAATATCCGTCAGAAAAAAATCATAGCATGTAATTCGTCTTTAAAAAGACAAACACGTGATGTTCGATCCTAATTTTATGTTTAACCTTGAGTGGACCACTTTTAGTTTAAAAACACGTTTTTTATTTCACGCGGTAAAAAAGAGTAGGTTTGCACTGAAAACAGGTGAGTTACCATAGAGACATAAAACTAGCAACATCACTCAAAGAAAAAATATATACATTGTCACATTTTTACGAAGTTTTACGTTTCGCTTAGCGTTGTTGGGTGCTGATACAAGTTTCGCAAATAAATAAACTTCAAATAGTCATTTTAATGTGAATTTCCTACAGCCGATCCAATCGACAACAAAGATAGGACATCACAAAAAGTGCTCAAACGCCCGTTGGCTTTTTACAGTCCTCCAACAAAAAGGGCGAGAGCAAACATTGGTCCTTCGAGCCGGATTGGTCTACTTCGTCTGGATTTTAGCACCCAAAGAAAACATCGCTTCGTCTGAATTTGGTACCTACAGCTTGCAGCATCGAGAAATAAAGGTTAGAATATTTATTCACATACTTTAATCTTGCTTTGAGAGTACATAATTTATTGGCATATGGTTTGGTTTTAATTAATATTCTATTCACTTTATAAGATAATACATATACTATAAGCAGCCTCCCATAGCAGCACCAATCGAAAGGAATGTCGTTTATTTATAATATAATTAACGCATTTTTAAATTAAATTTATTTATAATAAAGACATTCCAAGCATTATCAACATTCGGCCCAACATAGCCATACCACAATCGTTACACCTAACTCATACCTTCATTTGCAACCTCTTATTTTTTATTGCTTACTTATTTACCTATGCTTACTGTATTTAATTGATCAATGTATTTATCATATTAATTAGTATATTCCAAAATACATTAACCTTATAACCGTCTCTTAAACCTATTAGCTTAAATAAATTCATAAAAATGGCTAATGCTGAAAGCCTTAAACACCTTGTAGCTCGTCGTGGCACTATTAAAGCGACAATGACTCGTTTTAACAATTTTCTTGAAAAATGTGGAACTCCTTTGTCTGGCACAGTCAGTCTTGAATTGCAAACGCGTCTGGATGCTTTAAAAATGTCAGTTGTTGAGTTTGAAAAAGTACAGTGTGACATTGAACGTATTTGTCTGTTTGATACAACCCCTAACCTCGGTAATCAAGATGATGAACGAGAAGAGTTCGAAAGCAAATATTATGCCTCAGTAGCTAAAGCGACATTACTTCTCAAACAAGCAGCAGGAATGTCAACGGATCAGCCACCCAGGTCATCTTCGCCAGTGCTCAACTCTCATCGTCTTAATTCATATTTACCACCTATTCCATTACCCCTATATTCTGGATCCTACGAAACGTGGACAAATTTCAAAGAAACCTTTGAGTCACTTATTGACAACAATCCTACTATTCATAAGATCGAAAAATTTTATTATCTTAAATCCAGTTTAAAGGGAGAAGCCGCTCAGATTATTGGAGCACTATCCGCAACCGAAGCAAATTATGAAACGGCCTGGCATCTACTGTGCGACCGTTATGAAAACAAAAGAGCAATTATTCATGCTCACGTTAAATCCATCTTCGAGCTAAGTCCTACTAAAGAAGAGTCGTCTCATTCGCTGAGGAAACTTTTAGACACCTTCGTCAACCATTTTAAATCTTTAGAAAACTTAGGGGAACACGTCTTCGAGTGGAGTACGATTCTAATATATCTCTTAACATCTAAAATTGACATCAATTCTCGAAAGGAATGGGAAAGGGTATCAACAGGAAATGAATCACCCGATGTGCAACATTTCCTAAAATTTTTGTCGGAAAGATGTAAATTTTTAGAATCAGTGGAAACAAAATTCCACCAAAAGATATCTCATAAAAGAGATGAGCCTAACATCAAGGCATCTTACAAATCTTCAACCCTTACCACCTTAACTCAAGCGCCATCAAGGTGCAGTCTATGCTCAGACAACCATTTTATCTACTCTTGCTCTAAGTTTCGTACCATGCCGATACCAGACCGATTTGCTAAAGTAAAGGAACTTCATCTGTGCACAAATTGCTTAAGAGCCGGACATAAAACTTTAGAATGTAAATCTAGCTACTCCTGTAAGACATGTCAAAATAAACACCACACTCTTTTACATAGAACTCAATCTGAGTCGCAAAATCATCATTTTAAAAACAATGTATCTACCACATCTAATTCTCAGCAATCTCATCAAAGTAATCCTAGCACTTCTAGAGAACCACAGGCATCCTGTAACTTATATTCATTTAACCAAAATCCCAATTCATTCATACTGTTAGCTACGGCTGTAGTAAAAACATTTGACAAAAATCGACAACCCCTACAGGCCAGAGCCATCCTAGACAGTGGAAGCCAATCAAATTTTATTACTCAAGAACTATTTGAGAAACTAAATCTTCCATATGAACATGTTAACCTACCTATAACGGGTATAAATCGCGTTACAACGTTACTTACCAAGCGTGTAAAATTAGAAGTAAAATCTCTAAACGGAGACTTCACTTTCAAAATGCCTGCTCTCGTAATTAATCAAATAACCGACCTAACACCTCAGCATTCAATCAATCCTTCTTATATTAACATACCCAACAATATCACATTAGCTGACCCACAGTTCTATGATCCTTCTGAAGTACACCTACTCATCGGTGCAGGAGTATTCTTTAACCTCATGGGTTCTGAACAAATAAAAGGTAATAAAGGTCAACCATTTTTACAACAAACTAAATTGGGTTGGGTAATTAGTGGCCCAATTCCTGCACAATCTTATTGCTACCATTCTAATCCCAGTTCTTGCTTTCTTTTATCGGCTGATCCTCTTCAGGACAGTATCGAAAAATTCTGGAAAATTGAAGAGAACTATATCACGATCCCTTCTAAATACACTAAGGAAGAAGAAGAATGTGAACTCCATTTTCAATCTA
Source organism: Diabrotica balteata (assembly GCA_918026665.1). Classification (NCBI taxonomy): domain Eukaryota; kingdom Metazoa; phylum Arthropoda; class Insecta; order Coleoptera; family Chrysomelidae; genus Diabrotica; species Diabrotica balteata. The sequence goes on along the minus strand of OU898283.1, from coordinate 109,912,375 downwards.
CCACAATTCGGGATGACACTGGACGTTTTCAAGTGAGTCTTCCTCTTAAACCTCAAATTTCACAACTGGGCGATTCTTACGACATAGCTCTTAAACGATTCCTATCAATAGAAAGAAAGCTACAGAAAAATCCCATTCTAAAACAAGCCTATGTCGAATTTATGTCACAGTACATCGAACTTGGACACATGTCTAAAATTTCGGGTCTAGAACCTGATCTTTCTCCTTCCTATTATTTGCCTCATCATGCTGTCGAAAAGAATGATAGTCTTACCACTAAAACTCGTATCGTTTTTGATGCCTCGTGTCCCACTTCTACCGGCATATCACTAAATCATACACTCAAGGTGGGCCCTGTTGTTCAAAGCGATCTCTTTTCCATATTGCTACGATTCAGACAGCACAACTTCGTATTTACCGGTGACATTGCCAAAATGTATCGCCAAGTGTTGGTAGACCCAACACAGCGTAATCTTCAACGCGTGATATGGCGAAATGATCCTTCCCAGGAAATTAACATTTATCAGTTAAACACCGTGACATACGGCTTGGCAAGTTCATCATATTTAGCCACTAGATGCTTAAAGGAAATTTCTATACATTCTTCTGCTACATTTCCTGAAGAAAGTCGTAAGCTCAACCTAGATACGTATGTCGATGATGTGGTGACCGGTGCTTCAACTGAACAAGGCTTGATTGCTCTTCGTCGAAACTTAACATCAATATTAAGTTCCTATGGCTTCAATCTAAGGCAATTTTCATCAAACAGTATGGCCCTACTATCAGATATAAATGTAGATGATCACAAAGAAGAATATATAATAACCGATTCACCAAACAGTAAAACTCTTGGCATATCTTGGAATTCCTCAACTGATTCATTTATCTACAGCACAAAGATAAAACCGAACCCATACAGTATTACAAAAAGGACAATTCTATCAACCACAGCTTCTATTTTCGATCCTCTAGGCTGCCTTGGGCCAATGCTCGTCCAAGCAAAGGTTCTAATGCAAAAATTATGGATTCAACGACTTGACTGGGATGATCCTATTCCTGTGGAACTCTATAAAATTTGGAAATCATTTATAGATAACCTTACTCTCGTTAACTGCTTTAATATACCTCGTCAAATCACTACGATAGATCCCATTTACATTGAGCTACATGGCTTTTCCGATAGTTCGATAAATGCATATGGAGCTTGCATATATGTACGATCTGTTGATACACACGGTCGCATAGTTAGCAATTTACTGTGCGCCAAGTCACGTGTCGCTCCATTAAAGGCTATTTCACTACCTAGACTAGAATTGTGTGGAGCCCTTACTCTTGCTCGTCTAACTAAAAACGTAATTGAATCGTTAGAACTTAATTTCTCAAAAATTTATTTCTATACCGACTCCACAATTGTTCTATGCTGGTTGGGTCTTGAATCTCGCACTTTGAAAACATTTGTATGCAATCGTGTATCCGAAATCCAGCAATTAACAAAGGTAAATGAGTGGCATCATATACCTTCCAATATAAATCCTGCTGACATAATATCTAGAGGAGCTAGTCCGTCCGAATTGCATGAATGTGATCTATGGTGGCATGGACCTTCATTTTTGTTGCAATCTCAGGATACTTGGCCCTCTAACAATCACATATCTAACTTCACAGCGCATACTGCTGATCCAGATTTAATGAAAATTAATCCAAAATCCATTGTTTTATCTACTCAAGTATCTCATTCAACCTTAATATCCTCACTTGTCAATAGATATTCTAGTTATATCAAACTTCGGAACGTCCTGGCTTATTGTTTTCGATTCATTCACAATGCTAAAGCTTCAAGGGAATTCCGGATAACTGGAAATCTCACATCAACGGAGGTTGACCAAAGCACACATCATATTATCAGGGAAGTCCAGAGAGAAAGCTTTTTTGAGGACATTCATCAATTAAAGGCTCGTGGTCGAGTCAAACCTTCCAGTAAATTAAGCTCACTGAACGTGTTCCTTGACGACTTAAACCTAATCAGAGTGTGAGGCCGTATAAGACACGCTTCTATCCAATTCTCAGCAAAACATCCAGTTTTACTTCCACATAAGCATCCTCTGACAGAATTAATTATCCTTTATGAGCATAAGCGAAACCTTCATCCTGGAGCCCAGGCGACGCTATCTTTCGTCAGACAATCCTTTTGGCCATTAAACGGCAGAAATGCGGTCAGAAATGTTCTTAGTAAATGTATTCCATGTTTTAGAAGCAATCCTCAAACCATGAACAATTTAATGGGGGATTTACCTACCTCTCGAGTAAATATGTCTCATCCATTTGCGCGCTCTGGCGTTGACTACGCTGGACCATTCAAACTTAAGGAATCTAAATTTCGAAATCGTCGATTTACTAAGGCATATATTTGCGTATTCGTTTGCTTGACTACTAAAGCGATTCACATCGAATTAGCTAGCGAATTAACTTCAGAATGTTTCTTAAGCATCTTAAGACGTTTTGTTGCGAGACGAGGTCTATGCACTGAGTTGTACTCAGATAATGGTACAAATTTCACTGGAGCTAACAACGAGCTGCAAGGTATTTACAATGTGCTAAAAACAAATGCAATCCAAGCTTTTTCTCAAGAAAATAAAATAACGTGGCATTTCATTCCCGCCAGATCTCCGCACTTTGGAGGGCTATGGGAGAGTGCTATAAAATCAGTAAAAACTCATTTGTACCGTGTCATAAACGATGCCAATCCTTTATCCTATGAGGAATTGTATACTCTTTTAGTACAGATTGAAGGTGTGTTAAACTCTCGACCCTTGCTTCCTATGAGCAACGATCCCAATGATATGGAAGTACTGACTCCTGGCCATTTTCTCATTGGTCATCCGCTCAATATGGTTCCTGCTATAGACTACGAGAATTCGCCGATCAACCGGCTCACCCGATATGAGCTATTGCAGCGTATGTTACAGCATTTTTGGTCCCGGTGGAAAAATGAATACTTGCATACTCTGCAGCAACGAGCCAAGTGGAGATATAGCAAAGACACTGCCAGCTTACAAGGACGGATGGTGCTCCTGAAGGATGATGGTCTTCCGCCCTACCAATGGTCCCGTGGACGAGTAAGTGCTCTCCATCCTGGCAAAGACGGACTTGTGCGCGTTGTGAGTGTCTCTACCCCAAATGGAATTGTTAAACGTAGCGTTACTAAACTGTGTCCGTTACCTGATGAACAATAAATAGTCTTTCCTCGTTTACTGTAAATGAAACAACTAATTTTAAGGTTTTGTTTTTTTTTGTATGTAGCATGTTCATCTATATAAATATTGTATATTTCATTGTAATTCTGCAAGCAACAGCCTAAGCGAACCATTTTTAAATAATTAGTCACTCCCTTGCTTTATTGAAGTGTATCCCTAGATAACTTCAAGGGCGGCGGTATGTTCGATCCTAATTTTATGTTTAACCTTGAGTGGACCGCTTTTAGTTTAAAAACACGTTTTTTATTTCACGCGGTAAAAAAGAGTAGGTTTGCACTGAAAACAGGTGAGTTACCATAGAGACATAAAACTAGCAACATCACTCAAAGAAAAAATATATACATTGTCACATTTTTACGAAGTTTTACGTTTCGCTTAGCGTTGTTGGGTGCTGATACAATAAATGCTTTCGCAAATAAATAAACTTCAAATAGTCATTTTAATGTGAATTTCCTACAGCCGATCCAATCGACAACAAAGATAGGACATCACAAAAAGTGCTCAAACGCCCGTTGGCTTTTTACAGTCCTCCAACAAAAAGGGCGAGAGCAAACACATGACATGATGACAGTAAAATTCTCCTGTTAGTGATTCCATAGTAAATTATGAGGGAAAAACCAGGAAAAAAACCTCATAATACTATCCCGATATTGTAAGTATTTGTTCGTGAATTTAGTTTACCTTCAACAAACATCAAAATTCTGATTTTATATGTTACGTTATTTAAAAGACATAAATTCTATAACTTAATATTTGAAATTTACTCAAAAATGTATGAATAAATTCCTGCAGGTCCAAAAATATCTGCAATAACTCATCCATGCACGTTTTCATGCAGTGTCTTCATATTTTATAGTAAACCAACGTCTCAAGGCACATTTATTTAATTCTCTGTTTGAAACTTAAAGCAAAATCACGGCAAAAACGACTAATTACAATTTTAACGAGCCTCCGTCAGGCTCGATACAGCAAGAAAGAAAAATAAGCACTTCAGCTAATTGGAAATGGGAAATACCAACACAGCCGTTTATTGATAATTGCCATCACTCGAAGAATGTAAATTGATGTTGATGTGTGAAAAAGAAGACCATCTTGCACTTGGATTACTACAATAATAATAAAAGTTATTGTAAAAACATTAAATATCAATTGAGTGAGATGTAATTAATGGAGATGGCGCTGTGTGCTTTTTTGAGATGAGGCAATATCGATGCGGGAATGCTCTCAATGAGTTACAATTTAAATGTTAAGGAGCTGCTTTGTAAATATACACCATTTGCCACAGTGTAGTTAGAAAACTTTTTTATTTTAATACAATTATCAGCAATCTACTTTGTTTAAATTTTAAAGCGCATGAGAGCAATAAGTAAAATTCGAACACTATCCTTTTAAAAACTATAAAGAAAAATTTGAATTTCCCATCTACTTTACTATGATTGATCGAAGTATGGTCAGATTTATACATCAAATATCCATTTAAATTCTCCATTATATTATACAAATATATGCCTCAATGATTTCTCACACTTGCGAAAAAATAGAAGAACTCTACAGTAATATAACTAAAGCATTAAATAACCATAAAAGTCACTTTAAATATTTAATTGGTGACTTTAATGCCAAAGTGGGTGTTCCAGAAATGAACATATTGTTTTTAAAATATAAAATAAAAATGTAATTCTTTGACTTTTCTTAGTGTAGAATAACTATAGTTCATTTTTATGAACGAGAGAGTAATTAGCATAATTTTAACTGGCACCTCCGACCACTCCATGAGCGTGCTCAAGATTAATTGAAAAATTACTTTGAATAATTGTAAAAAATAAATGAATTATTTCAGTGTTATAAAGTGTTATGTGTATGTAAACAAAAGTGACCTCTTTTATCACACACTATATTAGAACTGACTGGCCTACATTAAAAAGAGTTTTAAAAAATTCACATTTTTTTTAATTTTTAAAAATTACAAAAGAGAAAAAGAGTTTTTAAAACCGTCTAAGGTATGTTAAATAGATGAATAAAAATATTAATATAAAACTTACAGCTACTTGTTACAAATCCAAATCAGATTCATAAGATGAACTTTCAGAACCAAGATTTATAATAACTGGCTCGATCATTTTATCAGTAATATTGTCCAGCTTCCACATTTTTTCCTCTTCTTTAATAGTGTGATTTACTGCCTTTTCCCAGTTTTCAGGTTTTACATTATTTACGGCCTCCAAAAACAACTGTTTAACATCATGAATTTTAAAAGTGGTATTTTTTCTTGAAACTTCACTCTTTATCTGTGCCCATACCAGTTCATCGTTTATTCACAATGATATGTGGGATCTAAGTACTGCATTCACGATTTTTGGCAATTTCATCAATTTCGTATTTTTTAAATTTTTCTTTATGAAGGGCACACAACGAATAAAGTTCCTTTCTTATAGATCCGGGATGGTACGTAATATTTTTTGAACTCAGCCTATTCTGCAAGTCTTTTTTTAACCACTTGGTTGTGGGCAGTCCTTCTATAAGTCTGGAGTGATAACTTGCATTATCCATTACTATTACACAGTTCTTAGGAAGAAGATCTATCATTTGTTCGAACCATTCTTGAAAGACATCAGCGTTCATGTCTTCATGGTAGTCACCGGTACGAGTTGATTCAAAAGTTAATAAACCACCTTCAACAAAACCGTCTGAACTGCCAATGTGTACTATTATCAGCCTGCGTCCCTTTCCTGATGGTGGGTTTAAACCAGTAGATAAGTTATTTACAAAAGCGTGCCTTTGACTTGTAACAGTTTCATCCTGCCAAAATTTATTTGGTGTATGACCCTCGTTGATCCATGTTTCATCAAGATAAAATATTTTTCTTTTTTGGTTTCTCATTTCCTTTATGGTTCTTAGAAAATGTCTTCTCCATATGACAATATCGCTTCTTTCTAATAAAATAGACTTTCTGGGATTCTTTTTCCAGCGGAAGCCTATTTCTTTTAAAAGTTTCCATAACGTACTTCGACTCATTTCTGGGTAATCCTTATCATCTCGAACTGAGACAAGAACTTTATCCAATGTTGGAAATTCTTGTCTAAAGAAGAATTCATGCACTTTCCGTCGAAGTCCTTCTTTAAAATGATATTCTATTTGAAATTTTGGTTTCCCTGGAGCATTACGTGGCATTTGAAAACTACCACATTTCTCTTCTTTAATAACTCTGTAAATCGTAGATTTCCCAACACCAAGTGTACTGCTAACTAACTCAACGGTCTCATCAACACTTTCACATAAACGTTTGTCTGTAAATGATTTAAAACAATTAAATATTAATGTTTTTTCATTAACTGTTAAAGGACCAATTTTTCGGCGTTTACACGGCACTTCCAAATTTTCCATAACACTAGTATACACAATAAACTGCACCTTGCAACTGAAGTACCTACTTTTAGTGAACTGTTAAGAATTTTGAATACGCCACTTGGACCTTCCTACAAAATGGAAAAACCCACTATCACATTTTCTGTGGAATAAGTTTAGAAGGTAATTATCTAGTCAATTACTGTCGTAGATTCCTGGAATTAAAGAATTAAATGTTTGATTGTTGAAACCCTTACTTCGTGGAATGCACTCATTTCAGATAAAATAAAACGTTTTATTTTATCTAAAGAATTAAACTTTATTTTGCAAATAGGTAGGTACTTATTAAACTTTTATTGGTTATATATAACCAATAAAATAAACATCTTACATTTCTTGCAAATTCATTAGTACCTGTTAACCTCCATCACTCCGACACTGGCAACCTTATTTAGGGATTAGTAACCCTCACAACTATTGTATTCTATTCTGCTCCAACCTTTATACCTGGTGGTCATACTCAATTTAAAATTGTTTTCCTATATACTTCTGTAAACTTGTTGACAAATATCTGTTTTTCATTGAGTCACCCGTATCAACAGTTTAGGGATTTGCATACATAATTTATTGTTTTATTACTCTCTCATACATAAAAATACACTATAGAACAGTTACTTTATCGTTTGAACGCGACACCCTGGCGTCTGACGTCGGACTCTGTTAAATATTTTTTACACCTAAATAAAATAAGGGTAAAATTCCCGTTCACGTATTATGTAGTTTTTTATCAGTGCAGTAAGAGCAGTTCAAGTTGACACATGGCCATGGAGCCATCACAGCGGGTAGTTAAGAACTCGCAATTCACGTGTTAAATATAACATTTCTCTCCGCCGAATTAGGGCATTTTCTAGTTTTATTCTCTCGTGTTTATTTTTACGTGTTATAAAGAATGAGTACATTTGATATTGTATAGTAAGTTACGGCCATGTTGGGCCTCTCTACTCTTAAAAGATTTAATTATAAATTGATAAACTCAAAAGTGATTTTATTTCTCTGGAGCTATATTTGCTCACATTAAGAATACTTATCCTTCAACGGTCACTGAAGAACCAAACCTATGGAGATGCATCCATTCACAAGTCCTTTGAAATAAGGCTTGGAATCAAAACTTTTCCAACTCTCATGATGTAGGTAGTCAGTTGCAAGGCTCCCTCAGTGGGAAAGAGAAACGGCAAAAAACAAATCATGAATAAAGTCGAAGAGAAATAAAAGGGGAGAAAGATTGGTTTAGTTTGCACACTACCAAAATTGAAAATACACTCTTTAAGAAAAAATCCAACAGAAAAACGACTTATGTAGTACCAAATGGAACTACGAAGAACGAAATTTACTTCATTCTAACCAACAAGATTGCTTCAATAAAAGATGCCAGTGTAATAAATAAATTTCAAACAGGCAGCGTCCATAGACTAATCAGAGCAAAAATTGTTCTAGATCTGCAACAAGAAAGAATAAAATTAATCAAAAAACCAACAGTGATCGGTATAAATATTAACAATCTAAAAGAAAACTCGAATCAGTACCAAAGAACAACTAATTAAGGATTACATGACTAGTCGACAGCTCTTAATTAATGGAAATCATCCTTGATATTGCCAAAAAATTGGAGGCCAGCAACAAAAAAATCAACATAATTTAAGTAAAACTAAAATATCGCTAAGATGGAAGAGAAATGAAAATAAGTAGCAACATTCAGAAAATACAATAACCAAAAGTTTGTAAGAGAATAAGGAAAAGTATTAAGCCGTGTCCAGACTATGTCGATCGACAAGGTCGACCGACATATGTCGTTCGACACTGTCGACTTTTGACTTGTCCACACACTACAGTATATGTAGACTAGTTGAGCGACAGTCACTGATCAAGCAAGTTAAATAAATTAGTTAGTGAATTTTGATTACATTTTTTAAATAATGAGTGACTCTGAAGATGCTGCAGTTGCGGCTGCTGCAATTATCATTGCAGTTGCAGAAAGTCAACAACAACGCTGTCGTCGTCGCCCAAGGCGATTTTGGGTAAGGCCCAGCCTTGTACGAGGCAGGAAAAAGTATAGTACAGAAGAGTTTATTGGTGATTTATTGCTGAATGACGTTGATGATTTGAACATGGAGTACAGATGTGACGTAGGTTTTCAAAACTTTTTTAGAATCACGAATTCTGATTTTGAAAATCTATTAAGTATGATTGCACCAACAATCATTAAGCAAGACACAAGTTTCAGAAAAGCTATTTCAGTGAGCCAGCGCCTTGCAGTAACGCTGAGATTTTTGGCAACGGGAGATTCATACGTATCATTGGGCCACCTCTTGAAAATATCAAAGCAAGTAATATCAGCTTTGGTAAGAATAGGTAAGAATATATAAATTATACTGGATTACATCAAGGTAAGAAAAGTACAACAAATATTTTAATGTAACTACTATATAGCATTTATTTTAACATTTGTTATTATCCTTAGTTTTATTTAAATAATTTATAGAAAAAAAAAGTAACAGTTGTTTCTCGTTACATGAAATCGTATTGATTGTTGGTATTAAAATTATTTTGAGGGGTATCTGGTATGACAGATGCAGGTGAGTGTGAGGCAGGATTGCTTAAGGAAGAGTGCGGTGAAATTAGCATAGGAGGCGTAGGCGAGTGGTAGGGCGAAAGCGTTGGCTGATTATTTCGATTTCCAGAGGGATTAAATCTGTATCCTGAGTGTTTCTTGATTTGTTCTTATCAGCCAAGAACATCATACTTTTGTATGCAAACCATTTGCTAATTTTTCGTCTGCCCCCATCCCAGTGGTACACTTTTCCTTCTTTCTTTCTCTGGAAAACTGGCTTTGCAAATTTTTAATTTTTTTTCAACATCAGATTTTTCAATTGCAAAAGAAACTGCAATTTCCATAAGACCATCATGTCTTTTATTCTGATTTTTGTATAGGGAGTTAGTTTGATCCCACAAATAATCACGTTCTCTATACATTTCTATAAATGAAATGGTTTGTTCATCATTAAACTCCATTTATAAATACGTGTTAATAAAAATGTTTTAAAAATAAAATTATTTTAAATGGAATAATTTTGATAAACACAAATAAACAGCTAAATGGAATAATTTTGATATAAACACAAATAAACAGCCTAAATATTTACTGAAAAAGTTGACCGACACGTTTCAACACGTCCACACCTACTGATGTCGCTCGACTTCTTTTGATCCGTACCGACTTGATTCGGATTGCGTTCGATTCGACCCGACATGGTTCAACAAAGCCGGGCGACATGTCCATACTTGTTCGACAGTGTCGGTCGACCGAGTCGAACGACACCATTCGACATAGTGTGGACGTAGCATTAAAGAAGACATAAGAAAATACAATGAAAACCGGTAAAATGCAATTGGAAACAGAAAAAAACTATAAGAGAACAAGAAAAGCATTAATTATTGGGAAAAAATCGTAAATAAATTCTACAGCGTCCTATACAAATCCTTTGAAAAACTTGAAAATGCAATCAGTAACCAAGAAGTGTACCAAAAATCCTTCCGGAAGAAGTAGAATCGACAATTACAAAAATGAAAAGCGGTAATGCGTATAATAGCTGGAATACGTCGTCGGCATTATGCCAAAAGTGTCTAAGTCATGTTTAGGTAGTTTCGAAATGAAGTGTAAAGTTTTAGAAGTAACTATAAAATCGAACATGATAACTACACAGTTCCCAAGTGAACTGGGTAAATTGTCTAGGACATAGCCCAAAAAAAGAACAAGAAGAAGAAGAACTACACAGTTTTGAAGGTTTGGTGGTTCTAGGCTTTGTCATCTAGAAGCAAATACTGCAGTTGAGAACAAAATAGCTCTTATGATATACTAACAAAAATGCAATAAATAGAACTTGATCACTTCCGATGTAAGATAAAATTAACCGATATGACTTGGACATGACAAACTTTAGCAAAACGAACGTAACTACCGATAAAAATAACAATAAAATGTTGTCTTGAGTGTAGAGATTTATTAGTTACATACAATAAAATTAAATAACATTAATATCGCTATCTGAATCTGATAATGTTGGTTCTGGAGATCTATCAAGCGCTCTATTATTCACAACAAAGACTTGTACCCATCGTAATATTCAGGTGGAATTATGTTACTTGTTACAAGTTTAAGCAAACTGTTTTTCTTCTTTTCTGTAATTGGTAACAACGACTTATATAATGGTTGTAGACCTATCGCGGTTGCTGTCGACCTTCCTCTTCCAGCTACCCGAAGAATATAAAACTCAGTTTCTAAAGATCTGCATGATCTGATGCGTCCTGGTGAACGGGGAAATTACTTCGGGTGGCCGTTCGTAAGCCCAAACTTTCGTAGGTGCGTTCGGTCGAGTAAACACGATCAATTTGAGAGTTTATGAACTGCTCAATAGGGAAATTTTTCTCATCAGAGAAATGTGTTCGGAAATTTACCACGTTCGTGCAGGCGTAACAACTCCTTTGCTCTTTCAAGCCGAACCTGTTTTGCTTTGGTGTACGATTGTGTGCTTTTTGGAACTTGTAAGACTTGACCTTGAGCTCCTTTTTCAATATTCGTTGCATGCTTCGCTAGGATATTTTCAGTTCTTTGGCCATTTGATTATCACTACGATGTGGATTTCGCTCAAGTCGAGCCTTCACTTTCCGAACCATTTTAGGTGATGTTGCTGTTTTTTTTTTCGTCCACCACCATTAATTATATATATATATATATATATATATATATATATATATATATATATATATATATATATTATATATATTTATATATATATATATATATATATATATATATATATATATATATATATAATGAACACGATGTGCTATTTTTTGACAGAAACAGACCAAAAACAGATCATCAAGATATAATACTCTAAATTAGTTGTATATCACTGCTGCCTTAATTGCACCGCGTATTTATTTATGGAACTAATATAGGACGTAGAGAGATAATTATTTTGCTATTAATGCAGTTTTACTAAACTTTAACTACAAGAAATTAAAATAAATATTATTGGATACCCGTGCAATCAACAGTCGTAAACTATGTAACAAAAAATATTTCTGAACAAGAAAACATTGAAATAAACATAAGTTAAATTGCTACTGATATTACTTAAACGTTTTTAAGTAAGTCTAGTCGAGATATTTAATTGAATTTAATTGAAAATGGCCAAAAAATATAAGATACTCAAGTCTTAAAATAAATCGTAAAGTTTGCAAACAAGCCCACAAAATGATTTAATAAAACCCATAAAAAGAAAAGATTTAATTACGAATCGGTAACCTTTCTCAGTCTAGTTAGTTTAACAAATCCATCAGCGCTAGTGTGCGAAGTGGAAACCTGAAGAGCTCCTGAGAACTTTGCGAAAGAGTTTTATTTTGAGAACACCAAAGCGATATACAGGCTTAAAAGTCGAAGAAGAATAGTACTATGTGGAAAATTTCTCTTTATCTGTAAAAAAATGAATGCGGATTAGTCGCCATTTGAAAACTTAGAGGAGAGTGGGGGAATATTGACCGTAGCACAGAGATATTTTACATAAAAAGCTGGCCAAAACGAATATTTCAAAAAGTAGCATTTTTGAAGGATTCTTGTCCTCCAAACAGGTAGTTATATGTGACCTCATCTGGCAATATCCACTCCCCAAAAATAACCTAACAAAACTAATTTGACATCTGTCACTTCCTAACACGTTTTAGCTGCGTTTAGTTTTGAGATTTTATTAAACTTTTTTGTATGATTTGTGATTTCTTTATTTTTATAATTCTAGTGATTTTTGTAGAGAGGCAGTTCCTACTGATCGTTTTCCTATTGGGGAACCGTTTCTTCCCGTATTTACTACTCTATTTGTTGATATTCGGCTTATACAATCGTTCCATTCTACTCTTCTATTCTTTACCAAGTTCTTGATGTTCTCCACCTTGCATCTACGTCGTATATCTGTACTTCTAGTTCTGCCCCATAGTATTTTACCATCAATTTTTCTAAGTGTTTTTATCTACTGTTTCTAACATCCTTTTTGTCCTCTCTGTATCAGGTCTTGTTTCTGCCGAGTATCTCACTATTGGCGACGTGCAAGTACTTGCAGTGAAATCTTGCATTTTTTACTGCACATTTCATAGATTTCATAAATTCATATTGTCAATTGTCATATTTCATATTCGTTTGTTTATTTAAACTTTCTGTCACTGTAGAAAATGGGATTTAGGAAATGCTGTGTTATAAATTATAAAAATACAACAAAAAATTGTCAATTTAAGTTTTATTCGTTTCAACTTCGAAGCACAAAGCTACTACAAAGAGAAAAGTGGATTTATATCATAAAAAAGCATAAGTAACATAACCTAAATTATGCATTATTCTTGCGCCCGATTTTAAAGTCAGTTTGAAATATATAATAAATAAAAGTTCACTTTTAAGTGTAAATTTTAGTTTCATAACACTCACTTAGAGTTCATTTTAACCCAAAAATCAAGTTTAATGTTTAAATTTTATTTAACAAAATTGATATTTTGTTTACAAAAATGCATCAAGTTCAAGTTTTTCTGAAGATGCATTAAGATATATTCGCTGTCCAAAAGTTTACAGGAAAAGAATTAATTGTTCAAACCAATATGATGATATCATGGGCTTAACCTGCTAATTTATGCCTTAGCATTATTTATGATAATTTATTTTTCTTAATTCTTCCACATAATTCTTCCATTCTTTTTTGACATTTGCCACTACTAAAGCTTTTCCCTTTGACTCAGTGCTTGGTTGAAAAGTTATTTGGTGATTTACTTTCTCAAATCCAGTTTTTATTATTGCATCCATATTAACAGTAATGCTGTAATTTAATAATATATTTATTTGTATTTACACTACATACAACGTTTACCTTTTAATAACATACCGACATAACCTCAATCTTACTTTTTCTTCTTATTCTTTTTTGGGGCTACGTCCTTGACAGTTATCCGGTAACCTCGATCTAACATGAAAGCGCAGTAAATTTTGCTGATTTACGACACCAGGTGTCGCTGTTCCGAACTTGCACGGTCCCAATTGGACTGTTTTGTAAATTCTGCCTTTCGTTTCTTTCTCAAGCATCAAAAGCAGCAAGAGTAAGTGGCTGTCTCCGAGAAACCATATGGAAAAACAAATATCTGACCACGGAAAGCAAAATGAAAGCTGTCCGCTGTTGTTCTTTTTATTATTATAGCAGCGTGTGTGACTTGGCCCTGTCTACAATTTTCCTCCATTCTTTCCGATCCTTACAGCGCTCCTTCCAATTGTAGATTCTCAGCTTCTTTAGGTCTCCTAAGACTTGATCTTTCCATCTTGTTTTGGCTCTCCCCTTTGGTCTCTTTGTTTTTGGTCTCCATCCAGTTATTCGCTTTAGCGTAGAGTCTGGGTAAGCTCTTTCTGTGTGCCCCAGCCACCTAAGCCTTTGCGTCTTAACGAACTTGATTATGTCTTCACCCTCGATGACTTCTTTAATTTCTTCATTGGTTAATCTTCTAAATTCGCCTACACTTATCCTCACTGGCTCCATTATTCGTCGAAGTATCTTTCTCTCCAAGATTTTTAACCTCATTTCATCTTTTTGTGTTAGGCACATCGTCTCTGCACCATAGGTGATCACTGGCCTGATTGCAGTCTTGTAAATTTTTAATTTGGTTTTCTTACTAATGTGTTTTTTTTTTCAGGAATTTTTGATAGTTTCAGTAGGTTTTATTACCCAGTAGAATGCGTTCATTTATGTCATCTGTTCTATCATTTCTGTCATTTACCATCACTCCCAGGTATTTGAAACGGTGTACTCTTTCAAATGTATATGCACCAAGCTTAATTTCTTTCTCTATGTTCGTATTCTCTCTTGAACACTTGAGGTATTTCGTTTTGCTTTGGTTTATTACTAGCCCTCTCTTCTTTGCTTCTTTATCTAGTATTAATATTATGTTCTGCATGGTTTTTAAATCTCTAGTAACCAGTGCAATATCGTCTGCATACGCAATCAGTTGGGCTGAAGATTAAATAATCGTTGTAATGTTGTAATGTAGTCTGACACCTACCTCCATTTGTACTTCATCTGACGGGCCTTCCTTTGTTAAGATTCGTGCCTTGGATTCCTTCATCGTCATTTTCGTGAGACTTATTAATTTTTCTTGGATGCCTAATTGATTCATATCCTTAATTAGCTCCTCCCTTATTACACTGTCAAAAGCTTGCTTGTAGTCAATAAACAGTATATGTAGATCTATTCCGTGCTCGTAACTTTTTTCGACTATTTGGGTTACAATGTGTATTGCATCTATTGTTGACTTACCTTCTCTGAATCCATGTTGGTATTCACCTATTTTTGTTCTAGTTTCTTTGTCTATTCTTTGTCTGATCAAATTAGTTCAAAGCATCAAAAGCAGCAAGAGTAAGTGGTTGTCTCCGAGAAACCATATGGAAAAACAAATATCTGACCACGGAAAGCAAAATGAAAGTATTCAAGACAACAGTAAGACCAATCCTAACATATGCAGCGGAGACAAGGACGGATACAAGAAAGACAAAACAACAAATTAACAATATCGAAATGAAAAGACAGTGAATTCTGTTTTGTTCTATTATTTTTTGGATTAGTTTTAAGAGTTGTTTGGTCAGATCTGGTTCTCCGTACTTTAGAAGTTCCTTCGGTATTCTGGCCTCTCCTGGTGATTTTTTATTTTTTAATTTCTTTAATGCTTCCTTTGCCTCTTCCTCCTCAATATTTATTTCTTCGTTTGTCGTCAACTCTGGTGTTGGTGGTTTTTTATCGTCACCTTTAGCAGATATAAATCGAAAGTAGTCTACCCATGTTTTCTTCTGAATGTGTTTTGTTTTTATTAGTTCGTTCATATCTTTTCTTTGTCCTCTGATCATTCCCCATATTTCTTTTTGCGTTCCTGTAGAAGTCCTGTTTCATCTGTTTTGATAAGCTCTGCCAGTGTTCGCTTTTTATTTGTCTAACTAAAGTATTCGTTTCATTTCTGACTCGTTTATAGTGGCAATATGCCTTTTGTGTTTGATGTGTTCTCTATTGTAAAAAGGCTTTCTTCTTTTCTTCAAATTTTGTCTTCACTTCCTCTCTAAACCATGGTGTTTTCATTTTTGATATGTCAATGTTCATTACTTTCCTCTCTCCAAGTGATTCTGTTGCTACGTTAATTATGTTATTGCACAGAGTTTTTCCCAGCTTTCCTCGATGAAAAAACCGAAAATTCGGTTGTTTGAATTTTTCGTATAAATTTTGAGGATATGCAAAAAAGTTGTTTTGGTACTTTTTATTACCTACTGCTTTGATATTTAGCTTTTTTCCATAGGACTGGTAGTTTTGCCGGAAATCATGGTAAACCATATTTTTACCCTTAAAAACCCACATCTTTTACTTCTGGACCCCACATTGCCTGTAAATTATTTTTCCTTCTTTTTTACAATGAGTACCCTCCTGATACTATTTTTATTTTCACTTTTACCATTTTCAAAAGCTGAAACTAGAACAAGTAAAACGCTGAAGAGATTTAAAAATACTCTTTTGATACTTTTATAAACTACTACTACACTCATATATTTCCTTGATATACGTTTATTGGGTTGAGTAACATTTTAGAAAATAGAAGAAATATGCTGGAGAGATCTGAAAAAACGTTTTGATACTTTTCTAATAGCTATTACTATGTCTAGCCTCCGCAATTACCAACATCTGTATGCAATAACAACTAACAATTTCCATGTTTGAGACCCATAAACACCGTCTAAAGATCTCGTTGCTCTGCTAAAGAAAACACAAAACATCGAACACAACAAAACACTGACTGTGGGTAGTATCGCAATCATTCCTTTAATTTCCGTACTTTACATTTGTATGGGCCATTAGTGGTCTGTAATCTATTCTTCTGAGGATGCTGCTATGTTCTACACGATTTGTTTAATCAACGTAATGATATTTTCTAATTCTCGATTGCGTACATAAACGTTGTCACTGTGGGATTGTTAAAAGCATTGTTTCGATGGAGTGCAGCTGTTCTCAGCTAAAGTGCCCCACTAAATTAATTATATTACTGGGAGAGGCATGCACAACGTTTTGATCACGTTTTTAGTCAATTCTAAACGGGATGGGGCGTATAACGTGCTGACAATAATAATAAATAAGTTTAATAATATTTAGTTTTAACGATAACAATAATTTATTTTGCTATCTTTTTAATTCTCTATTTTATTTTATATAATAAAGTGATAAACACATAGTAAAATTGGATACAACTGACAAATTTGACAAGCAACAAATTAAAAATCAACCGATTAAAAAGATAAAAAAATAGAAATCGGGAAAAGTTTTTACCTGTCCCTAACCTCCATTTTCCTGTCTTGATAGGCAATACCTTATTTCCTGGTCCTGGAAAACTGCGAGTATCGTAAAATTACGTTTGGATCGTGCAATATTTTTTCTGCAGCCGTAGACAGGAACTAAGTGGGTTGAGATAGGGCAAAGACAATAATCGCTACTTGTGCGTACGGCACTAAGGGGTTTATTGGAGAGCTGGGTCGTGGATAAGTTGAATAACAAAGGGGTCAGATTGAAGTAACTACAAAACGAAATAAAGAGATACTTACATAAATCTCCTGGAACAAAATGAACAAAATATACAGACAAGAAATACCTCTAGCTATTTCAATTCAGACGTCGCTTCTAGAAGACTTCCTGCTGGAAGAAAGAAAGGTTCTTCTTTCCTAAAATCAAGAATACACACAAGGGTTAGGAGATTTTTCTAAACTAAAGACAAAAAAATAAATCAGAGAAATAAATCAAACATTTATTTTTTGTCTCAAACAGTTACAAAATTACAGATGGCCCAAAAAAATATACTGTATCAATAGTAGCAAAATATAATATTACAAAGAAAAAACTTACATGTCTATCTGTTTACAAAGGAGATTGCTACAAAATCTTTAAAATGGTTAGTAGGTTATTTATCACTGTGACCTTTTCTACAAGTAAATTAAAAATTTTACAACAAAAACAAAAATATAGCTAGCTGTCATATGTCAACATTTAATTTTGATGACAAAGAACAAATAGATTGACGCATAACCATACATATTACATTATTTAAATTGTTATGAAAGCAATTATTGTTATTAAAAAAAAAGGTCTATTTTATTATTAACACAAAATGTTACCTTTAATTCACATACAATTTTGCACAAACTTCTGAGGATTAAACGGGAACTTACTGAAACCTCTGCTATACAAAAGGACTACTTCAAACTGGACTGGAAAAACGACCAGAAACAAATAAAATTGAGGTTGGAACCAAATCAATCGCACATAGTGGGTACAACCTCTATACTGCTTTAAATATCTTTCATATAATTTTATACTGCACAAATCCCTTAAATATTTAGTGGTTACTCTTTTCTAAATCTGTCATTTTACGGAGAGTAATTATTCCACTCTTCAACAAAATTTGTCGACTTTTATGAACTACATCGCTAATACGTCTCCCACTCTGGCCGCTCTATACAACCTTCATGTTTCGTTACTCTTCTCAACCTGCCTGAATTCTCAATCTAATACCGGCGAGGGCGACCCTTTTTCTTACCTCCCCAACATAAATTTCTTGTTTTTAAAACAGGCTTCAACTATGTCACAAAGCGACCTTGAAACAAACTACTTTTAAATATGTAGAAATAACACGTATTATATTGATTATTTTAACGTCCTAGTTATAATCGGAATTTGGAAATCTTCTACCTCACAATATATACAGAGAATTGGGGGATTTGAATGTAAATAAAGACAAAAATATTTATATAAAACTCAGGGGTAAACTACAAAATTTTAACACAAATATTTCATGGTTAAACGAAATTAAAACGCTACAGAATATATGGATAAGCTTTACTTATGAACTTTTAATAACCCTTAACCAACGTGGTGAATTCATTTTACACAAACGACGTAGTAGAGTCCCTGGGACTTTATATTGTCAAATTGACAATTTGTGTTCTGAATGTTACGTTAGAGATATTGAAAGTTAAAAAAACATTTAAAAAAAGCATATTTATTATTAAAAGTTGAATAATACAACATTATACCAACTTATAGGAAAATAAAAATTGAATGAACCGAAAATTCTGGTATAAGCGCTTGCGTCGATGAATAAAAAAACAAATTATTTTATATAAACACGTTTTTAAAAGTATATTGAATACTGAAATAATATTTGTCATACAAAAAAATATTCTAAAAAAAAGTATGCTGAAAAGTCCTGAAAATTGACCAGTTGGTCACATTTCTTCACGCTTATTTACACATTTACTACACATGTTTTTGCTACATTGCAAACAGATAGGTTGTTTACACTGTATATACAAAAAACTTGTCTTCCTTTTCAATAGCAGTACTTCCTAGCATTACTGGGTAAGGTATCTGTATGACCGTCATTTTCGGTTGAATTTATTCTTAGCATCTTTTGAATGCTGAGACGTAGTTCTATTGGAAGACGTTGGTTAATTTCTCGTTCTCGAAGAAGAGGTTCATAATAGTTCCTGTGCCAAAATCTTCATTATCTTTGGCTCTACAACCCTGCGTGGATCTTGTCCTGTTCAAGAGTTAGTCTCCATTCCCCCCTATCTTTCGCCCTGGCTTTCCAATTTCTGACCCCTAGATTCCTCAAGTTATCTTTGACTTGAGTTTTGAATCTAGATCTTGGCCTGCCTCTCTTCCTGGTTCCTACTGGCTCTTGATAGAATATCTGTCTTTGGGGGTCTCCAGTGTCCATTCTTTTAAGGTGTCCTAGCCACCTTAGTCTATTAATTTTAATAAATCGGACGATGTTGCATTTTTTAATAACATTGATACAACTCAAAATTGTAGCGCCTGCGCCATATCCCGCTTTCTTCTACTCCTCCGTATATGTGTCTAAGTATTCGTCTTTCAAAGCCTAACAGTTCTTCGTCGCTTTTTACCATAGTCCATGTCTCTGACGCGAATGTCAGGACAGGTTTAATAAGAGTTTCATATATTAGTATCCTGGTTTTTCTTCTAATTATGTGTGATGTTAAGAACTGCTTTAGTCCAAAGTAAGCTCTCTTTGCCAGGTATATTCTTCTGTTAATTTCTACGATTACTAGGTTGCTGTTATTTAGTTGTGTGCCAAAATCTTCAGAAACTCTAATCTTGTATATTTTGTTCTATTGGCACAAGCCTGGTAAATAATATATGTATTGAATGCACTCATTTACTATCTCAATTCACTATTTTTCCTTGGCACTCAAGAGATTATAGTTTTAGTTATTGTAAATCCGTATAAAATTGAGTTTCATCTATCTAGATCTTACTCTAGATGGTAGGATCTTTAGGAATTCCTCTCTTATTCCTTTTCATAGTGCCAACATATGTTAAATTATTATTTAATAAAACATCTACAAGTTCCACTGATGTGTACCAGTTGTCGCCTGTAACATTTCTATTACCGCCAAAGATCGACTTGCAAAGGTAAACCACTGCTTGGGAGGAAAAAGAAAGTCTTTTTCTTCTGTAGTCAAATCCTGTAATGCATCAGATCTTTTTCCAGAATATTTTTCTTCTTTTGGCATCATAACCCTGGATGGGTCTTTGCCTGTCTGGTTATGTCCTTCCATTCAGATCTCTCTTGTGCCCTTCTTTTCCATTTTGTCTTCTGTTCATTGTTTTCAGATCGTTTTCCACGTCATCCAATTATCTCGTTCTGGGCCTTCCTTTTTTTCGCCTTCCTATGGGCTTCCATTGTAACATTTTCTTTGTTGTTTTTGCATCGTTTTCCAGAATATATATAAGTGATATACACATAGTGGATGCAAGCATATGCTAAACATTGAATCTTTATTCCATACTTTTCGGGTTTACTAGGTATATACATTTTAAACCTACATCATCCTCGAAAACCGACTAGCATCTCATCGACTGTAGTATTAGCACCTAGTACATAAGAATTTTGAGAATTTTGTTTGAATATCTTTAAAATATGGAAAATTGCGGCAGCTGGATCAGTTTTAGCTCGATTCGCTCTTTCTTCTCGTGTATCAAATCGTAGGCATATTAGCGGCACAACAAATCTACGTGCTGAGAATGTCATTCTAAATATTTCTCTCCCCGTACCATCAGTAGCAAACAGTGCGTTGATGTCTTCATGGTTAGACTTGAAGACTGATGTCAATAACAGAAGGCCCAAAAATCCATTGATCTCTATATAATTGGTGTCTCTGAATTCTATGCGGTTGTGATTTCCGTCCTTGTTGCGATAGTCCCTCAGTTTGACATTTGTGTAAAAGCTACCACTGATTCCATCTGTATCAAAGATCCTTTGATAGTACGCAATCTTAATAAATTAGAATCAGGTGTTCTAACATTGCGAGTAGGTTCAACTGATGCCCATGTGTACTTATTTTTTCCATAAAAGTATCGTCTGTTTGGATCCACTTCATTTATTGAATCTTCATTAGACTCCTGACTTTCGTCCGATTGACCATCGATAGTATCACTAGCATAAAATTCGCTCTCATAACTATGGTCACTCAAAATTTGTTCTTCGTGTTTACTGTTTGGCGTGTCGTCACCATCTTGGTCGGAAAAATCACTATTGGCCTCTTCGTGCCATCGCCCAACAATTTCTTCAAAATTAGCATCGTCTGGATGCACACTTTTTTTACATTTAGAAACCGCCATCGAAATAAAAACTATTACAAACTACGTCGTAGAGTCCCTCGAAGTCTAATATGTTCTATTCGATAACTGCTACGCAACTGATTGCGATTTCGTGTATAAGCATAACGGAGATCTCTCTACTACCTGAAGGTACTGTACGACACAACTCGTTTGGATCAATAGTGGAGAAAATATAAAGCGTTGTTGTGTCGCCCTGGTGCATATAGTGACAAACCAATACGCACCTTGTCGCGCATCGCCCGCCTTCTCATATTTTATACATGTTTTTATTGGCCGAGAGGTCCGAAAATCTCATATAAATATTAAATTGTCTTTAAATATGGGATTATTTGGATCTCAAGGCAGTCGAAGTCGGCCCTTCATGGGCTCTCCTAGAGCACTAGAGCACTTCGCTCTAGGGGCTCTGCTTGTTTTCCTTCAGACTCTGAGGCTGAGGTCCTCTTTTGTCTACCTGCAAACGTGAATTTAACCTAATTTAACCTACAGTAATAAAACAAATAGATCTCGTCTTTTTCAAGAAGAGATCGAACTTAGAGCGACCGGAGTGGTATAATTGATGCTATTTAACCAGCATACCACTTAGTCCCGTACGACAGTTTGAACGTCCGAGTGGACTCCACGACGTCGATTAAGAGTTTAACACTTTAAAGTACCTCTCTCGTGTTACAGGCAATAATTCATACATAGCGGCTTTAGTAATTTTCCTAATCTCATCTCTAGAATCATTTCGGCTTCACTTACACTGCTGATTTCCATTTCTTGGATTTAAAAAACGAAAAACTGAGCATAAACACACGAATCTTAAATGACAAGCGTTGTCATAATTAAATACACAGTTGATGTTATTGTCATATTGAACCTTCCTTCAGCTTCACGTATTTTAGCATCATTTTTAACAAAGTCTGTAGCCGTGCTTATAGTTTCAGCATCCCAAGACGCCTTTGTAGATATTTTGGCATCTGGAAAATAATGGCTTGTCTAATTAAAACATACTATATAAAGGTTTAGACTTATTTTATTTGAGAATGTTAATAAGGATCGCTTGATTGCAAAATCTCTATTCAAATTCATTAACAGAATTTACGGCAGTCACAAAACGTAACAAAATGTCTTTATATAACTTGTCTTCTAATGTTGCGTGATGCGCACTATTAGACGACCTTCCACATTAAAATAATTAGGCAAAACTAACTATACGAGTGTCTAAAATGGTAAATAAATAACGTGTATAATGTATTTTTTATTTCTATAAAAAAAACTTACTGGTTTACTTACTTACTGAAAAACCCCGCTTATTTGCGAATATGTGTGCGAATATCCCACATAAATGAACCGAAGTTTATTTGTGTGGAACAAATCTGGCAGTTGCTAATAGATAACGCAACAACATATTTTTTGCCATTTTATTAAATAGGAGATTAGAAACATTGATGCGCACAATTACATGACGCGCACCATTAGCCGACCCTCCCCTATTTAAAACTATATATTTTACATATACTTCATCTAATTTAGATAACGACTTACGTCATTATCTACGTCAGAGATCGAAGTTGACATAGTTGCCAAAGTATAAAAAAATCCTGACTCCATTTTAAATCAAATAGATTACATAATTATTACCATCTCTTTACAACGACTATTTAAATTTTTACGTGACATTTTTGAAATAAAACACACTAATTTTGTTCTAAACAGAACAGATTTTATTAGATAGTTAAAAATATAAAACAAGAGATATTCACTTTAAAATTCAAAATAATGAAGTACAAAAAGTGTCAACACCGCAACTGTCAAATAAGTGTTACCAATGTATGCCAAAATTTCACCTTCGTTCGATTACAGTTACAGTGTGTTCTGAACAAATGTTCTTGATAAAAACGCTTTATAATGCATTTATACAAATTAAATGAAACATAATATTGTGTATTTCTTCAAGTTAACATTAATAGAAATTTTTAAATATGATTTCTACGCGTATATAATAAAATATGTCTAGTGGCTGTAATGTCAGCGTAATCGGTAAAGTGGTTCTAAAAAAGAACACACCTACACCCTAAATATTTTGTGGTGGTATCATGTGACGCCACAGGCTATGACGCCGATGACGTGCATCGTTATATAAATTAGATGAAGTGTATGTTTCTTAAAAGTTTACTTGAAACGAAGGAGGAGTGAACCAAAAAATGATATAGCAGAAACTACCCACGAAATCTATAAAAAAACAGTATTCCAAAAAAAGCTTAGATTTATCGTCGACCCATGGGAAAAACTTAACTTCGTCAAAAGAAGATAAGAAGAAATAGTAAACAACAACAAACCATACTTTTTATATTTCATATTTTCCATATATGCACTATAAGTATTCAATATCAGTTGTTATCCTAGTATGTACATTTATTGCGATATTTTTAGATCACACTGTTGTGCATAGCGTAGGTACAATTTCGACACACCCCAATGTTGAACTTTAAAATGAGAAAGTAGTCGCGCAGTATAGTATAATATCCCCGTGGTGTGCTGTTCAGCTGATAAGAGATGAGGCTATTATACAATTAGAGGCCATAAATCTCAACACTGGACCACGTGGGCGAACATTCCAATCTACTCGTTTCTGCATACGTATCCACCATTGAATTGCTTCAATTTTTTTCGATAATTACCTACAAGGAATATATGGTTCACATTAAACCATTGTATTGGAGTATTGTTTGCATTTCTTAACAAGGTAGTTAGAGATCGTTGGATAACCTCTTATCCGGATGAATTCCTTTCGGCCTTTTTTCGCCCGTACTTTCCCGCTTATTATAACGGCGACGTTGTCACGTCGTCCAAAATTTAATTGTTTCTTTTATTTCTTACAGCATCTTTCCTTTTAATAAAATTATAAATATATTAAAGGCTAAACAATTTAAACATAGTAATTGATACGTGGATTAACTACCATAAAAAGCTCTATGCATAGGAAGAACTATCTTTACCATCTTTAGTTCTTTTAATAGCTGACGTGACTTCTTCAATGGTAATCCGGGGTCCTGTTTGGCATTCAGTGTCTTCAATGGTATTCTGCCTTTCATCTGAAAAGTTACTTCCACATAATTCTTCCAAGTGTCTAGTTTTTCTTCCACAGTTAACAGTGGTTTGCCTTGGTTATCTGCCAAACACCCAACTCTTCTTGGTTTGTATAAGCCTGCGGCTTCTTTAACTTTTTTGTGCATTTTATTTCCGCACACTGATTTCTTAGATGTGTATTATTAGCTATTCTAATAGCTTTTTTGATCTTTTTATCGATTCTTTTGTATAATGACATGTCTTGATCTTTGAACTTTCGGCTCTCTTCCATTATATCTAGAATCTCATTTGTCATCCACGATTTTTTCTTTATTTTTGATGGTTTGAGAAATTTCTCTCGTATGTCTTTTGAAAATGTATGTAACTTTTCTAGCTCTTGGTCCATTATATCCGATTGAATAACGGTATTGTTTTAGTAAGTCATCTTTAATAACTCTGTCATTTTTCTTTTCATATTCCAGCGTTCTCATAAAAAATATTTTGCAGACACTTTGTTTGCATCCGTCATTGTCTTCAGAGATGGGCATCGACACGTCGACTTTAATTGTCGACACAGACGTGTCGACAATGTCGAGAACGTGTCAACAATGTCGACAATGTCGACAATGTCAGCAACGTGTCCATAATGGAAAAAAGTGAGGTTATGTTATGAAATTATTCAGTTGTAAACTTTGAATGTGATCTGATCTGATCAGAATCAAAATGAGTGGCAGAAAACTGAATAAAAACTATGATATATTATCATTCAAAGTATTAAAGATAGAAGGAAAGCACGCGGCTAAATGTTGTGTATGTGGAAATGTGATAAAAAATACAGCTGCAGCAAGATTGCAAAGTCACAGGTAAGAAGAAATATTTTAATTAATTTTAGCTGGATAGCTATAGAGATTTATTCTCTGAAATTGATATTTGTATCGGCTGATAACTAACCCCGTCCCGTACTTTCATTTTAAGAAACGTCTGCAAGTTAGATCGTGGCAATGGTAATCAATCCAATAATGAAATGTCGCATGTTTCGATATACGAAAATACTGGCTCAGACACAGGTTTTACACCTACAGTTAATCCACAAGTGAGTATATAGGACGTATGTTCTACTACATATTTAGCAGGGGCGGATCTAGAAAAAATTTTGGGGGGAACTATTTGAACTTACATTTATCTATAATATAAAAATGAATCGTAAAATGTGTTCGGAGCCACATAACTCAACAACGCATGGATCACCATTTCGGTAGTAGTATATTGGAGAAAACATGGCGTCAAAAACCGTATAGCCATCTAACGGCAAGAAGTGAAAATAACGCACTATATATTATTGTAGATTTCTTGATTACTATTTAATTAGAATTCGGAAGGGGACATAAATTGCATCAGTTTTCACCCCAGAATTTGTATTCTGAGGTTTTCACGTTGTTGCCGTAGTATTTTACGGCAAAAAACGGGTTGGCCTATTGAATTAAGTACAAAACGCTGTATCTATGCCAACTTCTGTATACAGGGTGTCCGTAGATCCGCCCTTTATATTTAGTCACCTTAGAGTTTCTTTTTATTTTGAATTTTAGAATACAACGAACGGTAGTTACGAAGTTATGGAAGATGGTTCGCTAGCTATTGTGACTGGAACTTCACCTGAAAACATGCTAGATGGAATTATAGAAAATTCATTAGATACCGATGCCGCCTTATTGGAATTGGAAGAAAACAATGGTGTAGCAATTCAAGGCACTTATAGTATTGTTGAAAATATGATGTTATCAACTACTGATACTGAGAGTAGTAATTTGACTAACTTAAGTACTCCAACTTCCTCCAGCACAAGCTACACAAGCACGAATAAAAGAAATTTATTCGCTACATCTCAAGCTAGACCAGCCAAAAAATCAAAGAAAATCACCGACTATATGGACATATTACAAGAGTATGAAGAGGAGAAGATAAGCACTGCACTAGCCAAATTTATATTCGGCTGTAACTTACCATTTACTGTGGTAGAATCACCTCTCTTTAAAAATTTTATAAAAACGATCCGTCCTGCTTATTTAGACAAAATTCCTGGCCGGAAAAAACTTTGTACATCGCTTTTAAATAAGTGCTATGAAGACTGTATTGAGATTTCACGTAAAAAAGTGGAAACCGAGTCAGTCATTTTGTGTGACGGTTGGAAAAACTCATCTACTAATTCTAAAACGGTTGTGACAATGTTGCATAGTGCAGACGGAAAAAATGCCTTTCTTGATGCTTGGGATTTAACCACGGAGTCTGAGACTGGAGAAAAACTTGCCGAAATAATAACAGAATCTAAAAAAATTGCAAAAGAAAAATACGATGTAGATGCGTACGGTATAGTTTCGGATAATGCTAGTGCAATGATTAAAATGGGATCCCTCCTCAAGCACAACATGTGGCACTCTACGTGCAGTAGCCACACCGGCAACCTTTTAGCCAAAGACGTGCTGGATAAAAAGTTAGTCGACAATGTGGTCATTGTCCTCAAAGAATTTAAGCAACCAGATTTAGAAAAAATGATAGTTGATAAGGGAGGGCGCAGAATCCAATTGCCGGCCGAAACAAGATGGTGCTCTTACCGAGATTCTTTCAAAAGTCTCCTAGAAAATCTGGTATATATGAAACAAGTAGCCGCTGTAACGAAAAAAAAGATTAAGCCGAAAGTCAAGGAATTAATCTTCAACGATGAATTTGTGGATGAGATTCAACAGAACATAGAAATTTATGAACCCATTTGTAATCTGATCAATGCTTGTCAGAAATCTGACACATCTGTAGCAGATGCCGTTCATCTGTGGCTCAATTTGAATCTGCCAGATAACCTTAAAGAAAAATTGAAACACAGACAACAAATGGCGTTAAACGTGTACGCATTAACTGCGTACTATCTGCATCCGAAATATGAAAATTCCAAGCTTACGTCAGAGCACACTGGTAGAATAACTCAGTTCTTACTCAGAAAGTTGTGCAATCAGGGCATAGAAGAATGGGACAAATTTAACACTAAATCGGGTAAGTCTTTCAGACAAAATTATCGCTCTTTTGATTTTTAATATATTAGGTTTACAATTTCAGGAATATTCTCAACACTTTGGGAAAAAGGAGTTGAAAAGCCTCTAGTATTTTGGCGAGTGGTCAAACTGGAATGCCCAATTCTTGCTAAAATGGCTCTCAGACTTCTAAAAATGCCAGCCTCCTCAGCTCAAATCGAGAGACTCTTTTCAAATTGGGGACACATTCACAGTCTGATAAGAAATAGATTAACGTTCACTAATTCCAAGAAATTGGTACATATTTATGTTTCATTAAAGGGAGAGTATCCTGATAAAAATAGTTATGACCTGGACGAGGAAGAAATTGTAGATATGGACGGGGAAAGTACAACTATTTGATGTATTATTGGTTAAATGTTTTCTTTGGTTAAAAATTAGCAAAACCGCAAAATGTTGTAATGTTTTTATTATGCAGTCTCTGCCAAAGCACGAAGAGATTCAACACTGTTTCAGTAATTATTATACTATAATTATTATAATAAAGAGTTAGTAAAATTTAAAAAAAAGTAAACGAAATGTTAGGAAACAAGGTAAGGTTTCAATGTACTGAGATATGTTTGATTGTGGTTTTGAATCTTACCTCGTTTACTGACGTTTAGGTTTACGTTTCTTTTTAATTTTTTTAAACCTTTCTGTAAATTTTACGAGTTTACGAGTAACGATAGAAAATTAAAAATCTATGAAAATTTGTTTTGCTGGTTTTTTCTGGTTTTGCATCTATATGGTAATATTTTAGATTCATTACATTGCATTACTCTATCATGAGGTTTGCACATAATAAATTGTCTCTATATGATTCTATTTAAAATTCATTTACACTTGAAAAACCTGCAATCAAACAATTATGGAATATCCTATGAATTTGACAATTGCAAGTTAATAGTGAGGTTAAAAGTTTCAAAAGTTTGAGATTATTTGGTCTCTTTGCAACTTGTT
The DNA here is from genome assembly GCA_918026665.1 of Diabrotica balteata. Lineage (NCBI taxonomy): Eukaryota > Metazoa > Arthropoda > Insecta > Coleoptera > Chrysomelidae > Diabrotica > Diabrotica balteata. Next base: position 109,883,899 of record OU898283.1, on the reverse strand, counting down.
GAAACATTAATGCATACTTTTTCAATAAGTCAGCGCAGCCAGATTAACCTAAAATTTCAAATTAGTGCGCACGGAACGTCATTCTGATCGTTTGCTAATTGTCGACATACTCGACATTGTCGACATTGGCAACAAATTTAAATCACTCGACATAAATTGTCGATATGACATTATCGACACCGCCCATCCCTGATTGTCTTTAAGAAAATATAAATAACTTTTCGAACTTCTAGACATAACACTAGCTGTGGTTTTTTATTTGATTACTTGTTCAGATGCGTTATTAAAAATAAAATTTTTCTGGTCGTATTTTTGCAATTTCCAAAATTCTCCATTTATTTCTGTTCGTCTCGTTTCTGTAATTTTGTCGGAACGTCTTCTCTTGCAAGAGATACAAATGGGTTTCCACCGTGCTTAGCAGTTGTGGATATTAATTTTCTTTATTTTTTTTTCTCATTGCTAGGCTCTCTTTAAATTTATTTCGTTTACGAATTTCCCCTGTTTTAGTCAAATTGTCTTTTTCCGCCCTTTCAACAGATACATATATTATATCTACCAAGATTTCGAGAATAAAAGGGAGGCAGTCTTCTTTACCTTCTTCTTCACCTTTGGAATCAGATTCTTCAGGAATAACATTTGCAGCTTTCAAAGTTATATCACTAATAATCTTCACTTTATTTAAACCTTTTCTGTTTAATTTCGGTTCCTCAATTTCTCATTCGGGCTCATTATCATGCTGAAGTTTAGGTTTCTTCACGACACGTCGTCGTAACCTATGTATTTTCTCCTTTTGTAGGTTATTTAAAATATGCAGCATTTTAAATGTTCGGCTATTGCTGTCCATTGTTACTGATTCAATTAATAAACTTTAATGTAAACACTTAAAAACACTATAACAATAAGATTAATACTAGTAAATAACTGAAAATTAGTTACGCTGAATAACGCTTACAACCGTTTAAGTTTTAGGTTAAGAAAACAAAAAGGAAGATCTTCCTCTTGTTAGAATATTTTGTCGAAACTACACAATTGTTAAGCAAATTTGTCGTAACTACAAATCGTCTTGTGTGTCTTATGTTTGTTATTATGAAATAATATACTCTTATTTTTTTTAAGTTTTACTTGAAATCTTACATATTACAATGTGCTTAACCTATGTTCGTTAAGTGACCCGAAGTTGGTCATGGTCTTCTTGAAGCTTGTCATAGTCATATGCTTAGAACATAAAAGTAGTTCCAAGGCCATGAGACATTTTCCCTTATACACTTTTTTAACAAAACTACAACTGAGAAACAAAAATAACTATTCTGACTATGTTTTTTATTAAAACAACCTACTGCATAATGATTAAGTTTTCCACAATTTTGACAGTTTTTTCCATACGATGGACAGTTCATTTTACCATGGTTTGTTCCACATTTGAAACATTTGTACACATCAACACTCTGTCTATTACTACTGTGTCCCATTGATTTCTTTTTACTATATCTTACAAAATCCACTTCCTTGTCATTTCTTATTTCTTTTACTTGAATTGAACTTATTTCAGCGGCTCTGCAATACTCTTCCACCTTTTTTAAAGTTAGATTAGTTTCACGAAGGAATCTTTCTTGTAAAGACAAGTCTCTTATACCACTTACAATCTTATCTCTTATTAAGAATCTTCCAGGTCCCCAAAGTTGCAAGGAGACGCAAGGGTTTTTATGTCGATGATGTAATGATCACCTTCTTGTGAAAAACTTGTATATATCGTAAGTCTCGTTCCTCATTAGCTTACACTGCTTTTGAAAGGTCCCAACAACTCTCTTAAGTATTTGTTGGTCTGCAACTGACAACTTAAATGTCTCGAACTTTTTTTGGACTTCTTTGCCGGCATGGTTTAGTAATATTGCGACTTTGGTTTCATCGTCTTTTTCGCTCAAACCGGTCGCCTTCAAATAAATGTCCAAGCTTCTTAAAAAATTATCCAAATTCACGTGGACATTGCGGTCAAACACCAGGTTTTTCGGCGGCTTGAAGCTACTCTCCATATTAAGATTTTTATTTATAATCTATTTAATTACCTGTCACCATGTCTTATGTTTGTTATTATGAAATAATATACTTTTATTCCTTTTAAGTTTTACTTGAAATCTTACATATTACAATGTGCTTAACCTATGGACCTGAAGTTGGTCATGGTCTTCTTGAAGCTGTCATAGTCATATGCTTAGAACATAAAACTAGTTCCAAGGCCATATGAGACATTGTGAAGATACGACTAAAAATGTTAACAAATGGAGATTCGACAAATTGGCTTAACATAAACTGTAAAAATGCAGATCCGACAAAATTTTAAAGTGGAATAACTTATTTTTAAACAGCAGATAGGACTTTCATTCTTAACATATAGGTAGATTATTTGGCTATCAATGTGTTAGCGTTATAACCTAAAAACACTCAAAATTGCAGATACGACTTATATTCTTAACAGGGCAATATAATTGTGGCAACATGGTGTCATTTTAAATATTCTAGTAGTTCTACCGTGTGGGAGATAAGTGTTGCGTCGATGAGTTCGCGACATATTTGTCCATGTAGAATGACAATTATCCTCTTCTTATACGTCCTACCACTATTATCCTATTTAGATTCTTTCACTCCGATAATAAATGGTCCGTTCTATTGTATTATTCCCCCCATTACATCTTAAGCAGGTGTTATTTTTAATAGTATTGTTTCAGTAATAGGATAAGTAGCTTAATTTTAATTTACTTGATTTATATTCTTTTATAATAGGCTACTTAACTAAAGTTCAGTAAAATTACAGGTAAAATTTATAAATTATATCGTCTTGGGATAAAATAAACTGTATAAATAGTACATTACTTTATGAGGCGGAGAAGCATGACTTTTCTTAACGCGCCCGATATTACGCGCCGAACGAAGTGAGGCGCGTAATAGAGGGCAAGTCAAGAAAAGTCGCTTCTTTACCGAATAAAGTATACTATTTTTTCTTCAAACGTCGCAATTTTCAACCATAAATAGTACAATTCATACGCTATTTTTACTCGAAATTAACTGTAACAACTATCAAAGTCGTCTAGATGTTAGAAATTAAAATAATTAAGTCGTCGGTGGGATTTGCGTCTCCCTGGTTACAGTTGTTTGACAGTTATTAAAGGCAATTATTAAAGACAGCTTATTGTTGTTGCAACCGCAAGCGCAAATTTAGTGCGAAAATGGAAAACCTAAACGAAATTGAGTCCGCGGCTAATGATGCAGTAGCACGTTTGTGACCCTCCAAATCCGGAATAAAGTATCGGTTAGCGTACAAGCACTTCCAAGAGTGGTGCGACACAAGAGGAGTACGGCAAGTTACCGAAGACGTTTTACTAGCATATTTTAATATAATGGAAAATGAAAATAAATGGAAATCTTCTACAATGTGGTCACGATATTCTATGATAAAATCCGAGATAATTATTAGAAAAAATGTGGATATAAGCAAATTTTTAAAGTTACGTGCCTTTCTGAAAAAAACAAGCGAAGGATATACTGCAAAGAAGTCTAAAGTTTTCACTAAAGACAAGTTTGATAAATTTTTGTTTGAAGCGCCAGATAAGTTTAGAGATTAAAGGTTAAAAAAATTATATTGCAAAACATGTAGTATACTCTACTAAATTATAAAAATATTTCAGATTGTTTTGTTAATTGGGGTTACCGGCGCCTGTCGATGCGACGAAATGGTAAAAATGAAGACTGTGGACATTAAGGATAACGAAAATGTAATAATTATCAAAATTCCAGACAGTAAAACACGACAAATTAGATATTTTACGATAATTGGTCAAAACTACATTAAACTGTATAAAAAGTATGCATCACTGCGGCCTGAAAATTTCACAGAAAACCGATTTTTTATCAAGTACTAAAATGGAAAGTGTTACCGAAGCGTCATGGGAATACATTCGATCAGCGCAGTAGCCCAAAAAGTAGCTAGTTATTTAAATTTAAACGATGCAAGCACATACACGGGTCACTCTTTACGACGAACTTCAGCAACACTTTTAATTGATGGAGGCGGAAATCTAGAATGCCTCAAACGACATGGGGGCTGGAAATCAAGCACGGTTGCCGAAGGATATATAGAGGATTCGATAAGAAATAAGAACGATAATGCTCAAAAAATTTTAAACCCTCATGATTCGCCAACATCGGGAATGATTGCTGAAAGTTGTTCTCGACCATCAGTATCATCAACAATTACCAATGCGTATCAAGAGTCGGGAACATTTTTGCACGGTTTCAATTTTGAAAATGCCTTATTAACTAATTGTACTTTTAATATTACTATAAATAAAAATGATGTTTAATTGTTGTTAATGACATTTGTATTGTTGCTTTGTGACATGTTTCATATTGTTGCCATGACAACATTTTTCCCTCCGCCGTAAAGAAATGGGAAAAAAACTGCTGCCGGCGGAGACATCAAACTTTGACAGGATCAAGTTAGATAAGTAATGTCATCATTATTTGACGTTTGAAGAAAAATTATATTTTATTCTATTATTTTGTTATATATTTATGTTTATCAATTTTTGCGATTATCAATCAAATATTTTGAATCATGGTAATGAACAATCATTTTGGGCTTTTTAAGTTTTTTGCTTTTATGTAGACGTTTCAACATTTTATCTCCATGCTTTGTACCTATTAGTCATCAAGACATCGCTTCTCTCACACCATTTTAACATTACATCTTCGAAATTACTTTATGCGGCAATTTTTTCATTTTTGTTTAGTTTCTTATTGACAACCTCGGGACAATTCATTTTTGTGTTTGACCAAACAATAACAACAAGGTGAGTTGTACGGCTGAGCAGTGTATGATAGAGTACACAAGTGATAGAACAACGGCTAAAGAGGCATTTTGACTACCATGACTATCTTTTCCACAGTAAATTTTGAGATCAAATTTGTGTTTTTTTATTTTTGATATATTGCTTTAATTTGAAGCAACCCCAATAAGGTGCCATCGTCTTGTTAATACAGACGTTTTCTAATAAAATAAAATATTTACTGAAATCTAGAAATACGCTTTTGATTCAACGGAGATATTTGGTGAAGCCGATCAAAATCCGGTGAGTTTTGTAGTTGCGCAGTTTCATTATTGTGAATATTTGTAATTGCTCAAAACAATATCTTAACTTAATGATCTACGGTCGCAAGCAACTATAATTCCAATCCTTAAATATAATAAACCAAAAGACGATCCAAATTCCTATCTTCCAATATCACTTACGTATTGTACCTGCAAACTTTTAGAAAAAATCCTTAATTATCGTCTTAAATGGCACCTCGAAAACAATAACCTAATAAGTATCAGACAAAGTGGACTTCCTACAGGTAGATCCTTGACAGATAATCTAATAACACTTGAATCAAGTATACATGAATCCTTTCTGCACAACCAAAAACTTATTGCCGTATTTTTTGACATATTTGACATATAATTTGACACAACATGCAGACATCTTATATTAAAAACACTGCAAGAATGGGATGTTCAAGGGCATATGTTATCCTTTACTAAAAATTTTCTAGAAACACGAACTTTTTGAGTTAGAACCAATGGATTTACATCTTCCAGACGAGTACTTCAAAACGGCACTCCACAAGGATCTACTCTAAGTCCTACTCGCTTTCTAATTGCTATAAATAGTATTATACATAAAATAAAACTACCTGGCTAATGAACTGCTTAAGCCAACAAAGGCAACTCCTATCACTAAATTACGTTGCCAGAATTTCAGCAAACAACAGCAACGTAACCCACTCAACAATACTTTGCAAAACAAATATATCGTCTTATCTTTACAGAAACATTGCAATAAAAAAACTACGATTTCCTGAGCGAATAAAACTTATTGGTCTTAATTTAGAACAGTTTAGGCTTACTATGCCCATTCATGTAAATTTTTCTCCTTAGATGATCAAACCTTCAAAAATACACACGTCTCTAAAATAACTCCAAAATCATTTCACAAACCCTTTCCTCATACAGCAAGCTTATAAAAATGTAATATTAAAATACCCAACAACCCATCAAATCTTCACTGATGCTTCCAAATGTGATGAAGGACATGGTGTAGCCTACATCTACAAAAACGCCAAGTCTACCATACGAATCCCAACAACTTGTTCTATATAAACTGGGGAACTTACGGGAATTCACCTGGTCATGAAAAAATGTGGTTCTATCAATGAAAGCCAATTTGTTATCATCACCGATTGAATGAGCGCATTACTTCGCATAAAACAGCTGTATATATATATATATATATATATATATATATATATATATATATATATATATATATATATATATAACTCACGCCATACTTTTCAAGATCAAAGAAGAGTTATCTTATCTATAGACTCAACAATATTTACCTCATCTGGGTACCTTCCCGCATGGGAATAAGTGGTAATGAGTAAGTGGACTCCCTGGCAAGCAATGGCATAACCGACCAAAGTATGTCTATCATAAATCAAATGCCTTAAAATGATCACAAAGTAAATATCAAAGGTCACATGTACAGAGCGTGGGATCACACTGCCAAAAAACTCAAAGAATGTCTAAGTAGGAACCAAACTCATCTTACCAAGTAATAGAAAAGACCAAGATCTTACCAAGTCTTCATCAACCGACTCCGAATAGGACATAATTTTTTTACCCACAAGCATATCTTCAATCAGGAGGCTGCTCCGATGTGTACCAAGTACAACACTGAGTTGTCAGTGAAACATATAACGACTGAGTGACAATTTAAAAGGTGTACTAATGTCAAACTTACTGTCTTTATTATGTTATCTTAAAATGACTAAACTATACACCAGATTGTAAAAAATATATTTTATATAATATTATATAACAATATGTACCTTACTGTTTGTGTATGTCCCCCCGCTAATAACCCTTAGTGGTTGATATATATATATATATATATATATATATATATATATATATATATATAATATTATATATATATAATATAATATATATATATACATATATATAAACATTTTGTGTCTTATGTTAGTAACAATTAAGTAATTTCTGCTCCAATAATCTCGTAATCGTGATGCTTTTAGCAATCCCATCAATTTTAGTTACCCCAAAGAACATTTCCATTTCTTTTCTAGTAGTTGGTATCCAATTTCTACATTTAGATTTGTCTACAACAGGTCGGCCATTTATCTGTTGATTTGCTTATAAACTCGTTTGATCAACTATACATATAATTGATCAAGTCAGAAGTCACAACTAGTTTGTCAAAAAAATAAGGAGTTTCTCTAAAATTGTTGTAATACTACAGTCTTACCCCAGCATTCTGAATAGTCTGCAGAAAAAAATTTTAACTTAGAAGTATCAACATCGCTCCATAATAAATCTAAACTCTCCCCTTCATCTTCTTCTGTGACAACAGCAAATGCAGAAATTACAGTTTCTCTTGTATGTTGTATCAGGTCATCCTTAAAAGAAATTGGGTATGACTTTCCCGAATGAACATAAAAGTAAAATATACCTCATTTTCAACGGCTCGTTAGCTATCTTTGGTATATTGCTAGGCCTTGGCACTGCAAGATAGCGTTCATCTGGTACTTCACTGATACTATGTAATTTTCTCAGATTGCTAGTAATTTCTTCGGAAGAATCCGAGGTTTCTGTTTCACTGGGTATATACATAATTATCTGATGATCCAGAATGTGCATATGGGTCATCCACTCCTATGTCTTCATCTGACATAAGGTCTTCGTATAAACTTACAAGTCTGTTCTTTTTCGTAGGAAACCATCGAAAAAATTCATGTAATCTAATATTTTACCGTACACTCATACAATAACCGTACGCAAAGAGCACCGAGCAATGAATGAACGTCAAATACTTGTGTCACTTCTGTACTTCATCAATTGATCGAATTAACAAGTTTGGGACATCACGTAAATAACAGTCAGTGATGTCCAGACAAACAAATTTATAGTACTCGGAAAGCGAGGCATCGATGTGATACCTCAAAAACTTTGTGTAATATCTTGATTATCATATTTTTTAATTAATCAGAAATACACAAAAACATCCACAACACATGTCATATTTACAGAAAACTAAATTCTGACCAATGGACAAGAAAAAAATGTTATGACACCGGAACTGAATATTTTAAAATAAATATTCAACATTTAAACATCAAAGAAAATCTTTGTTGTGCTTGTCTTTTTAAATTTTTACTAATTACAGCATTTTTACAGGTTTTTTGGCCCGCCACTGGATTCGGTGAGTACAACGTAGGCTCCTAATAAATTACAAATTATTAATCACATGTAACATTAGCTACGGTCTGAAAATGTTACGTATTTGACCACACCAGGTTCAAAAACACCGGTACACCTCCCACACTCACGATCTTAAATCTAAATTATGGCTCCTAATTAGATTCGTATTAATATTGACAATTGCCAGCTTCCGCGACGTGACGTATATCAGGTACAAAAAAAACTGATCCTACTATTATATTTCCGTTAGGCTATTAGTTTTTTTGTCGATCAGCTTAAAAAAACTATCTTTCTTCTTGTGGTTCCGTCTAATTCACAAAAGGTTGACTACAATTTCGGTATTCCTTCATTATTAACTTTAAAAATTCACAGTTAGAAGCAGAAGTTCTTTAATTGAAGAAGACTGGTGAAATACAGTTTTTGATACGTAATACTCATCTATAATATATCTTTAAATTGCAATAATAATTTAATATCCTCAACAAACGAAAATGTTTTAAAGAACATTGTATTGTGAAAGAGATTCCTTTGAATGCACTTTACTTTTAAGAAAAAATCCCCTCCTCTACGGTGGTAGAATGATATATAGTCCTTTTCCATCATATTGATAGCACATTATGTATGCAAATCCTCAACAGGTCAAAAAACCATAGGAGTCACACTATACTTGTTTTGAAATAAATAAAAAAAATTATTATTTTAAGATGCCGTTCACAATTCATTATCTTTTAAAAAATCTTCTCTAAAATAAGTGTCCACTAATCTCACTATACCTTTTTTGGTCATAAAAAACGTCATTATGTATGCCACACGATTATTGGTAAATATACACGGGTGATTAACGAGAGAATTCAATGTTTCACGAAATGTAAACAGTAATTTAAAGGTGATTATTGTTTTCTATACAAGTTATCGCCTGACACAAAAAGAATACCTTCTTTGAACGATTACCTGGAATTACTGATAAGGCTTCACTAATGATAGTTTAAGTAGTTTTTATGCCACATTACAACTTATGCCAATAATATAAATTAGACATTGTTTGCATCTTCCATTTAGTTTGTAGATGTACATTGTTCATGTCTTACCTACCTTTGCATTAAAAAATGACGTCGACAACAGGTTTTATCCCGGTTAAGTGTAGTGTTAAAGGTTCCTTCAGTCTAAGAGAGAAAAATATAATATTAAATGTACACGATGCACTTGTATATCAACGTCCTTTAAGTAATGTTCGTGAAATCGTTAACATGTGTTCAAATATTACAGGGTTGGAGAAACAACAATTTATAGATTCCTAAAAGAAAGAAAATGAGGAACTGTACACTCATCTCCCAAGAAGAGTGGAGGGAGTAAACCCTTGGAAATTGAAGAAATACATAAAAACATGATAAGACGCAGCGTCCACTCATTTTTTTAAAAAAGAATTTCCAACATTGGACAAAATCCAAACATTAATTAGAGAAAACGAAGAGTTACCAATCATAAGCAACAAGAAATTATAGGGACTATTGAGGGAGGTGGGAATTCGTTGGCAAAAGAATAGAAGAAAATCCGTTTTAACTGAAAAATATTACATTGTATGTTGGAGACGAGATTATCTAAGAGCTATTAATAAGTACCGAGAAGAAAGAAAAACAATTTTTTATTTGGACGAGACTTGGCTAAATGAAGGTCATACTGTACCATATCTATGGGTTGATACAAATGTGAAAAGTTCCGTCAGGCATTCATCGAAGGTGTATCTATTGGAATAAACAATATTCCCGTTGGAAAAGGACGCAGACTCATAACCCATATTGGAAACGAATACGGTTTTGTCAATGGTGGAATATTAAGTTTTGCCTCAAAATTAACCAAAGATTACCACGAGGAAATGACTGCTGACGTTTTTGAAGAATATTTTGAGCAAATGTTGGATTTAATTCCAAAAAATTCTGTCATAGTCATGGATAATGCTAGTTACCATTCAAGACTAGCAGAAAAATTGCCAACAACGGCATGGAAAAAAGGAGAGATAATCGAATGGTTGGATAAACACGCAATTGAGTACAAGGAGAATTCGACAAAAAATGAATTATTACCTATTGTAAGGCAACATAAAGCAGCTTATAATAGATATATAATTGATGAAATGACATTAAACCGTGATGTAATTATTTTACGTTTACCCCCATACCACTGTGATCTGAATCCGATAGAAAATATATGGTCTCAAGTAAAGGGTGAAGTCGGACGCAACAACAAAACTTTTAAATTAGAAGACTTACAACAATTATTAGAACATTCCTTATCAAAAGTAACTCCAGAAAATTGGAAAAATGCTGTTCATGCTCAGAAGGAAGAAAATAAAATGTGGAATTTGGATAATATGACTGATGCAATGCTGGAACCAGTAATAATTAACATTTGAGTTGAAGATTCCTTAGATTCTGAAGAAAGCCGTGAATCTGAAATAGAATTTGATTAAAATAATATTCATTTTTTTACAAATCGGCCCCTGTTACGGCCACAAATTATTTTATATATAACCAATAAAATAAACATCTTACATTTCTTGCAAATTCATTAATACCTCTTAATCTCCATCACTCCGACACTGGCAACTTTATTTAGGGATTAGTAACCCTCAAAACTATTGGATTCTATTCTGCTTCAACCTTTGCACCTGGTGGTCATACTCAATTTAAAATTGTTTTCCTATATACTTCTGTAAACGTGTTGACAAATATCTATTTTTCATTGAGTCATCCGTATCAACAGTTTAGGGATTTGCATACATAATATGCTATCAATATGATGGAAATGGTCTATAGTTTGTCTATAATATTCAATTTAAGCGAAAAATTTTTAATATCGTTGAAAATAGAACACACTTGTCACAATTATTACACTACACGAAACTTTAGCCCGGGGCGGCACTTTTAAACGATCATTATAAAAGCTAGACACTTATATTTTTAGATAACACTAAAAAAACACTATTAAGAGTTTGTTGATACATATCGAGACGCCCATGGCACAAATGCTGACAATGAGTGATCTTAAAGTGACATGCCCGCTACCTGACCATCTTTGACTAAATTTGAAACTGACAAATAAGAGAGAAGCTTGGATTTGTAACAAAAGATAACTGTTTAGTTGTAAATACTAAAACGTTAGGTATTTGTCATTTTTATTGTGGTTTGTTGTATATTAAATTTTGATTTTATCTTGTTTCTAATACATTAAATGATGTAAGTTGCGCAAAAATCAGGTTTTATAGTAATAATATACCTAAATGATAGATAACAGATCATTTTTATAATGTTTTGTTTAAAACTTAAGAGGTCGCTGGTTAAATGAAATTAGAATAATAATCGAAGAAAAAATGCAATATTATGACTGTAAATAATTTAGCAAAAAATAGGGACTATAACTGTGAATAAATTACGAGAATTAGCTGGCTTTAACTCATACTGTTATCTACTTAAAGAATATAGACCTACCATTTGAAATATTGGTGTATTCGTAATCCGTGGAGTAGTGTTGGTACCACGTCGGGACGCCGAGGCTCGATAGGACGTAGCCGATACACTCGATGTTTTCAGTACCATGTCTCTATAGGAAGTGTTGCCTTGAGATGGTCAGAAACTCTCTAGCCATCCTTAGGTAGCATATGAAACAAGTACTCCCCCATAAATCAACCCTATTGTAGGGCGCTTCTGTATAGCGACAATTCAATTCAATGATCACAGTAATACGATACTTAACACATTTTGTGTGGATTGACGACACAAAAATAACAAAAGAGAAAGTCAAATTCTACGAACTTAAAACAGAATAAATGAGCTAGCCAGTTTAACAATGCGATTTTGCGAAATAACAGGAAACAATATACAGAGTAGCCCAAAAGTCTGGAAACGGCCAATTATCTCGTAAATTGCTAGTTATAATTGTACAAAATTTGAGGTACACCTATTTTGGGATACGGAGATTCCATATTTGATATTTGCAATGTTGCCAGATTTTCCGTTTCTCTTATATTATTAGTAAATTTGGTTGTTTAAATGAATCACCCTGTATATTTAGTCATTATTGGAATCTCCTATTCAATACGAGTTCAACCATATGACATGACTTTATGTAGTTTGAAAGGTCTTAAATCCATAAAACACAAGTCTGGCAACGCCTAATTGTTTCAATAAATTTTTTAATACTAATTATTTTCAACTACATTAAAACTTAACAATTGATAGATTAGAACATTTTTTAACAATAGTTACGTTATTAAGTGTTCAAAATGTGCTCAATTTATGAGTTGACAGTACCCTAATCGATGGTAGAATTCGTCTATCACGTTTCTCCATGATGGTCTAGAAACAATTCGAGATTCATCGATAATTCGTTGCCTTAGCTCTGCAAGACTTGCTGGTTAAGTTTTGTAAACTGAATTTTTCAAGTATCCTAATAACAATAATCTTTATGATTGAAATCGGGTGAACGTGAAGGCCATTCAATTTTACCTTGTCTACCAATTTATCGTACGGGAAATATCTCATCCAAATAACGCCGAACATTTACACCAACTATCTGACGTTAAATTTTTTCCGATAAAAAATGTCCCAATTGACTGAGTACTACTATACCTGACGATACATTTAATTTTTGTGGTCTTTGAGTATGGTTTTCATGCATTCAGTGTGAATTTGCGTCACTCCAGTACCTTAAATTGTGTCGATTTACACTTCCACACAGTGTAAAGATTGCTTCATTGGAAAACATATTCTGTTAACGAAATTTTAATAATTTTCAATTTTATCCATCATTACCTCAGTAAACTCTAATCTAAGATCGAAGTCTTCTTCACTTAATTCTTGCAATAAGTTTATTTTGTATGGTTTAACCTTATTTTTACGTAATATAAGTAAGACTGAAGAACGACCTACATCATATATTTGCGCAACCCTGCCTGAGGATGTATGTGGATCTTCAACAAAACTTTTCTCTTTTCATCTGTCTTTACCTTCTTCAGATTTCTCAAATCGCTTTACAGTTTTTTGTACCGTCGCCTTATGAATAGGAGAACGGTTTAGAGAACGGCATTTTAGAGAAGCAATTTAAATTGCAGAACTTTTTGAACCACAACTACTGTCAGTTTTAGTTTATAATGTAAATCGTGAAAAAATGTCAATATCACAGCATTCTACATTTATATATTTAAATTTATTAAAATCTACATATTTTGCACTGTTTTATGTATTTAAGACCTTCCAGACTACATACAATCATAAGTGTTACATATTTTTGAACTCGTATTGAATAGTTGAACTCGTATGAAATTCACACTGAATGCGTGAAAACCATACCAGACCACAAAAATTAAATGTATGATCAGGTATAGTAGGTACTTAGCCAATTGGGTCATTTTTTATCGAAGGACATTTAACGTCAGATAGCTGGTGTAAATGTTCGGCGTTATTTAGATGAGATATTTTCTGTACGATAAATTGGTAGTTAAGGTAGAATTGAATGGCCTCCACTATTTTTATTAGGGATACTTGAAAAATTCAGTTTACAAAACTTAACCAGCCAAGTCTTGCAGAGTAAAGGCAACGAATTATCGATTAATCTCAAATAATTTCTAGACAATCATGGAGAAATGTAGTAGACGCATTCTACCATCGATTAGGGTACTGTCAACTCACAAATTAAGAACATTTTGAACACTTAATAACGTAACTATTGTTAAAAAATGGTCTAATCTATCAATTGTTACGTTTTAATGTAGTTGAAAATAATTAGTATCAAAAAATTTATTGAAACATTTAGGCGTTGGCAGACTTCTGTTTTATGTATTTAAGACCTTCCAGACTATAAAAAATCATAAGTGTTACATATAGTTGAACTGGTATTGAATAGAAGATTCTAATAATGACTGAATATACAGGTTGATGCATTTGAAAAACCAAAGTTACTAATAATATCAGAGAAACTGCAAATGTCATTGCCAATATTTCATTATCTACTTTAAAATGTATAATATATGTCTGAATTGCCGATATAAATGAGTCAGATTAAATAAATGTTTATAAGAATTTTTTTACTAAGCAGCATCATTTTTGTTTAATTCATTAATAATTTTTGTATTTTGACAACGACACCCGATTTGGGCGTCGAAACGTTAATAAAATCATTTTTTTAGTAAAATTGTGGCTTATTTCCCATCAAAACTAGTTAATTACAATAATGCCACAAGAAAATAGCTTTAGAACAAAATCGAGATCTTCCTCTGGAGCTGAGGATAAGCGCATTAAGATGCTACGTGTTCTCGACTTTGATACATGGAATGGAAAGATATACGCTAAAAATAGACAATATACAGAAGTTGGAAGCATTTGAGATGTGGTGCTATAGAGGAATTTTGAAAATACCTGGATCTAACGAGTTACAAATGCAAAAGTGTTAAGGTTACAATGTTACAAAAGGATTGCTAGGTGATAAAGAACATCAACACAAGAAAGCTGGAATATTTAGGTCACATTACCGAAGGTGCGAAAAGCTTAAAATGCAATGTAAAATTAAGGGTAAAAGATCCATAGGTAGAAAAATAATTTCATGACTGAGAAACTTAAGAGAGTGGTATAGTTGCAGCTCAATAGTTCTTTTCAGAGCAGCCGCCAATAAAGTACGGATAGCTGTGGTGATGGCCAACCTTCGATAGGAGAAGGAACTTCGACAAGAATAGGATATAAATTTTGTTCTAATAGTAATATTGTTACCTGTCCCTTAGTGTCTTTGGTTACTTGTCGAAATGAAAGCTGGTTCCTATTGAAACAAGATTAGGATAGATTATTTTTCCACTGTAGTTTTCGTACTAAAGGAGTGCTTGTTGCTTAGTAACAAGAATGGGGGAAAGTACGTTAAAAGTTGTATGGAGTAGATATGCAAAAGTATTTTTATACTATTGTTGTCTATTTAATTATTATTCTAATACGTGTGACGTATATATCCGAATTAGCTGCTCTGTGTATATTAATATATATCAATATATAGTCCCAAGATTCCTAAGAGGAACATAGGGCTTCCACAAAGTGTCTCCAGCGAACTCTATTTCTGGCTAGTGCTTTGATTTCAAGCCAGGATTTTCCCATTGTTCTCCCTTCGTCCAGTACTGTCCTTCTCCAAGTTCCCTTAGGTCTGCCTACTTTCCGTCGGCCTTGGGGATTCCAATCCAGTGCTGTCCTGGCAATGTCATTTGGCGGTCTACGGAGTGTGTGGCCCAGCCATCTCCATTTTCTTCGCCTTATTTGCTTTATTAATTTAATTATTCGCTCTATTAATGAAAACTTGTAATTGGTGTACTATGGGTGCTGATATCTTCCACGTTTCGCAGCCATACAGTAATACAGCTTTTACATTTGTGTTGAAGATTTTTAGTTTCGTTTTAGTTGGGTAAATCTGTGTATATTAAGTAGAGGAGAATTAGGAAAAAAGGTTGTTTGTATGTAACAAGTTTACATGCAATATATATATATATATATATATATATATATATAATATATATATATATATATATATATATATATATATATATATATATATTTAAGAAATGAGCGAGGAGACCGACTGGGTGAATTTGTAGCAGAAGAAGAGTTTGTGATTACTAACACTTACTTCAAACTCCCACACAGAAGATTATACACATGGAAATCATCTCAAGATACTCCAGGCCGCATAGTAAGAAATCAAATAGATTATATTCTGATTAATAAAAGATTCCGGAACAGCATAACATCAGTCAACACATACCCAGGAGCTGATATCAAATCAGACCATAACCTACTGATTGGCAAAATTAGGCTCAGGCTAAAGAAGGTTAGACGTAGTATCAATCCAAAATTCGACATCACGCTATTAAAAGACCAACACACAGAACATAGTGTAAAACGGTATATACAGAACAATTTGAATACCGTTATTCAATCGGATGTAATGGACCAGGAGCTAGAAAAGTTACATACAGTTTCAAAAGACATACGAGAGAAATTTCTCAAACCACCAAAAATTAAGAAGAAATCGTGGATGACAAATAAGATTCTAGATATGATGGAAGAGAGGCGAAAGTTCAAAGATCAAGACATGTCATTATACAAAAAAATCGATAAAAAGATCAAAAAAGCTATTAGAATAGCTAAGGATACATATCTAAGAAAACTTCTTCTTCTTCATGTACCATGTCCTTTCAGAACGTTGGTTACCATCATAGCTATTTTAATTTTATTCACTGCCACCCTAAATAGCATGCTTGTATCTACACCATACCAATCTCGCAAGTTTTTCAACCATGAGGTTCTTCTTCGTCCTGGACTGCGTTTGCCTGCTATTTTTCCTTGCATGATATTTTGTAGCAATCTATATTTGGGACCTCTCATTACATGTCCGAAATATTCCAGCTTTCTCTGCTTGATGCTTTTTATGATCTCAGTGGTCTTGCTAAGACGTTCAAGTATTGTGGAGTTACGAATCTTCTCCACCCAGGAAACTTTTAAAATTCTTCTATAGCACCACATTTCGAAAGCCTCAAGGCGATTTAGATCGATTTTATTCACAGTCCAGGACTCGACAGCATAAAGTAAGACCGAGAACACGTAGCAGCGAAGTAGGCGGATCCTTAATGCCAATTTTAGGTCTCTGTTACATAACACCTTGGACATCCTTCTAAAAGCAGCTCTAGCCTGCTCTATTCTGGATCTAATTTCGCTGTGATTTTCTGCATTACAATTTAATTGCTGTCCAAGTTAAACGATTTTATCAACTTGCTCAAGTTTGGTATTATTTACATATATAGACGATCTAAGAAAACAGTGTTCGGAAATACAGCAACATAAACACGATACAGTATAATCCGCAGGCTTATACAAACCTAGAACAGTTGGGTGTTTGGCAGATAACCAAGGCAAACAAATGTTAACCGTGGAAGAAAAACTAGACACTTGGAAGAATTATGTGGAAGTAACTTTTGCAGATGAAAGGCAGACTACCATTGAAGACACTGAATGCCAAACAGGACCCCCGATTACCATTGAAGAGGTCACGTCAGCAATTAAAAGAACTAAAGATGGTAAAGCGGTAGGCCTGACGAGTTTTGTGCAGAATTCCTTAAACTTATGGATGAACAGGGAATAAAATGGATAATAACTGTATTCAACAACATATACGTAACTGGAAAAATACCCCAAAGCTGGTTAAAGTCGACCTTCGTGACCATACCAAAAAAAGTAAATGCCAAGACATGCGAAGACTACAGAACAATTAGCCTAATAAGCCACTTACTTAAAACGTTCTTGAAAGTGATACACGGCAGAATATATAAAAAATGCAAAGAACAAGTATCATGGACGCAGTTTGGATTCCGCGATTCCTTAGGCACCCGAGAGGCTCTATTCGCTGTCCAAGTGCTTATGCAAAGATGCAGGGATGTTAACTGCGATGTGTATATTTGTTTTATCGACTACAAAAAGGCATTTGATAGAGTAAAACATGATAAACTTATAAACATCTTGAAAGAAGTGGGGCTAGATGATAGGGACTTGAGAATCATCTATAATTTATATTACAACCAAACAGCCAATAATAAACTGGATGATCAATTGATGGAGGCAGTCTCCATAGATAGAGGAGTGAGGCAAGGATGCATTCTGTCGCCGGTGTTATTTAATATATACTCTGAATATATCTTCGAGCAAGCGCTGGCAGAACTACAAGAAGGCGTATTAGTCAACGGAATTCGTCTAAACAACATTAGATATGCCGACGACGCAGTAGTTTTTGCAGATAGTCTGGACGGTTTGCAAAGAAGAATGTTGCATATATCACATATAAGTAGAGAACACGGACTTGATCTTAATACGAAGAAAATAAAGTACATGGTAGTCAGTAAGCGCGAAATATTAAATACACAGCTTTTGGTTAACCAACATCCAATTGACAGAGTGGATAGCTACACATACCTTGGTACCAACATTAACAGTCAATGGGATCACTCTAGTGAAATAAAACAACGCATAGGAAAAGCGAGATCAGCGTTCATAATGATAAAGTCTCTTTTCAGAAGTCATGATTTACCACTTGCTACCAAAATCTCTCTCATTAGATGCTATGTATTTTCTACCTTATTATACGGAGTAGAGGTCTGGACACTTTCCGAAGCTTCCTTAAGAAAACTCGAGGCATTCGAGATATGGTGTTACAGACGTATCTTAAGAATTTCATGGGTGGATCGTGTGACTAATGTTGAGGTCCTACGTAGAATAGGCAAGGAATGCGAGATTATTAACACCATCAAAGAGCGCAAACTAGAATATCTTGGCCATGTTATGAGGAATGAACAGAGATACGGCTTGTTGCAACTCATTCTTCAGGGCAAGGTATTTGGAAAGAGAGGACCAGGGAGAAGAAGAATATCTTGGCTTCAAAACCTGAGAAAGTGGTTTAATACATCGACAACCGGACTATTCAGAATAGCAGCAAGCAAAGTTAGGATAGCCATGTTGATCGCCAACATCCGGAACGGATAGGCACCGTAAGAAGAAGAATGTATATTCAAAGCAGAAAAAACTGAGATAAAGATAAATTTATTTAGTATTCCCTTGTGTGGTCCGAGAAAGACATCCCTCACCTGGCTTATTTAGCCTTTTCAAGTATGGGTCCCTTTCGCCGCATGTAGAGCATATTTCATCGTTGGTTTTCCTAATAGCGTATGTGTATAATAATAATTCACTCGTTTAAACTTAGAGCTGTACCAAGCCACCACATCAGGGATTGGCGTTTTGGTCCATTGAGCTTTTGTAGTCTGTGCCTCCCATTCGGCCGGTCTTACCTGGGGTAAGTGACCGTTCCGGTTGACATATAACATCTGCCGTTTTTTGGCTAAGAGTTGAATTGAAAGCGTACCAGCGATTGTCTGTAGGGCTAGGGTTGAATTGGTTCGGTACGCACTCGTAACTTTGAGAAGGGGTTTCCTCTGTGCTCTATTGATCATATCTTTGTACTTTTGATATCTCAGTACATATATCCAGACGGGGGTTCCATATAGGAGGGTCGATTGTACAACGTGTAGGTACAATCTTCTCTTGTTTGCTGCTAGGCCCACCTATATTGGATGTTATTCTCTGGATGGCTGCTGTTTGTTCGTCCGCCTTCTTAACCACTCTCGAAAGATGTTTCGTGAAGCCTAGGCCTCTGTCTAAATCAATATCTAGATATTTAACACATTTCGTTCATTTTAGATCAAGCCCCAAGAATTTACTCATTCTTGTTTTATATGAATAAAAAATTGCAGAATTCATAACATAATATAATCAAAATGTACTTTTCTACAGCATTATCTCTTTATATTTGAAGCATAATATAGCATATACATTATAAAAACTTGCCAACACTGCTAAACAGAAATTTTTTGTTTCATTTTTGACATTTGCGGATATCATCTGCTTGTACTTTCGATAAACAATCCTTCGCTTTAATGTGTCATAAGTGAACTTAAGTGGTATATAGCTTTTACCACTAGAGTGCATATCCCTGTTGTCTAGCGGACTTTATCGGAAACACACACAAACACAGTCCGATATTGGGTACTGTCCGGTACTGGGCAAGTCTCCCCTAAATTTATCTTACCTGTGACTATCCTGTACTGATAAGAATTGACGGCATAGTTTCTAAAGTTGTTATTACATATTGTAGTATTATTATTTATGTGATTTATGCTGAGTCAAATGACCCATTAAAAACTTTCAATGGGTTTGTAATCTATAACTTTAATCATGTACTTAGGTAAAGCTAAATCTTAGTCTTCTTAATTCTGAGTCTTAATTACCTCGCAGTCTCAGTCCTTTTATTTTTTCTTTTCATATTAGTATTCATATAATAGTATTTTTACATAAAAAAATGTGTACTGTTGTTTGGCAGTATGTCTACACACTTCCAAACCAGCATACCAGACGGAAAAAATCCCGAAAAAACTATGTCACAGCGTGGCCTTCAGCGACAGATTTGGAAGAGAAAGAGATATCTTCGGCATTAGCATATCTAAAATCTAGACATATTTTAACCGTAATTTTTCATTCTATCATCGTTAAATTATCCTTTTATATTTAAATTGTCGCTTGAGACGATCGATATACTCATAAATATATTTATAAAAAAGGTAGCCACTGCTATTGCCATTCATAGATTGAAACGACGATAAATACCAAACAAGTTCATACGCCTCGCCACAATTTTGATGTGAAATCTTCTGATGTATCCGGTTTTCTTTTGCCCGTCATCTTCCACTAGCGCCGAAACAACAACTCTAAAGGAGAATTCACTGTTAATAATAATTAGACTTAGACAAATATGCAAATAAAAAAGGATGAAATATGCGCATAAATATGCAGTATTTTATGCAAAAATATGCAGTATTTTACGCAAAATATGCATATTTATCTAGAAATTATTATTTATATAGAAATTATTACAAAAATACTTACAATATTATAAATGCATAACATATACAATTATTTTAACATATAAATATTATTTTGAATTGTGGTAACAATAGATTATAATTATTATCAAATGATGTTCAAAATTTTCTAATAAAAACTTATGGCTTTTATCTGAATACATATATTATTTGTAAATAGAAAAACTTCTTTCGACATCAACTGATGTAACTGGGCCATTTTTCAAATTTACTATAATAGACGATTCTAAATTAAGTGGTTCGGAAAATGTCCCAGCTAGTACTTGAACCACTTCAGAAAAAACCTGGTAACCACTATTTTTTTCCATGGTTACTTTAAATTTTTGAAAAATTTCCTTTCCAATAGTACCTTTAACGTTTTGACACAATGACAAATTCTTTTATTAAAACTGTACTCTCTAAAAATCATAATTTGGAGGATTCTAATTGGGTTATAGTTTTCTGCACAAAACTATTATTTGATTTTATGAATGATAGTTGCTGTTGGAGGATATTATTTTGAAAAGCTTAGTTAGCTTCCAATAAAGATTGGCAACTATTATCCGTTAAAAGGTTATTTTGTTTAATCAAAAAAAAAGATCAGTATAGAAATTAGCTGCTTCCAACCATTTTCCCCAACGTGTTAAAATGGGTCGCGGTGACAGTGGAACAGCAGGAAGCATATCTCTGTAACATTGTATTCTTACAGGTGATTTCAGGAATACCTTTTTGACGCTCGCTATTAAACTGTTAACTAGTGGAAATTGTTTTCTTACTTCTTCCGCAACTCTGTTTATTCCATGCGCTAAACAAGTGACATGTATTAAGTTTTGATAAAATATTTTTAAATTTCGTCCTGCTTTCACCACATATGGTGCGGCATCAGATAAAATAAGCAATAATTTATCATTAGGCACAGCAGCCGGAAGAAAAAAGTTTACTAATGCTTCTTGTAGAAACCGTGATATTGTTAGAGCGTTGTTTTTTCCACTTGCTTACAGGAAATTAAATACGATTTTGGAAAGGTTTCATCGCTAAGTACACCAATCAATAAGTGCACAATGTATCTTCCTGACGAGTCAGTAGTCCCGTCCACACATATGTAAAAGTAATTATTACCTATTTCGGCTTTTATTTTGTGGATAACTGAAGAGTATAACAAATTGACATTATTTCTCTTTAGAGTTCGTTCACTGGGAATGTTTTGTTTGCAATATTTTTTTAGAAAAGAAAGGTTGATATTTTTCACCGGATGTAGTTTTTATTTTTTTAGCTAAATGTTTCGAGGTTCTGGCATACTGATCTATTTGAAATTTTTTTCCAGATGAAATCTAAAAAAGAATATAAATATTCTATAGTTGTACCCATTTTTAAAATCTAAGATTGTAGAAATAAACTAAAAATGAACCGTTTTGCATAACAATTAAAATATATAAATTAAATCAAATAAAAATCGGTGTAGTAATCATGAAAATGTCAAGAAATGACTGTGCAAGAAGGAAGAACCCCCAAATATTTACAAGAGGCTCTTGGTCTTTTCTGTTTACATTTAAAGAAAAAAAATGTGAGCATAAATTAAAAGCACTTAATTAATTAAGTCAAATACATTATATGTTTTTGTTTTTAGCAAAATTAAAACAGACTATGCTATTATTAGAAAAAAAAATGTTAGCGACCTTTCAGTAGACTATTGAATGATTTGGATTTTAAATAGGTATCCTATTTTTTATCGCAAGGAGTTTAAAAAATGCTTGAAAAAAGAAATAATTTATTTTAAACATGTTTATACATAAACTAATAATACATCGATTTATTACGAACTTTCCTTGTGTCGATAATTTTCTTAAAACATAATCTTCAGTTTTAAAATCTTTGTTTGTACCACCGTGTAAATTTTTAAAATAAAATAAAAAATAATACGTATGTACTTACGGTTTTGCCACAACATAAGCAATAAAATTTATCCATATTCATAGATAGCCCTTTGTAAGGTTTTATCCAAGTTGAATAATGCTTATTTTCGGCATTTTCAAAGCACAATAATTATTCACAATTGGAAATACACATTGTTTACGCCTCCACTTTTACAACAAAAGTGAAACCAAGTGAAACTGACCGTCAAAATAAAAATTTTTACCTAGAGACATAAACTGGTTTACACAAACCCTTAATTCCAGGACAAACAATGTGACAAATTTATAAGCCGCTGTCTTTTATTAGTTAATATATTAAGAATTTAAAACCAAGTAATTAAAAACAAAATTAAATATTGGTATTTTCATGCTATCTGTAAGTTTGAATATAAAAATATATAGTTAACACCAAATTTGGAATACCCATGGAACTTCTTTATGACGATCTTGTATCCCTGACCCCAGATGTCCTTATCCAGCTTTTCACACAGCTCTTTCCAGTGCCCGCTTTTTTCTGTATGGATCTTCCTGTACAGTTCCCTCTTCCTTGTGCCTCTTGCTCTCGTTAATCTTCTTCTTATTGCTCTTCATTCATTTCTTAGTGCCTCGATGTCTGCATTTCACCAATATGCCATCCTGTTGACATCTTGGCGACCAATCTTGCTTCCTTCCATCGCTTCTTTAATGACTCTCTCCAGGCTTTCCACTGTCGGTGATTGACCCTGCATAATGCTCACTCTCCATTTAATTAGCTCCTCGTATACTTTCTAGTCATTTCCATCACCGCATCTGCCCCCCGATGTCCCGGATGCACGGACCGTGTTAGTGGTCCCCGTTCCGGTTATCGAGAACTCGATGTACTGATGTTCAGTTCCGGTGTAGTCTGGCAAAACCTTCCAGCCCCTTAATTTCGCCGCTATTTCTTGTGTCGCCATGGTCACGTCGATGTACGTACCTGTACTTCTCCTAACAAAAACGTACGCTCCAGACCTGTGTTCAGAAACACTAGGTCGAGAATACCCACCCAGTCAGTTAGTATTCTGCCGCGAGTATCGATGATGGGAGATCCACACTCCGCTGCTTTTACGTTAAAATCTTCCAGCACTACGTATTCTCCTCCTGTGTTTTCCACTGCCTGCATGATCTTGTCTATATTCATCTCGTATTTGCCCAACGTTACGTTTGGAGAAATATAACAGCAGACCAGCCGCACCCCTCTATCCGAACAATCACATATTTACCTAAGGGATTGTGGCCAAGTAAGTCATCCGTCAGTTTAAAAAACATGACCGCTAAACAACTTTTGGTTACAATACCAGTTTATATATTTTAAATGATTTTTTTAAATGTCATTCAATTATAAAATGTAATTTTCATTACAATCAATAATTATGATTTAAATTATGATTTTTCTCGATGGCTCTGTATAATATGGTCAGTTGACATAGTATGGGCAACTAGGACTATTATTAATATTATTTTGTTCAATCCATAAAATTGGTATGATATATTTTATATAGTACGTTTGACAGTGAATATTTTAATAGTCATAATTTTGCGACAATCTAGTTGAAACTTCCGAATCCCCATTTATACAAACTGCGCAATAACTAGAAATATATATCTATTGATCAGTAGCCTTAAGTGTTTTCGATCATGTAGAGATCTTGTTAGAGGAACATTCAGATAAAAAAAATCAGTAACGCCGTATGTATTATTCATCGAAAACTCACCGGCCTAATACATGCGTATTGGTGCTATGAGCACTACAAGTCGCACATAACTTCTTTAGAAATATTGTTATTACCCACCGAGATGGGTTTTCTACAGAAACGACGTTACTTTAACTACAAGTTCATCAGTCTCTATCAGTCAGATGCAGCTATTTCTTTAATCCTCTTAAGAATATACGGGGCGGATCTTAGTCCTGGGAATCTTCAAATTTTATAACAATCTTAGGTATGAGTTTAAAAACATCTAATTTTTTACTAATTTAGATCTCTTAATAATCTTTTAGCTATCATAATCACCTTGTTTTCGAAGTTTCTTGTCTATTTAGTTTTACCACTTTGTTCTGAGAGTTTTGTATAATAATACACTGCTCCGCAAAATTAATCGAACACGTTAAATTCTAAAGTGTCATCCTTTTAGTTTTGTTGAATTGCTCTGTATAATAATTTAATATATTTATCAAAATATAAGTTTGTTTTATCCATCATTTGAGGTCGAAAAACCGAAAAAAAAAATGCTCGATGATCGATGATGTCTTTACATCAGTCAGGCATACCCAGGAGCCGATATTAAGTCAGATCATAATCCACCGATTTGCAAAATGAGGGTCAGGCTAAAGAGGATTCGACGTAGTGTCAACCCAAAATACGACATTAGGCTACTCAAAGACCAACGCACAGAACAGAGTGAAAACAGTATATACATAGCAATTTGAATACTCGTAACGTAATTCAAATGGATTTAATAGTCCAGGAGCTTGAAAAATTGCATAGAATTTCACAAAACCTACAAGAAACCACCAAAAATTAAGAAAAAATCGTGGATGACAAATGAGATTCTAGATATGATGGAAGAGAGGCGAAAGGTCAAAAATCAGGACAAGACATTATACAAAAGAATGAGCAAAGAGATCAAAGAAGCTGCAAGCTTATACAAGCCAAGTAGAGTTGGATGTTTGACAGACGACCAAGGTAATCCACTACTAAGTATGGAAGAGAGACTAAACACTTGGAAGAAATATGTGGAAGTAATATTTGTAGATGAAAGGCAGATTGCCATTGAAGGCATAGAATGCCAAACATGACACCCGATTACCATTGAAGAAGTCACGACAGCTATTAGAAAAACTAAAGTTGGTAAAGCTATAGGGCCTGAAAAATTTTATACAGAATGCCTGATACTTATGGATGAACAAGGAATAAAATAGATAACGACTATATTTAACAAAATATATATAACTGGAAAAATTCCCCAAAGCTGGTTAAAGTCTACTTCGAAATTATACCAAAACAATTAAATTCAAAAACACGCGAACACTAATGAGCCACTTACTTAAAATGTTTTTAAAAGTGATATATAACAGAATATATAAAAAATGTGAAGAAAAAGTGTCAGGGACACAATTTGGATTCCGCGATACCTTATGCACCCGAGAAGCACTATTTGCTATACAAGTGCTTATCCAGAGGTGCAGGGATGTCAACTGTGATGTATATATTTGTTTTATCGACTACAAAAAGGCATTTGATAGAGTATAACATGACAAGCTCATATCTTGAAAGAAGAGGGCTTGGATGATAGATGATAGAGACTTGAGAATTTTATATAATTTATATTACAACCAAACTGCCAACATTGATGACCAGTTGATAGAGACAATCTCCATAGACCAGTTCGAGCAAACACTGGGAACCCTACAGGAAGGCGACTTAGTTAACGAAGTGCATCTAAACAAAATTAGATATGCTGATGACGCAGTAGTTTTTGCAGATAGCCTAAATGATTTACAAGTCGAGAATATGGGCTAGATCTTAATACGAACAAAATAAAGTACATGCTAGTTAGTAAGCGCGAAATATTAAATATACATCTTTTAGTAAAGAAACAGCTAATTGATAGAGTAAACAGCTACACATGTCTTGGTACTAACAAAAACAGTCAATGGGACCACTCTACTGAAATAAAACAACGCATAGGGAAAGCAAGATCAGCATTCGTAAAGATGAAGTCTCTTTTTAGAAGTTACGATTTACCACTTAGTATTACTTAGTATCAAAATCTCTGTCATCAGATACTTTATATTTTCTACATTATGATACGGAGTAGAGGCATGGACGCTCTCTGAAGCTTCTTTAGGAAAGCTCGAGGCCTTCGAGTTGTGGTGTTAAAGGAGCATATTACGAATTTTATGGGTGGATCGTGTGACTAATATTGACAATCGTGTAACAATGCTCATGGCATTTATCTTTGTAAATTCCATGAGGATTGGTTTTTGTTACTGATGTTCTTCTTTTGTTTTTCTATGGCCAATCAATGTTTTAACAGCTTTTTATTAAACTGATGATGGAATAATTCAATTACAAAAAGATCCTCTTTGAAATAAAAGTTTTAAGCTTTTAATAAGCATTTTTTATACTTTGATATACACGTGCTTTAGAATATCTTGGCCATGTTTTGATAAATAAACACATATATGGCTTATTGCAATTCATTCTTCGGGGCAAGGTATTTGGAAAAAGAGGACTAGGGAAAAGAAGAATATCTTGGCTTAACAACTTAAGGAAGTGGTTCAGTACGTCTACAACCGGACTATTCTGAATAGCTGCAAGTAAAGTTAGAACAGCTATGATGATCGCTAACATCTGAAATAGATAGGCACCCTAAGAAGAAGAAGATTTAGTTAAGTTAAACGGTAAACTGCCAGCAACGAAACAGGATAAAAGTAAAGGTGCTATCAGAAATGTTATTTTTACAAGATATTAATAAGCATTATTGGAGCTTATAAATTTAAAATGTTACGGATTTGTAGAAGTTACAAGTTTTGTTTTTCAACTTTACATATTACTTGACTAGCTAGAAATTTAAAATTGTGTAAAAATATTTACTGTTTAAAAAATAGCACTAATTGGGAAAAATGGAGTTTTTCTATAAATGTTTTCGTCCTCTTAAACACAACATACAGCCTTCATATTCCGCCTAAAAAAATTTATAATACGGCTGAAACGTGTGCTAAATTTCGTTAGAATCGAATTAATAGTTTTTGCATATTAATTTTGCATTCCAGGGTCCGCAAACAAAATTGCATATTTGCCCAAAATTTGATATATTTATGAAAGATTTTGAAACAAATATTATTTCTAAACAAAATTTAAAACCCAGAGCATGGTGGAGATATGTAGATGATGTATTTTGAATATGGCCTTATGTATCAGAGTTATTGGATATGTGCCTGAATGATATAATCGATAAAGAAGGGGAACATTTACCATGGAAAAGGAATATAAAAACACACTGCCTTTCCTGGATATTTTAATCTTTAAGAACGATACAGGATATGAGACTCAAATGTATAGAAAACCAACATACAACAACAGATATTTAAATTACAAATCAAATCACAACGTCAATATTAAAAAGGGAATCATTAAATCCTTATACGATAGAGCCAAAATTGCTTGTTCTAACGAAAATTTATTCTTAGAGAAAAAACATGTGTTAACATCCGTTTTATTAAAAAATGATTATTCTTTATCGTTTATAAATGAGAAATTTTTAAAAATCGACCAAATAGAACAGAACAGCTTAGAACGAAATCCTACAGCATACACAAGGAATAATACGAGTAAAATAACAATACCATACATAAAAGGATTATCGGAAAAACTTAAAAAGATTTGAAATAAATTCCACATTCATACATTCAGATCTATTTTATCTAAAACTAAACCTAACAATGAACAAGAAAGAACAAAGTATTTATAAAATACTTTGTGAATGCCATCAGTTTTATTTAGGTGAAACATCTAGGTCGTTAAATGTTAGAATAAGTGAACATTAATCTTATATTAAAAATAGAGAATTTGATAGATCTCAAATATATGTAAACGAGCATGAGAAAATGAACATATGGTTCAATGAAATGATGTAAGTATAGTCCTGAGAGAAACAGATGGTAAAAAGGGAAAAATCAAACATGCTGCTCTAATTATGCTAAATGAGACCAATTGTGTCGCAAATTCCGCGGCAGAATGCAGTAGGATCTAGTTACCCATATTAAAAGAGGAAGTTAATAGTTAGGTAGAAGTTAAAGGAAAATTCCACTATTAGTAAGTCAGTAACATATCGAGGATACATCATTAATATTTTTTATACAACAAACATATAAAATCAAAATTTGGTGTTTATTGAAAGAAAACTAAATGTAAGAAATGTAAAATCCAATACTTAATATGGCGGGATAGCATTATAAGTATAAGGTTTCTTCCTGGTTTTCTCCTCAATAATTTATTATGGAGAGAATCATTAACAGGAGAATTTTACTGTCATCATGGCATGTGGTTGTCTTTTTAGAGACGAATTACAAGCTATAACGGATATTCTCAAGTTAAAGTTAATTTCATGTAATCGAATGAACTATCTTACAATAAAGTCGTCCCAGGAACGCAACTCAACAATATTGGCAATATCATTTTAAAGTCTTCTACTTTAATATGTATAATATATGTCCGAATTATCAATATAAATGAGTCAGATAAAATTAAATTATTAGAAGAATTTTTCACCAAGTAATAAAAAGTAAAATTTGTTTCATTTATTAACGTTTTATTTTGAGACCGATTTCCGAAGTGTAAATTGAAACGTCAGTAAACTAATTTTAACCTTCAATTGTCGCTTATTCCCTTTAAAATGGGAGTCCCATTAAAATCCTGGGCTTTGAGCCCAGAGGACAGAAAACGTTATTATTAAATGGTTTCCGTTCATGGCCGCCAAATCAGGTGGCACCTCTGTACGCTAACCACCGCAGTGATAAAGTTTTAGGAGAGATTCGTTGTACTTTCCGTCTTTCAGTCAGTGTCTGATGAGGCAGGGATATGCTGAAATGAGTTATAACACTCTATTGATACCGATTCGAGCACGGGAAGTTTAACGAATTTGTTCTCTTAGATAAACATTCACTTCATTATGTAATTTGCATGCGATTATTACATGACATAAAATTGTTGATTGCAAATGTTCCGTTTTTAATTAAAATAAGTGTTTGAAAATATCATATTTGAAATCGTTGTCGTCTGAGACATCTATGAAAAAAAAGATCAAAATCTGTTGACGGAAACACGAGAAAGTGCAGTTTTAGGAGCGCATTGTGATTTTGTGCACACTACCTACCATACACTTTGCGCGAAAAGATAATTTGTTTAAAAACGAGCCTTTTATCACTTATTGTTAAACAGCAAATACATGCCAAATTGAAGCTTTGATATCTCGGCTACCAATAAAGCAAGTTTTTTGCAAAAAAAATTGCGGACCCTGGATGGCAAAAATTATTATGTAAGAACTGTTAAACGATCCGTTTAACAGTTAACTTACTAACACAACTCACACTAACAAAATTTAGTACACGTTTCGTTAGTAATATAAAGTTTTTCTTGACGAGATATGAAGGCAGTTAGGTATGTTTTTTTATTAGGCATTTTAGGCGAAAAAAGTAAGATTTTTTTCAGATTTTGGTAAATGAAACATTAAGAACAGTCTGACCCAAACCCTTTTTTCAGTGCGTCACTAATTTTAACGTCATATAGGATTTTAAGAATGTCGAGAATTATTGCATGACATTTTAGTTAAATCTGACAGTTGCAGGATCGTAATCGGCTAAACGTGAAAAGGTTATTTTTTTTAATGCATAGCAGTTTTTCATAATTCTATTCTATTCTGTTCTATTTTATACATTCCATGCAAAGTGCTTAATTAGCTAAGATTTGTTTATGAATTTATTATTATTTATTACAAACACTAGGAAATTGGAAGGTTTGTTTATTTAAAATAACGCTTCCTCTTAGAATCTTTTAAGAGTTGACTGCAAGGTAAAAAAATTTACTGACAATTGCAAGGCATCAAAGTAAACATTCTTGTGATAAAATAATATCGATTTAAATCAGTCATATTTGGATAAGTAATTTTCTGATAAGTTTGTGTGGCAGCCAATAGTTTAATTTTGTAAAGAGTTGTCATTAAATAGTGGAAATAGTTTAAATAGTGAAGCAGTTGATTTTAAAGTTATTCTACCAGATTTGGTGTGCAAATGAAAGAAGGTTATAAAGTTTAGTTAAAAAAAAACAATATAAATAGTTTAAATAGTGAAGCAGTTGATTTTTGAGTTAATCTACCAGTTCCGATATCCAGATGAAATCGTGCTAATGGAGTTTAGTTAAAAAACAAGATACCGAATGTAAGTTTACCTTCTTTTTTATGAATAACAAAAATGAATATTATATTTCAAACAATCTATAATCCCATTCAGAATCTGATTCTTGAAAATCAATGATTACACTAGATATGTGGCTGGTATCAATTATATCCTACATTTCAAGAAAATGTCGTGGTTCTAAAAAGAACCGTTTTAATACATATAAATATCCATAAAGGCATTAGTTTAAGATATTTCCTCAATCTCATTCCGGAATTCACAATCTGATTCGCGAACGACAGAAACTGATAATAAAGATGTCTCAGCCTCTTTTTCTAATTGAAACTAATTTAATAATTTTAATATTAGTCTTTTTTCATTCTCGGTATATCTCGGAATATTTAAAATATTTTTATGACAATAAATACAAAATTTAATTTTCACTGTAGTTAAAATGTTTGAAAATACTAACCTGGAATGGCAATTATTATTTTATCAGTTGACATTGTGAAAGTACTGTCACTGTCATTATCAAGATCATCTGTGTCAATTATATTTATATGCTAATTATGGATCTATTTAGCGTATTCTAAACTCCAACCAATTATACGTTCGTAAGTAGAATTCGCTTTAATATGCGAATACCTGTGAACGATACCTAATTTTGTAAGTTCTATGTATAATAATCAGCGACTCACGTTTTTTTCTGTCACTTCTAGCTTAATGCGTTAGAGAGAATTCGAACAACTATGACGCACTGAAAGAAGGGTTTGGGACGGACTGTACAAGGTTTGTGACTGGCGCATATCGTGATTATTGTTACCAGAAAGTGAGTCTAGCAACATATAGACTCAGAGCGAAAATGCCCAATTTAAAACAGACCCCGCCTTAACTAGTAGTAGTGTTTACTTTTTCGTCCCCTTTCTTCTTTCCTTTTTATGACTCCTCCGTAGGACCAAAGAACCACTGTCACCTGCTGCAGAAAAATCCAACCACTGAGGAGGCAGCATAGTTTAGGTTTACCTAAACAGTGTACCCCCAAAAAAACGGCCACACTAGAAGAAAACATTTTTAGAACAAACAATTTCAGAATATTTAATTTAACGAGAAGTGTCAACGTTTTTCTACGTATTTTAATGTGTTGAATTAAAACCGATCCCACTTTATACGTATTCATCGGGCCTTAAGACTTAACAGCGACAACAGCCTGCAGTTGTTTCTCTAATTAAGTCATAGCCACCTACCTCTCGTTAATCGTAATGATTAAAGTACTGTTCAATGTTCGGAATGTTCGATGTGTAATGGTAATCGAATGTTCTTTCTCAAATCTTGACAGACGACACTTGAAAGTGGGTGGAACATATCGGCGATTTTCAGAAAAAATATTTCTTGATTTCTTGGGAAACCGACACGCTCAGGTGTGACGCAACAAAATAAATTTCTGCTGGTTTACTTTAATTAATTTCTTTTGTTTTATTGCTGTTAGTGTTGTGCTAATCAAAGGTTGGGTACGGGAAGATTGTGGAGGGGAAACAACGCAACGAATGGTAATAATCAACGGTACCATCAATTTGACGTTGTGTTTAATGCATAGAAAACAAGATAACAATTTTTTTTATTATTTTTATTCAAGTAATTTGAAATACCAAACTGTATTATAACAATAAATTGTAAATTTAATAATATGCGGTTTATTTCTTAATGGATAGAACATTTTTAAAGCACAATCAGAGACATCCCATTTAAAAGTCCGCAACAGAAAACAAAGCAAATATGCGCATATACAGTGTGTCCGTAAGATATGGAATAAATTCGATATTTCCTAAATGAAAAGCCTTTAAAAAAAAATCTAAAACAAACCGATTTTTAAGTTTAACCCTGCGATAGTGTGCCTAGACAAATTACCACGAGAGGTGTTCCTATCCTAAACCAAGATTAATCATTTAAAATGGTTATTCTTGGTTTTTTACTTATTTATGATTTAAATAAATTAAATATGGTACTGTAAAAGTCTTATATTTAAATGGTAAACATCATTTATCCAACATATTGCAATTATGCTAGTCAAAAAACACAAGTGAACAATAATACACTCAGATATTATGAAAAATTTTATTAATCACACAACTCTAAATAAACTTATAGCCCAAGATTCTACAAAATAAAGAAAAAAATTTTTGCTAAAATACATTAAAAAATAAAAAAGTTACGACTCCTCAAAGTTGCCGCAATTTGAACACGTCATTATTGCGTGTTCCAAACAAATTGAAGTATCACATCGTATTCATATGTAAAAAGTCTTCCTATCTTTATTTCTTGGACCAACAAAATATCTACTGCTTGTCCTACGTCGCTTATATCCCAAGTGATCTACGTCTGGTTGCTGATTATCACGTACTTGTCGACGCAAGGAAGGGTTTTGTCTTCGTTGGTTTCGAAACTCAGAAATCAGCTGCACACCCAGTTCTTTTAAAAAAATTCCTCTTTTTAGTTTATCGTTTTTTGTATTTGTTTTATATATAACTTGAGCATTCACTTCAGCTGTATTTAAAAACGAAAAAAATAGTGACAAAGTCCAACGACGACTATTTTCTTGATACGCTCTAATTAGCAGATAGCTCATCTAATGTGTCTACACCGCCTTTGGTTAAATTGTTAAAGTCGATAATTTCAGGTAATTTCTTTTGACCAGTTTCTTCAATTATATATCATATGCATGTAGAAAGAGATTACATTTTTGACTTTTTTAGCACATATGAGACAGCCGTTATATTTTCTTTGAAGGCAAATTTTTGAACTGCGAATTTCTCTTCCTCGTGTGTTCAGAAGTGCTGTTGGAATTTGCCTTTTGTTCTTCCTAACTGTCCCAACCGATGTAAGATGATGAGTCTGAAGTAGATTGATCATGAGCGGATAACTGGTAAACCAGTTATCGAAAGTTATATTACGTTTAGTACCAGAAACTGGCCCAATCAAACGTTCAACTATGTTTTGCGGATTGTTACTTTGTCGAAAGGTCCTTCTGGCTGTGTGCCGACGTAAACTTCTATGTTTAGACAGTAGTAAGTTTTGACATCCACTAGCGCAAATACTTTTAAGTCATACTTCGCTGGCTTATTCTATTCAATTTTACTTACTGTTGACCGCGTTATGGGTCTTTCTGGATATTTATCATTAAATAAATTACACACGTCCTGAGTTTGCGATTTGTCTCCATACCCATCATCATGGGTATTTTAATTCTTTGCTTTACATTCAAATGCATTTCTACTTCAAACTAATTCTAAATAATAATATAGAACATTCACGAATTAATACAATTAGTGAACTACTTACATATTATTGAACGTTAATAAAAATAATTACATTTCACTAAAAACTAGTAGTAGGCTACTTTTATCCAATTGATAATAAATAATTTATTTTCTTAAGATGCCTACAATGACTAGGAGGGACAAACTTATAATTCGAAGACTTCGAATAGGACACACACGCATCACTTACGGATACCTGATGACTTCCGAAAACCCACCTGCTTGTGAACATTGTGATTGTCAGCGCCTTACAGTAGAACACTTACTCGTCGAGTGCAGTTATTATAGACTATATAGATTAGCTCATAATATAAACGGTAACCTGAAACAAATACTTAGTTCACCAAATATGTACGGGTGGTCCAATAAGCCGATCTCTCGGCTATATATCAGAAACTATTCATGTTATAACTTTAGGAAAAAAAATTCCTTAGTAAAAGTGGCCAAGAGAAATTGCTGGAAATAATTTTCAAGATTCTGGATTAACCGCTAGGGGGCGTAACCTGCGAAGAAAATTTTGAAAACCAGTTTTTTGGGAAATATGTCCAATTATACTAAGTGTTAAATAAGTAAACTAAAAAGAGGCATAAATTCTGAACAAAGTTGTTCGAGTACTTTTTTTTATTTTTTCAAATAAAGGGTGGGGGAGAGTGGGAAAGTATTTGTGGATAAATACCTATAACTTTGGTTTGGATCAACCGATTTTAACAAAATTAGTGTCATTAGAAAGAGTATGGATAATTTAATTTACATCTACTATAAAATAATTGCATTTAGTTTTAATTGTCGTAGGTAGAGGGTACTTTCGAATAGAAAAAATTAAAATTTGTTTTTCTTCAAAATTTTTAATGGAAACACCTATTTATTGTAAATTATAATAGAACTAGATTAAATTCGTAACAAAATGGCGCAAACCGCATGTTAATATCTTTTATCGAACTCGAGATATGAATAAAAATGCATAAACATAAGTAAGTATAGTATTGACACACCCTGTATTATAAAATAAATTAAAAAATAAGTCAGTAGGTACTTTCATAATTTTTTATAGCAGAAAACTCTTAATGTTGATATCTATTTTGACCATTGTTATTTCATATGATTAAAAATTGTTTTTTCGAAACTAAGTAGGCTACGACAATGAATTTGACAGGGAGTTCATATTGTTTATTTATTGACAGCAGTCAAAATATTGTTAAGAAGTGTTATGTGTAGTATAATTCGAATTGAAAATTGCATTTTTTTCAATAGATATTAATATTGGTAATATTAGTAATTAATTATCAGTACTAATAATTCGTGATGAGTATATCAAATTGTATGATATAATTGGAGTTTATTTCGAATATCACCAAAATGGCGCTATTGCCTCACGTATATATTCTGTAAGATATCCTGGCAGGAGATATTGTGGCAAAGAAGTAGAGATTTCGGACTACTTATATGTGGATTCTGTTGAATTAAAGCAAGAACATTGATTGAATTATCTTCGGTCATAACTCTACTACGTCGTTTAAAACAAGGACGAGAAAAACTACCAGTTTCTCTTAATCTTTTTGCCTTTCTTTCAAATACTTCTTTGCCATAATGTCTCCTGTCACGATATCTTACAAAATGTATACGTGAGGCAATAGCGGCATTTTGGTGACATTCGAAATAAACTCCAATCATATCATACAATTTGATATACTCATCACGAATTATTTGTACTGATAATTAATTACTAATATTACCAATATTATTATCTATTGAAAAAAGTGCAATCTTTAATTCGAATTATAATATAGCACTTCTTAACAATGTTTTGACTGCTGTCAATAAATAAACAATATGAACTCCCCGTCAAATTCATTGTCGTAGCCTACTTAGTTTCGAAAAAACTATTTTTTACAAAATAGGTATCAACATTAAGATTCTTCTGCTATAAAAAAATTTGAAAATACCTACTGTATTTGAAAAAAATTATTTTCGAAGCGCATATGCAATAGGCCGTATGTCAAGAGTAAAATAGAAAGCCGTAGTCGACTGCTTGTAGATTTGGCTACTACCAATATTTCTGATGAGGTTGATATTATGTCGCTTTATAAAACTGAGATGGATTTTCTTTTATTTTTAAATTTATATTATTTAATTGTCTCAGAAAAGCTGTGGGTCCCTAAAAAGTTCTGACACTTTGATGTTGTCTGTTGAACATCATAGCACATCAGCTTTAAAAATCGTTGTGGATGAACCCTTTCAAAAAGACTTTGTAAACATTGGTTCAGAAGTAGTTGTGGATTTTGCTACAGACATCATTAATTCTGAACAGTCAGAACAAATGATAATGAGCTTAGGTATAGCAGAGAAAAACAAAAATACTCTGGACGTTTTAAATTTTCATGAATCTTTATAGGAAGATCTCAGTGATGTTGAGCGTTTTTTGAAATACTTAGCTGAATTCTGACTCTTACCGACTATCTATATCAGTAAACACTAGGTTAAGTTCCTCAGAGCATTCAGAAACTTTTAGGCCAAGTGATAGTGTTGGAGTTGGACCAAGAAAAAAAAAAGGACAAAGAAATGTCGAAAATTGGAAGAGGCAAAAAACGCTAAACTGTGTTTGTTAGGAAAGTCCTATGTAGGTTTCCAATTGAATAAACAGACAAAAAAATATTACCAAACTTAAAAAAAAATTAGAAAAAAATGGGGCCACGTTGTCAAGGACATATTACTGGATGCAATAACGGAGGCCCTAGACACCGTATACATAGGAAAACATTTTAATAAAAACTTATTAATTATAAATTTTAAACTTACCTCTTTTAGGGCTTTAATAGTAAAAACGTCTCGTTATTATTTCTTGTTCAAAATAATCTATCTTATATGAAAGCTTATCAGCTTTCTACAGACTATTTATTTGTTTTGGCATAGTACAATCACAATACACAACAATAATTATTTTTTAAAGCTGTTAATCTAAATTTAATATGTATTTATAAATACAATTTAGTAACATATATTATATTATGATCAAATTCTGCAAGAAATCAAAACATAAACAAAATTCTTTATTATTTTGTGGAATATTAGACTTAAAGAGATATTGTATAAAATTTAAATTATTAATAATAACAACTGTTTTTGGTTATTTATTCAATATAATTCTAAAATTTCCAATATAATGATTATTACATTTTTCTGATTATTACACCATGTTGACGCCTATGAAAGATCGAACAGTTCCGTATGGGTTTCGTATTATTAGCTGTGTTAGGAAAATTTGAACTTTAAGGTTGACGTTCTGGAAATTTTAAATATAAATGACGTCACTTTATATAAATTGTGACGTGCAAGCATTTTTATATGAAAAATGCTATATATGCAAAACTTTTAGTGTACGCCTCATATTTGTGTAAAATAATTTAGTCAACTCAAATTCGACTGTTTAAATATTCCCATTGCTATGGTGCGTTTGACAATTCACCACCCTGTAAATCAGGTCTTTAAATTATTTGCTTGTTTTATTTCTGTATTTTAATATAATATAAGTACAGTAATATAATAGATTTCTCAACTTACTCGAAGTTTATGATCATCTAAATTTAGATAATTTTTAAAGCTATAGCATCATTGAACGCCACATTGATCCTTATCAGATCGAGTTCAGAACCCGTTTATATAAATCTTGGTCAATAATTAATTTCCAAGCAAATGTAAGCTACGACTCTACTGAATTATTTGTTTTCTGCATAGGCCATTACCAGCCAGAAAATGGCAATTATATAAACTAGGAAAACATTATTGGATTAGGTGTTTATGGCCAGAAATGGCAAATTCTAGTTTGTCAAGTCATAAAATTGCCTGTTAACGACAGTAGCTGAGAGGAATTCAAAGCTTGAACGCCTCGAAAAACGTTTATCGTGGGGCTTGATAGTGTGGAAATATTTTCGATTCGTAGTATACCAGTTTACAGAGTATTAAAAGTGTTTTTCTTTTTTTGAGCAGTTTTCAAGTTTTAAAAAATACATTCTTTTAGATTAAAAATCAGAAATATGCTTTATTGTCACTGAAAATTTTACAATTTTATGGACAAAGCTTATAAAAGTTAAAAAAATAGTAATAATAACAACAACAATTAAAATTTACTAAAATTATATAAATCGTCAATATCAAAGAATAAAACATAATAAAATATATAATCCTTTGCAAATCTAGAATATATAGAGCGGGAAGAGTTAAAATCCCGTAATTTTTGAAGTAGCTTTTGCAATGTGTTATTGTACTGCGGCCAAAAAGATACCGTATTGCTCTTTTTCTAATTTAAAAATAATATCAGATTGGGCAGGTGTACTAGAACCCCAAAAAGGAAGGTCATATCGAAGATGAGACTTGAACAAAGAAAAGTATGTTATTTTGAAAGATATTAAAAAGACGTTATAAATGTCGACCCATCCCAATAATAACAATATAAAATAATTTGTTTAATAACGCCCGATTTCATAATCAATTTGAAGTAACCATTAAATAAATCAAAAGTTCATTTTAAGTGTAAATTACAGTTCCATAATATCTACTACGGCCCAACTTTAACTTAAATGGTAGAAATCTGTCAATAACTTGTCATCGAGTGCCATAGTCTGAGGACTAGTGCGCATTCCGATGCGCATCGCCCCACTCGAATTTTCCTATTGACTATTTAACCTGAAAACACCATATAAATATAAATATACATATAAATATAGGTATTTTTAGGCCAGCCAACCTCCTTAGCAATCCACTGCTTCTCCACACAACGCCTCAGAAATCAAGTTTACCACAGCACCACTACTCCGTTCAAAAAAAAAGAAGTACCCTTGTCTTGAAGAGGCAGTTCGCCTAAACAAGGTAACAATTCTCACTCGAGGCCAGGCCGTCCTTCACGGGCTCTCCTAGAGCATAGCTCTCTAGGAGCTGTACTCTTTGTTTTTAGACTCTGTGGCTGAGTTTGCTTTCAACGGCTAATTGAAGTTTTATTTCAACCTTAGTTGTGTTATACATGAAAGATCTTGTCTTTATCAAGAGCGTCCGGCGCGATTTTAAGGTGATTTTTAACCCTTATATTTTTAAACTTTGGAAAATTAAGGCAAATATCGAGCACAAATTTAATAATCAAATCTTGCCCAAGTACTTTTGCTTTCTACAGCATCATCAGGGGCATTTCGTCAAATTTGGGCTATCCAGCAACCGCAGAATGTAATAAACATGAAATTGGACATAAATTGTACATAACACTACATTACCACAAGGACAAACAGTTTAAAGTGATTAAAAATTATTCTACGCTCTACATTCTTGTCGGCAACAGGAGAGGGAATATTCTCTCTACATATTCAACAGACAACAGGAGAGAGAATATTCTCTCTCCTCTTTCATGTTCTAATGTATAAAGAGAAAAGTCTGAGAGTTAGAAGAGGGCTGAGAGAAAATTCTGTTCTAGGAAGTTCAGAGATGGGTTTATCTCGTCCAAATTCAGAGTTTGAATCTGATTTTGTATTTGACACAAAGATTTGTTCATTGAACTAGCATTGTCTGGTGGGTGGTTCTGTTTCGGAATTAAGAAAATCATGATAGTCTTGGCAATCAATTAAATCAGTTGATTGATCTAGTGAGTGGTAATAATCAGAAGGTAAATAATTATTGTTAGAGAAATCTTCGTACTAGTGACTTTCATTTGGAACTGGGATATAGGCATTTACATAGTCAGGTTCATAGTTAACGAAATGAGCTATGTGCCTATCGTTCGAAAAATCAGGATTCTTATGGATTACAGAAGGGCGTACGTACGTGAGTTGTTTTGATTTGGTGTGAATTAAGCTCTTTGCTGTTCATTGGGTCTATTGTGTTAGTAATTATTATTTGAACTTAAAGTTGGTCTCTAAACCATTGTTTTGAACATTATTGAAGTTTTTATGGCTATTGAAATTTCGAGAATTGTTAAAATTATGGGAGTTCTTGAAATTCTGCGAGTTATTTTGTGAATTTTGCCGAGAATGACATTCATTGTTCGAGTGGCCCATACGTCCACAAAACGTGCATCTAAGTGGTTGAAGGACTGGTCTTCTGATGAGTTGATTGTTTTGATTGGGTTTTGAAGGATTGGGTCGATTGATGTTCTGTATTTCAAAATAATTGTAACTCTCGTCTGATGCGGACCTGAGCTTCAAGAAGGTCTTTGGGATCACTAGCACGAATAATATGAGCGATCCTTGCATCAAGGCCTGTCAATAAGGTATTAAGCGCTTTCTTCTTCTTGCAGTACCGTCTCCTATCGGAGGTTGGCTACGATCACAGCAATCTTTACTTTGTTGGCTGCAGCTCTGAACAACTGTATTGAACTGCACCCATACCACTCCCTTAAATTTCGCAACCAGGAAATCCTCCTACGTCCCACATTTCTCTTTCCCGAGATTTTTCCTTGGATTATGAGTCTAAGCAGAGAGTACTTTTCTCCTCTCATTATGTGGCCCAGATATTCCAGTTTTTTCGTTTGTATGGTTTTTATGACTTCGCATTCCTTCCCCATCTTCAGCAGAACATCTTGATTTGTTACTCTTTCTGTCCATGATATTTTCCACATTCTCCTGTAACACACATCTCGAATGCCTCAATGTTTTTGATGTTTATCTTTTTCAGTGTCCAGGCTTCCATGCCGTACAGCAGAACGGAGAAAACATAGCACCTTAACATTCTCGTTCTTAAGTTTATATTTATGTCCCGGCTGCATAGGAACTTTTTCATTTTGACAAACGATTGTCTCGCTATCTCTATTCGCCTCTTGATTTCTCTTGTCTGGTCATTAGTATCAGTGAAGCAAACCTCTAAATATTTGTAGGACGTTACTCTTTCAACTGGCTGATTATTTATGGTTAAATTCACATTGGTGTATAGCTTCTTTGTTACAATCATGAATTTAGTCTTTTTGATGTTCAGTTTTAGACCATACTTATTGGTATGAGTGTTTATGTTTTCCATCAAAAACTGTAAATTTGCTAGGTTATCTGTTACTATTAGCGTGTCATCAGCGTATCGTATATTGTTAATTAACTCTCCGTTAATGTTCATACCAATGTTTTGCTCTAGGAGTGCTTCCTGACATATTGTTTCGCTATATTATATTGAATAATAGTGGTGAAAGCACACAACCCTGACGCACACCTCGACGAATCTCAATTTCTTCGGTTAACTCATTATCAACTTTGATTTTTGCTGTTTGTCCCCAGTACAACCTGGATATGATGTTAATGTCGCGACTGTCGATGTTTTTGCTTCTTAGGATTTCATACAGCTTTTGGTGTCTGACTTTATCGAAGGCCTTCTCAAAATCTATGAAACCTACGTAGAGGTCTTGGTTTACATCCAAACATCTTTGCATTAACACACTCAGACCAAACAAAGCTTCCCGTGTTCCCAGTCCACCTCTGAATCCAAACTGTGTGGCGCTTATGTCCTCTTCTAATTTATTAAATATTCTTTTGTGAATTATTTTTAAAAATACTTTTAGTGTGTGGCTCATCAATGCTATAGTTCTGTGGTCTGAACACTCTCTGGCGTTATTCGTCTTCGGGATTGTGACAAAAGTAGAGGAGAGCCATTTCTTTGGTATGATGCCTGTTCTATAAATTGTGTTAAAGAGGTTCACCATTATTTCAAGTGCGTCGTCGTCTATAAGTTTCAACAATTCTACAGGAATTTCATCTGGTCCTGCAGCTTTACCCCCTTTTGTGTTCCTTATAGCATATTCTACCTCGCTTTTTAGGATTTCAGGCCCTGTTGTGTCGTCTGTAGGTTCTGCCACTGCTATTTCTGGTCTTTCGTCTGCAAAAAGTTCTTTAATGTATTCTGTCCATCTTGCCAGTTTTTCATTTAAATCTGTAATTATTTTACCTTTTTTGTCCTTTACGATGGATGCGTGTTTCACTTTTTTACCTGTTATTTCCTTGATCTTTTTATGCATGTTAAAGCTATCGTACTTTCTATCATATTCTTCCATTTCCTTGCAGTTGTCCAGAACCCAGTTCTCTTTGGCTTCTCTATTTTTTCTCTTAATTTCACGGTTCACTTCTTTGTATTTTGTCTTGTTGGTTTTATTTCTTCGCCTTTCCTCCATGAGATGCAAAATTTCGTTTGTCATCCATTCCTTTTTCTTAATTTTGCTTGGAGCTAAGGAGCCTTTACCAGCTGCCATAAGGACCTTTTCTATCTCCATCCATTTATTCTCTACATTGCCTGTCTTCCTATTTTTTGCAGCGATGTTTCTAAGATTGTTGTTTACCTGTTCTCTTGCCCTTTCCATTATAGTTGCGTTTTTCAGTTGCTTAACGTCTATCTGTTGTTTAGCTGTACTTTTCTGTAGTTTATTGAATCTTATATTTACTACAGCCACCACCGGATTGTGATCCGATTCTATATCAGTGCCTGGATAGGTTTTTGTATTAACCGCCATTGATTCTATTAATACAATTAGGGCCTGTTTCTCTACAGCAGAGAGGTTAGATGTCTGTATATTAGAATGCATTTTTGCATTAAGGACCTGGACACGATTAAGGAATGTAAGTTCCGATTCATTCGGAAGTTGTTTGGCTCTCTGTAAATCTTGTATCAAAAAAGATAGGTCTCTAGTGTCTCCAAAATGAGAAGTAAGAAGCTACTTGATTTTTCGATATGATAATGGATATCTTGAACTTAATAAGTTGTGCTGCTCTTCCGCGTAATTTTTTATGTAAATTACTAATGTGTAAAAATATCTGATCTGAATGAGGTTATGGATTGATTAACTTAATAATTAATCAAAATATAAATGTCAAAAT
Source organism: Diabrotica balteata (assembly GCA_918026665.1). Taxonomy (NCBI): domain Eukaryota; kingdom Metazoa; phylum Arthropoda; class Insecta; order Coleoptera; family Chrysomelidae; genus Diabrotica; species Diabrotica balteata. The sequence goes on along the minus strand of OU898283.1, from coordinate 109,841,128 downwards.
AATAAATCAAAATATCGGAAAAGACACTGTCTAATTATCGCAATAATCGATAAAAATCATTATTTAATAAAATAAAATTAAAAAATATATATATTTAGAGAATAACCGCCAAAAATTTAAGCTTAAGTATTAAAGCAATCAGTAAAAATATTCAAATTTGGCATAAAATTATTAACTGAAAGAGTAATCGATATTGGAATATCGAACAGTATATAATAATAAAAAGTATAAAACAAAATTTATATACTAGATGATTTAATGTTAGACTTATATTAGTTCCAAAAACATCAAGTCGTCTTGTTCTCGACAGCTGTTTTACCAGGGGATTCACTTGGTGTTTCTTCCATAGATTTTTGCAAGGTTATGACGCCACTGTTTTTTGGAGTTTACTGGTTCTTTTTCTGATTAAAGGATTAGAATCCTTTGTCAGTTGTCAGTTAAGCTTTTCCTTGTTCTAATTTGTTTAATTTTTTAATGTTTTGTATTTTGATACTAGAAAAACTGCTACTACTACTCCATAGCCACTAGAAAAAATTGGTAGCCAAATGCTTGAGTGACTGCACCGTTGTTCTCAATGCTAATTTTGGTTATTTATTGAATTTAGATATAAAGCATTGGAACCAATAATTAATCTGCCATATCTACCAGCAATCTAGAATTCGTTTTATGGTCTAAAAAGGCGTAAAATCTAAAAAGCGTAACGCCTCTGTTCGAAGAATCTTTGTATATATTCCGTCCAAATAATTAGAGTGTCGTCATGAGCGCAGTCGGAGCATAATTGCCAACTGTCTCTGTAATGTTGGGAAAGAGAAGTAGTGGCAATTCGACGCAATTACCCGTTTTATTTTATTCCGAATTGTCACTCTGCTTCTTCTTCTTCTGCGCCACGAAGAGTGTTACGTTTAGATTCGAACAAGTCTCCACTCGGTAGCGAGAAGATAACAGCTAACTGCTAACTACTATGAGATTAGTAACGGATTCCCGACATTCTTTTGGTACCTAATAAACTACACCGGGTACGATTCCGGATCGGCCGGCTCGTTCGAGAAGAAATGCAAGATATATATTAACCAACTGGCTCACTTGTTACATATGCACAAGAAAAATGCATAATTTAATAATAACAAGAATCGTTGTAAACAAGAAAAGCTGTTTTTTGATAAACTATTTGTTCAACAAATTTTGTTTTACTTTTTAGTCCTAAAACTTATATAATCTGCCTGCATTACCCACTAGGTAAGCAGCTAGTCGAGCAGCTTGGTGGGTGATGTTGCCGGTCCCAAGCCCGGATAAAGGAGGAAGGTTGTAGGGTTAGGTTAGTAGCCTGCCATATATAAAAATAAAAAAAAGCTCAAAGAACCGGTGACGAGCCTTGGACTAGGACAGAAATATGGTAACGACAAAGGCGAGAAAAAGAACGACGAACTGGAAAACGAAAAATATAATGAGAGTGGCGACGTGGAATATAAAAAGCCTAAATAACCGAGTTCAGGAAATAGAAAAGAGATGAGAGAATATCAAATAGATATATGCGCCCTACAGGAAACAAAGAGGAAAGGTAAAGGACAGACGCGGCTTGGAGAATATTTACTAATATATAGTGGGGTTCCGAAACAAGAAAGAGCAAAGGAAGGTGTAGCAATAATAATCAAAACAAAATATAAAGATCAAATTAAAGAGTGCCAGTACATATCTCAGAGAATACTTTTAGTAAAAATTAGGGCGAACAGCAAAATTATTAACATAATACGATTTATGCACCAGAAGACTGCAAACCTGACAGCGATGAAGAAGAATTCTATAATGAGCTACAAACATTAGTGGAAAGAGAAGTGAAGCAAAATGAATTACTTATATTATTGGGAGATTTCAATGCCAGAATAGGAGACGAAGTAATACCAGGAATAAAACAAAGGTTTAACGAAAGAGTTATCAATGAAAACGGAAAGAGAATGGTGGAATTCTGCACATCAAACGAACTGAGAATAACCAACACATTTTTTGATTATAAAATTCAACACAAATACACGTTTGAAAATACAAGAGGACATACATCAATGATAGATTATGTGGTCACAAACAGAAATATTCACCATAAACAGATAGTGGATGTGAGAAGTTTGACGTCACCCAATGTGGAAGCGATCACTATTTGGTACTTGGTAAAATTAGATTCAATAAAAGATGGAAAGAGAAGCTTAAACAAACCAATTCAGAGGAAATAATAAAAATAGAAAATTTAAGAGATGACTACATAAAATCATTATATCAAAAAAGGCTAGAACAGAAAATACAAATGGAGAATATCGAAAATGAAAGCAATGTAGAGACTAGCTGGAGAAAACTTAAAAAAAATATTCTGGATGCTGCCCGAGAAGCCTTTGGAACGAAAATAATAAACAAAAAGTAGTCAACGAAAACACCATGGTTTACACTAGAGGTTAAACAAAAATGTCACCAAAAAAAAAGCTTTACTAAAATATAAGTCAGAAATCAATGAAGATATAAAAGAATAAGAACTGAAACTCATCAATTGGTAGGAAAAACAAAAACAGATTACTGGGAAAGATTCACAAAAGGACTAGAGATGATTTCTATGGACAACAGAAACAAGTATGGCGCTTCATAAGACAACAAAGAAGCGAAATGAAAGAACTAGTTGAAATAGAACACATACAAGAGGATACATGGGTGGCCTTCTGACAGAAATGTTTAAAAATACAAAACGAAGAACCTTTACCAGAAACGCCAAATATAATAACTGAGGAAAAGACCGAAATCTTCAAAACGATGTGAAAGAAGGAATAAACAAATTATAAATCAGATTATTCGAACAAATTATAAATCACCACGAACAGAATACCAGATGAATGGAGGAGAGCGATCATGGTGATGTTCTTCAAAAAAGGAGATAAGAAAGACCCCAATAATTATCGAGCAATAAATCTTTTAAATACAACACTCAAATTGACAACAAGAATAATAGCGACAAAAATAAACGAACGAATATCTCTGCAAGAGGAACAGCAAGGATTTCGGACAGGAAGATCATGCACGGATGCAGTTTTTGTAATAAGACAAATAAAAGAAAAGTCGCTGGAATACAACAAACCAGCATATATGTGTCTGATAGATTTGAAGAAAGCGTTTGATAGAGTGAGAATTCGGGACGCGATACATTTATTATATGAAAAGGGAATATCACTGGATTTAGTAAAAACCATTGAGAATATATATAAAGATAACATAGCTATGGTAAGATGTAAAGGAAAACTATCGCAACCTATCAAATATGAAACTGGCATTAGACAAGGAGATTCGCTGAGCCCATTAATATTTAATCTGATAATGGATGAAATCATAAAGAAAGTTAAAAAAAGAAGAGGATATAGAATGGGAGAAAAGGAAATAAGGATAATATGCTACGCCGACGACGCCATAATAACAGCCGAAAATGAAGATGACCTACAAAGATTAATTAAAGAATTCGAAGATACGGCGCTCATATACAACATGGTGATCTCAACAGAGAAAACTAAAGCGATAGTGATATCAGCGGAACCGAGACGATGTAAACTAGTCGTAAATAACAAAATAATAGAACAAGTGATGGAAACTGAATACTTGGGAAAAAAACTGTCAAGCTACGGAAAAGTGGAAGAAGAAGTACAAAAACAAGTGAACATGGCAAACAGAGCAGCAGGATGTCTCAACAACACAATCTGGAGAAACAAATACCTTACAACGGAAACGAAAACCAGGATATATAAATCAACAATAAGACCGATAATGACGTACACAGCGGAAACAAGAGCAGATACGGCGAAAACACAAAGACTGCTGGAAACAACAGAAATGAAAGTCCTACGAAAAATAATAAACCAAACTCTACGAGACAGACAAATAATACGCGTGTAGGACCAAAAGAAGAAAAGTGTAATGGAATCAACACATCGAAACAATGACAGAAAATAGAATAGTACGAATAGCAAGAGACAAATCGCCAAATGGAAGAAGCTCATTGAGACGAACGAGAAAAAGATGGTCACACAACCTCAATTGAGGCTAAAAATCCGAAGTAAAACAGGTATTAAGCATATTTATAAAGTAGAAGGAAGAAGAAGAAGAACTTATATAATTCTCCGACTAAGTTGCTTAATAATCTTGGAGTGTCACTCTTTGTTTTTTCTACCAAAATAAAAATAATATCCAAAAGAATTAGCACTTAAGTCGCGTTTACACTATGACAATTGGCGAGACAATTGTCAGAAGACAACTTACTGGTATGAAATTATTGTCTTCGTCTAAACACTTCAGGCCAATTGCCTTGCCAACTGCCCTTACAATTGGCCCAAAATTCAGTTGTCTCCGGGAGTAGACTGAGGACAATGAGCTGCGCCCAATGAGCCCCCCCCCCCACTCGAAATCTCAATTGTCGGTTTAAGCCAGTAGTGCTGTCTGATTGTTACCTCTAGTTCTCTTGTGTCAGTTAAAACATACACGTGGTTTGTGTTATTTGTAGCTGTCTGCTGCAATGGCGATAGTTGACCCCGTATAAACATCTTATCGTTCAACTGGACTGGCCTCCGACAATCCGCAACCACGTGATGACAATAGTGTCGCCAATTGTCACCGTGTAAATGCGGCTTTAGAGTAAGTTCTTAAAATAATAGCAAATTGCAAAAAATACAAATATTACAGAATATACATAAGCTTACAAAATTTGTACTAACTAAGGGAAAACACATAAAATACAGGGTGTTTCAAATAGGTATACCATACATTAAATCACGCATTCCGGGGACAAAAATAAATTGATTGAATCCAACTTACCTTAGTATTTATAAAGGTGTTATAATCATCAACCCTCAACATCCCAGAAGACGTCTCTTTGTTACATAATATTCCCCAAAAAAATTTTCTAAAATTAGACCTATATGAAGACTTGGAAATAGTCAAAGAAAAACAAAAAAGCCCCAATTGTGTTAATCGCCATGTATCTTTCAACCGTGACTTTCAACCTTTACATCGTCAACTTTTTTCATAGTCCACACTTCACAATACTGTCCTATTTTCTCTGCCTTATTTTCCTATACAAACGTCAACACCTTATTCCTACATAATCTTGTGGTTCTTCAAACACCCTTTTTATACAATATCGTCACACCTTCCTCTCACAAATTTCTGACCCCAATTTTAACTTCAGAACCATCCACATCCACCATACCAACATTTCACTATCTTATCTCTTCACTCACTTCACTCTTCACTTCTACATCGTTTTCCTGTTAATTTTGTTCTCTTTCATTATTTCTTGGTCAATTCATATATTAAACATGTATCCAATAGTTTTAATTTAGTAATCACTTAAACATTATCTAACAATTTATTAAAATTCATAATCTACCATATTACATAGAATCCTAATCTACCTTTGTCCACCTTCTTTCGGTCAACAACTTAGTAGCACACTTATACAACAAATTTCAGGTTTCTACAAACTGAATTTAATACCACCTAAATAGATTTTGTTCAGGGTGCTAGATACTTTAAGTATAAAGGACCCCTATTATCTCTAATTGTTGATCAACTCCTTTTCTCCTTCAACCCCCCCTCCTTTCATTTCTTTTACTTTCATTCTCATTAGTCTCTGAGGAACCCAGTCTCTTCGATTTTAAATTCAATCTCATATGTTACTACTTCAATTTCTTCAGCCTGTAGATTTCCATCTTACTAAACTTAATTTTATTAGTTCTTCACCATAGGAGCATTCCTAAATAAAGTCATTTAAACATGAGGTCTGATATTAGCTTCAAATATTTGTTATTTAATTTTTACCTTGTCCTAGATGTGTTAAACATAAAAGGATAAATTTCACAAATACAAGCTAACCCAAAAATTAAATACACTTTAGACCACATTCCATACGACGAAAAGCAACATAAGTTGCCTAAGGCACAGGTCATTATATTAATCATGACTATAAAACCATCATTGATTTGACATCTTTTATACCCTAAATTAATAAATAAAAAGTTTTTAAATCCCAACACCTAGATTGTTGTTATTTTTAAAATCATCAAAACTTGTTGAATCTTTTGGCTGTAGTAATACTATGTACAACTTTTATAGTTTTTGTTGCATTGACATTCTGTTATCTTCATCCTTCAAAAGTATCTTGTCAATCAGTTCCACGTTGTTCTCCGAGTGCAGAGGTTGTCTCTCACCCGGCTCTGGAACCCATTTGAGCCATGTGTTACCTTTGGTCAAATTTAATTTAATATAGAACATCACAGTTATTTTATAACACAATGTACAACATTTCATAACTAAATGTAATTTAAAGGGTTTTTACCCTAATATTTTGGTGGCTCAGGCATTATGACCTAGTAAGTATAACCATCTTTTGCTTTTCAACCTTAGTCAAAATTTCAAAATCTCGTTTGTTTTAACTAAATGGTTTATACTTATTTTTAGGCATTTTCGATTTTAATAACCTGATGATGGACTGTGTAGTCCGAAAACGTTTGTTCTATTGATGTGGCCCTTTTAAGGGTTTTTTAAATAAATATACCCATTTACAAAGATTAACCTCTTTTTATTAAAATAAACTATAAAAATAAGTAATTACTATTAAAATAGTAATTACTTTTAAATGTCACAAGGAAATAGATTCAGAACAATAGATAAGATCTAGATAAGAGAAGAGAGTTTTCAAAAAATGTCATCAGTCTTACAGCGGCCACCCTACTTTTGGAATACAGTACGTGCTACAGTCAACTGTGCACAAGTAAGAGAGGGAGGTTTTAGTTGGTAGGCAGGATAATAGATACTTGAATCTTTGGTACTGCTATCTTTATTGCTTTAAATTAATCTAAAACCCAAATTTTTGGGACTCAAAAGAGAGGTATTATAAAAAAATTTCGAGCTTCCCCCTTCAGACTAATTCTGGGTGCGCCACTGCATGTATATGAACAGTGGCATATTCCTGTTGCAAAGAATCCTTTTTCTTGTCGAAGTTGTCTATAGAAACCCCATGTTGCTACGGGCTTTGAACTATCGATAGTAAATTCAAAAGAACTGCCATTCCTAAATTAAAATTATTATCTGTTTTCTCAGTTTTTCCGCCATTCAGAATAAATTTGAACAAACACCCCAAACACAAATAACATAGTTTAAAACCAAATCCGACAGGTTTTCCACGGATCAATATATTGCACGAATGTCGCCCGAAATATGGAACCATTTCCTCGCCAATGAAAAGAATTTTTGCGAAGACTCCAAATTGTGCAAACTTTCGGTTAATAATTTAAAAAATTGATGCCAATTTTGCAAATTTATCATTTTTATTTAGTAAGTTGTTATCTGACAAATGTATCTTCTATTTGATTAAACGAAATCTAAGACAGCTCATGTTTTTCTCTTATAATGTGCACTTCTATATCCTTATTCTTCGACCAATATACACTGAACGGCAACAAAAATGGCAACCCTATAAATTTTCAAAATAAAATTTCATTGAAAGTTTTATGCACTATTTCATATTGTATTCTCAACATCTTTTATTTGAAAAAAAAAATAACCATTAATGTTTGATATATTAGCATAATTGATTGAATTTGAAGGCTACAAAAGAAAATAGTGTGATACCGAAACGAATTACAAACAATAAAAATTACGAGTGAACTTAAACAAAATGATCTTATATCAGATGTTATGCCCCAAAACATCAATAACCGTTTGCATGCGATTTGGAAGGGAAAGGAAACAATTTTGAATAAAAACTTAAGGAATACGTTCATATTCTTCATGAAGCATGTTTTAAAGTTCTGTAAGACTTTCTGGCTGGCCTGGTTGACTTATAACCCTACAATGAAGTTCATCAACTTTCCCTAATTCATATGTCAGGAGTCTTGCAGTAGGCAATATAACAGTAATAACAATAATATTATCATCAATGTCTTTTACATCGGGAACTTCATCTGTTTCCGGCGGCACTTAAACCACATTATGTGAGTTAACAGGTTAGTGCCGCCTTTATTTCATATTTAAAAAATTTACTAAAATAAACAAAAAATGCACTACTATATACACGCATTCACATGATAATTTTTCGACTGTTCTAACAACCATTCAAATTTCGTCATTTTGTGTCATGTGGAACAATTTCACCCAATCATGTCAACATTAGACTGATAATTGCATTCAGTGCAATTTTCAATCCCTATGACAACACGATCGAGTTTCACAACTTCATCCAAATAAATTTCAAAATGTCACGTTTCGGCAATGAGAATGTTTAAAGTACAAATGTGCTAATCAAAGAAAAAATTCCCAGAAATACAATCTAATGTTAACTTAAATTTTAATAATTGTACTTTCACTTTTTGAATTGTTATATACCATAGTTGTATTATGTATAACAATACAAAATCATACCATAGAAAATGTGGAACATTATGTATATCTAGGTCATGTTATCAAACTAGGAAAACCAAATCAAGATGCTGAAATTAAAATAAGAACACAACTGGCTTGGGGCGCTTTCGGCAAACTAGCACATATCTTGAAAAACACCTCCATTCCTATAAACTTAAAGAAAAAGGTGTATAACACATGCATATTACCTGTTTGTACCTACGGCTTGGAGACAGTAGCACTTACCAAAAAATCTGCCAAAAAATTAGAAACAACGCAAAGAGCAATGGAACGAATCATGCTTGGAATATCACTAAGAGACAAGATTAGAAACACCGAGATACGACGTAGAACGAAGATTAGGGATATTGTGGAAGAAATTACAAAAATGAAATGGCGCTGGGCAGGTCACGTAGCCCGATATAATGACAACAGGTGGACACGGAGAATTCTAGAATGGAGACCAAGAACGACAACAAGAAGCATGGGAAGACCTCAAAAAAGATGGGTAGATGACATAAGAGCAGTGGCAGGCAAACAGTGGATTAGATTGGCGCAAGATAGAGAAAGATGGAAGCAATTGATAGAGACCTACATTCAGGAGTGGATGGAAAATGGTTGACAAAGTACTTTCACTAACTGTACTTTTAATAAATAAATGTTTCGTTATGTTGAGTTATGTTTTTTTTTTCGAAAAATTATCCGCCGAATATCCCTCGGACATTGATGAAAGCCTCATAATTTCATGACAAATTTCTCAAGCTCGTTGCTTGGTAATAGCACTCAGCCTTCAGCTACGTGCTGTTACCAAGGAACGAGCTTTCGATTGTCATGAAATTATCTCGTCTGTTATCAATGTCCTAGGGATATTACTACTGATAATAATTCAGCTTACCTCATTTAAATTTATATGGAATATAAAATAAATAAACACAAGAAAACGTTCAAGCTCATTAAAGTTAAAAAAAAAATTACATCACACAGCAATTCTGTAAATAATGAATGAACGGATTGTTTTGGCTTTTAATGGCTTTCTTTTTCTTAACGATATATTTTTGCATTTGCACATATGTATATAAGAATCAATTAGTATTAAACTACAAGTAACTGCAATTATGCATCTTGGCAATCATAGAATGCATAAAACTCTTCTTTAACTTGGACCATATAGTAACAAAAGTATAATTATTTTTACGTTCAGTGCACTCATTTTTTGTTTTGTAATTTAACGTATCAATTTCGTTTAATGTACATTTTTACGATCAACGAGGTAATTCTGCGATTTTTCTATTACAGATAATGGCGAACTTAATTTCCATCGGCTGACACCAGAAAATTGGCTCAAGTAATAGAAATTCCAATACAGGAAGATGTAAACTGAGTATTTAAAGGACACTAAAGTAAGTATTTAGTAGCGAGACCGGTACGTTTTACTTTCAGGAAATCCATATAAATACAGTAAACAGAATGGATGAATGAATGAATGTGCAGATGTATTGGAATGTGTCGGTCGCGGGATATACATATAATGAGTATGTTATATTTTTTCTTTGTTATTTATAGTTACCACAAAAGGCGATATTTAGGTATGTGGAATAATCAACACTTTTTAACTAAAAAATCTTTTATAAAAGCTATATTGATTTTATAATATTGATTATAAAATCAATATTATAAAATTGTGATTTTATAATATTGATTATAACATTAATGATTTGATAAGAACCCTTTTGGGCTAAACCACAGAACGTTTCCGAAATAAATATTCCAACTTCAGTGCTGGTAGTAGATACAAAAATCAACAAACTATTACTTTGTATCATCTTTGTAATTAACAAACTTTGGCCTTAAGAAGTAACAGAACATAAGCCTTTTTTGGAATCGTCTGTCTAATTTTTCGAGAAAATATGTAGGCTATGTATATACAGGGTGAGTCATGAGGAACTTTACATACTTCTACCATGTGTAGAGTCCCTCATGGAGCATATCATGTGGCCACTAAAAAATGTCAACTCCTCTTCTTTATTAATTAACAGGGTGATTTGTGTAATTGACCATTTATTTCATTTTACTGTACTGGCTCATTTGATTTTTTAAATTTTTGCATGATACAGTACACTACTATCAAGCATTCGACTGGTATTAGCTAAACTAAAAAATTCCAGGACTGGCTTTGGAAAACTTAATTTAGGGATTCGTATTAAATATTGCACCCTGTATATATTTTTTTTAAAATGCAATAAGTGATTTTCAAACTACATAAATAGTCAATGAAAACGACATATGCGACAATGTTTTCGCACTTTTATTAAATTTTTAGTGATCGATCAAATCTTACCAAAAATAGAACAACCATAATGAAGTATCAAATTATAAGGTAATTAATTTAAACAAATGTTATAAATTTCAAACATTTTAATTAAAATGAGTTCCTAAAACATAATCTAATACGTAGAAAATTAACATCTTTACTGTCACTTTGTATTATCTCTACGATAGAATCAATTGTTTTTTAATTTTAAATTTTTACTCATAGATCGTATTGGGGCATTATTTTCGATAAATAATATATTAAATTGATTAAAAAGTCAAACCTCTTGTATGTGTTAATTTATGTTGATTGTAAATGATTAAAATTTTATGTCAAATAATAATACATTGCATCAACTGTACTAAATAAAAATAAATCTAAAAAAGTTTAAAATGAAGGTTGGCGTTGATTGTTTGACGTTTCTTGATATTTTATACCCATTGTCATTATTGTCATTATCAATTGTTATTTATGTGTACAAGAATACATATTTCTTCTGTCATATCTACGTTAAGTACATTGTGTTAGTTTTGGTAGAGCTTTTGTTACTTTCGTTCAAAATGCCACATCAGTTTTCGACCACAGAATATGCAGACATAATATTTGTTTAGGGATTCTGTAATGGGAATGGTAGGGCTGCTAGTAGAGAATATCGCAAGAGATTTCCTAATCGTCGAACTCCCAGTCATCCAACATTTGGGTCAGTTTTTAATTACTTGCGAGAAAATTGCACTTTTCCTAGTGGAACAACAGAGCGACATGTAGATGAAGCGCAGAAAGATGACACTATGGACGCCGTTACTATGAACCCTACAATAAGCACTAGACAAGTAAGTCGAGAACTCAATGTTACTCAATCAAAAGTAAGTAGAGTCTTACAAAAAAATAATCTATACCGATATCACATTCAAATAGTAGATGGAATAACAATAATCGACCAACGCTATACACGACACTATTTACAGATAAAGCCCAATTTACCAGAGACGGGATAAATAATTCACGAAATTCACATGTGTGGGCAGAAGAAAATCCCCATGCTATTCGAGAACGTCGTTCTCAGTTAATATTTTCGGTTAACGTGTGGATTGGTGTCATAAATAACCAATTAGTAGGTCCTTACTTTTTTTATGGTCCTTTAACAGGGCAGGTCTATTTGAACTTTCTACAAAATATTTTGCCGAATTTGCTTGCCAGCGCGAACGTTGCTATCCGAGGGATGTATTTTCAGTATGATGGGGCACCCCCACACTTTTTACTGGCAGTGAGACAACATATCAATATTGTTTATGGCAACAGGTGGATAGGACGTGCAGGTCCTATTTCGTGGCCTTCAAGATGCCCTGATTTCAATCCCGTTGATTACCATATTTGGGGACGATTGAAGCAACTAGTTTACGCAGTGAATATTAATAACCGACAACAATTAATTGATAGAATTATACATTGTTGTAATACTATTAAAAACGATCCCCAGAGTATCCGTAATTCAATACGTCAATTAACAATTCGGCAACAAAAATGTGTACAGGCTGCAGGGTTCCATTTCGAAAATCTATTTTGAATTATTTTTATTTTGTTACCATTATAGTATCTTTTCCAGTTCTAATTTATGCGTTTATCATAACTATGTACATATTTTTAGTTTTTTTTTTTTTAATTGTTCTTCGTTATTGTTAGTAGTTACTGTTTTTTGTTGTGGAGTGACTCAGTTTATCATTTTAATTAAAATGTTTGAAATTTATAACATTTGTTTAAATTAATTACCTTATGATTTGATACTTCATTATGGTTGTTCTATTTTTGTTAAGATTTGATCGTTCACTAAAAATTCAATAAAAGTGCGACAACATTGTCGCAAATGTCGTTTTCATTGGCTATTTATGTAGTTTGAAAATCACTTATTGCATTTTAAAAAAAATATATACAGGGTGTAATATTTAATACGAATCCCTAAATTATTTTTCCAAAGCCAGTCCTGGAATTTTTTAGTTTAGCTAATACCAGTCGAATGCTTGATAGTAGTGTACTGTATCATGCAAAAATTAAAAAAAAAAACAAATGAGCCGTATAAACACTACAGTAAAATGAAATAAATGGTCAATTACACAAATCACCCTGTTAATTAATAAAGAAGAGGAGTTAACATTTTTTAGTGGCCACATGATATGCTCCCTGAGGGACTCTACATATGGTAGAAGTATGTAAAATTCCTCATGACTCATCCTGTATGTTTTATCTAAATAAACGATTGGTCTATTTTGCCTTCTGAAATATTTTATCTGTATTAAATATTTTACTCTTAAAGTTCTTATTTCCATTTTTTCCAACAAAATTTTACGAATATTTTGTGTTTTTCTACATCTAAATTGCATTTTTTAGGGACTCTTATTAATGAACTTTCTGATATATGGATACCTAACTCTTCCATAATTTTAATATTTAACCGTTTAACAGTAACACGACACTTTTATGTTTTGTGAAAATCATATATTATTCGGCGAATGTCCCTAATTTGATATTCAGGCAGATTCATAATTGTTGATTTCTTAACGAAGTTTCTCTTCAATTGAAAAATGTAACTTTTCCAGTTGTTTCCATTGAGTATTTATTCTAAACAACCTAAACACCCCATCACACGAATCGCGTGCTGGAACATAATGTCGTGGAACGGAAAAGACCAGGAGATCATAAAAGAAATGAAGAAACACAATATTGACATCTGCGCAATCTCCGAAACAAAGAAAAAATGCCAAGGAACATCAAAATACGGAGAGTTTACACTTATATACAGCGAAAAGGCTAAACAAGAAGGACCAGATTCAGGAGTTGGAATTTTGCTGGAGGATAAATACACGCAAAGCATCGACGATATCGAATAGATCAACGATAGGTTATTAAAAATTTCTTTAAAAATGCGTAACATCACAACACACCTGATAAGCACATATGCGCCACATATATACATACAGTATATACAAGTTTACAGCAGAAACTGAATATTCTTTCAGCAACTGCAAAACACCATAGGTAACATAAATGCTAAACACAAAATTTATTATCTTAATGCACGGATCGGAAACGATGTCATACCAGGTATAAAACTGTATAAAAGTACAACGAAAAAATAATCACTGAAAACGGCAAAGCACTAATAGACTTTCGCGCTAGAAATGAAATGAGAATCAACAACACATACTTTCCTCATAAAAACCAACATAAATACTCTTTTAACAATAATCGAGACCAGCGATCAATAATAGATTTTATAAAGTACATGTCAGAGCCCTAACATCTCTGCCTAATTGATTTATCTACTAGAACGTCTGCAACGAAACAGAAAACCCCCAATGCTTATCGAAAAACACAATATGGAGTCGCTAGCAACAGAGAGTACAAAACTCCTTTATGAGAACAGGATTACCAGCAAACTAAAAGAGATCGGGTTACAACCAGAATGGGGAGTAGAAGATACTTGGCAAAAAATCAGAAAATGCATCAACCAAACAGCAGAAAAAGCAATTGGAAAGCGAAAAATTAACACGAGGTCGATAAACCACACCAAACCGTAGTTTTTTCAAGAGGTAAAAGAACTCTCTGAATTAAAACGCAAATGCTACCTGAGATATAAAAGCACACAAACAGAAAAAGCTCTTGCAAAATATGCTCAAGTAAGAAACGAAGTTTACGCAAGAATAACATCAATCAAAAGAGAACATTGGCCTAAATTCACCAGCGACATGGGCTACGACCTACATGGTGCCTAAAAGTAAGTATGAAAAATGCTTCGGAACAGGAGAAAACCAGTTAACGAGTTCGTTCAGACCAAGGGAGTACCTATAGAGACATGGCAACAGCATTTTAAAGAACTATATGATGCTGAAGAAACGCTGAATATAAACGAATACCAAGCAGATATAAGTGCTCAATAAGTAATCAATGACGAAGAGGTAGAAGCAAAGATCAAGAAGCTAAAAAACAGATAATCATCTGGAACAGATGGTATACCCAATGAACTCTTAAAATTTGGAGGCCCTGAACTTGCAAGTGAACTGTCACAACTATTTAACAAAATCTTAAATGACACAGAAACACCAGAGGAATGGCATAAGAGCATTATAATCCCCATATTTAAAAAAGGACAAAAAACTACAGAGGAATAACCCTCTTAAATACAACGATGAAACTTTTCATGAGTATTCATATGACAAATTGGAAAGGTAAATCACAAATGCTGAAGAATAACAAGGTTTTACAAGCGGGCGGTTTATAACAGATGCAGTATTCATAATAAAACAAATAAAAAAAAGCTATAGAGTTCGGCACGTCAGCGTATATTTGCTTCATTGATCTGACGAAGGCGTTTGAAGAGTTCGCCTGGGAGACATTCTAAATATATTAATAGAAAATAAAACACCGAATAACATAACAAAGATAGTCCATAACCTAAATAACAACGATGTAACCAAAATTAGAGCAGGAGACCAATTCATTGAAAAAATTTCAACACCGGGAGGAATTAAACAAGACGACAGTTTAAGCCCTTCTTGTTTAACCTACTCAGGGGCAAAATTATAAACAAAGTAACATCTCTCAATCTCAGATATAGAATGGGCAACCAAAGAATTGGTATGGCGTGTTACGCAGATGATGCAGCAATTATTGCCGAATCAGAAGATGATCTTCAGAGACAGCTCTTTCAGTTCTTTCAAATAAGCCAAAAACTAAATATGACCATTTCTACCAACAAAACTAAATGTATGACAATAGCAAAAGATCCGCTCAGATGAAAGTTAGTGGTTGAGAACAACCCCATAGATATATCAAACACAAACGACCCAGTAAAGGACCTAAGGAATCAGATCAACAAAGCATCCGCATTGTCAGGATGTCTGCGAAAGATAGTCTGGTCAAATCCGTATATACGCACAGATAGTAAAAATAGAATCTAAAAGACTTGCATACGACCAATCATGACATATGACATAGAAGTGCGCGAAGATACCAACAAAACAAAACAGATGCTAAGGGGTTGCCGAAATGAAAACCCTAAGAACAATAGTGGGCAAAATAAAAGGAGACAGGGTAAGAAATACAAACGTTAGAGAGCAGTGTAAAATTCAAGATATTGTAAGATGGGAAAGGCAGCGTAAGAGGATGTGGTACAATCATGTAAGACTAATGGATGCGAATAGACTCCCAAAAATTACCCTACAAAACAACCCGTTTGTTTTAGATCCTATTTTTTCATTATAAAAATTTAAAAAAACTGCCTAAGAAAACAAAATACATCGATTTATTACGAACTAACCTTGTGTCGTCACGTACCTCGTAAATTCTCTTTTTCTAGGAAATTTTCTATACGACATCTTATATCCTGTAAGCGGTCCAATTCCTTATTTAGGCTGCATCCAAGATATGTAACTTTGTCGACTATTTTCAAGGGTTCATTATTAGCTGTGAATTGGTGCTGTATTACGTTGTTTTTTTGTAATGGGTTATAATTCAAGTATCTATGTTGAAGAACTGTTTATTTTCGGCAGTTTTAAATCACAATACAAAATTCTAGAGATACATAATAAAAGTGATTTCTAAAAGTTTAACATCTCAATAAAAATTTTTACCTAGAGCTATAAACTGGCAGATTTTGTAACTCTCATTCAAGAACAAAACTCAATTTTAATAAAACCTCATTTTAATAAAATAAAAGCCACAAAAGCTTAAATAAACACAAATATCACGATTTTAAAAACGACAAAGTACGTCTACAGTGGGTCCACAGCACACTAACAGACGCTAACGTTTAAAACAACTCTTAGCGTGACGTAGTCGCGCCGAATAGGACCCACCCACAAATGCGCAACATATTATCTTTAGTTGAGTGTTTCGTGGGTGCATGCTACACGCAACAGACTCGTTCTGTCTACTTTTGTAATAAGCCTAATATTAGGTATCTATATCTAAATATAATGAAAAATATTATTAATTATTGTGTATTTATACAATAAATATTATGTTTAACATATTTAAAGTGGTAATTTAATTATTCAATTAGCGTTTTTGGTTTTTTTGTATTGTGTGTAAAAGACAAGTTACATTTTCCTACTATCCTATATATTATATTTTTTACTTTAAATGCTCTGGGGGGATTTAACTCCCAAACCCCTCCTCTGGGTACGCCACAGTATGCATTTGATTTAAAATTTGATTTAAAATGAGCTAAATTGATTTAAAATTTTGCACGGCGGTCGATATTCCCGCTTCTTTAATTTCACTAAAAGAATTCTACAAAATGCTCGAAAAAACTGGCATATGAAAAATAAGAACAATTTAATCAATCTAAGCAAGTTTAAATATAAATAGTCTCATTTAAAAACTGTGTGGTTGTGGTCAGTCAACTTTTACCAAATATCTCGTTGGAAATAATCCACAATTATAAAATATACTCTTTATTTGACGTTTATGTTTATAAACAAACGACAGATTGCTGATAAAAATAAAATTGTCGGATATTTTATTTACAAAACCTGATTTGTTCGCGTATGTCATCTGTCATCTCGCACGCAAATAGATCATTCTCTAATATCTAAAACAGCTTTGCATACGGATAAAAAAACAGGCTCGATCTAGAGTGCCATAAATAAAATACAGCGATGTTGTCGGTCGAAGACTTATCTTCATTTATATATTTATGGCCCGACTTAAGGAGGATTTGGGATCTAACTAATGAAGCTGAAGTTACGACTTTGCGTTAATTAGGTAATTGAAGATAAATAAGTGTAATATCAATGACCACAAGTCGAAATTGTCAGGCTAATTAAAATTGTAGCATGCAACTAACTTAAACACTTTGCTTTTCTTTAACGCTAACATTAAAATAAAGTACCTTAAATGGTTTTGTTTTTTTTTGAGTCTTCATACCAACCCGCTGTATTGTCGAGGAGTTGGATGGTCTCCGTATCACATGTTAATAAAGTCGATTCAGATATTTTTCGAAAGTTTGGATTGAGAATCTCAATCTAAAAACTTGATCTGATTTGTTTTGTTTTATTAGACTTCATCTATTTTTGATCATTAACTTGGTTCACATTCTGTTTAAATCTATTATCTAATTTTTGTTTTAAAGTTGCTGACCAGCACTATTTAAATCTGTTTTGTCTAGTTTACTGCCATCTACTTCTTAAGTTTGATTTCTCTTGTAGTATTTTTTTAATCTTTTTTAGAGAAGATTAAAATGTAATATTGACAAAATAATCGATTAAATGTAAATTTACATTTATGAAATAATTGTTTTTTGATCTGATTTGATGTTTAATAAAATTTTTAATTAAAACGGATTTATAGAATCTTTTTTAATCTCAGTTCCAAATGCTATGAACCTTGGACTGTGGAAGTTGAATCAATCTTCACCTGTGGCTGGCTAACCAGCCACAACGTAGACTTTATTAGGGCTGTTTTAGCAGTTCAAGCACACTGCGATTTGAAATAGGCGTATCACTTACATTTCTACACTGCTTACGCGAGACTATCTTTAATCAGTGGCGTCGGCCAACGGGTAACAAATGCATTACTCTCCATTCAAATTAGTTTTAACACGAACTAACTGACCGTACGCTCATGAGATTTGACGTCACAAAGGCGATAACGGTGAACCTAAGCGGTTTTCTCGATTATTACTGGACACAGAAAGGTGAAAAAAATCAACGATTACAGAAAAAAAAACTCTTTCAAGTGATGGGCGTAAAAAGTTTGGTTATAATAGAACGTTAAACAGTATAATCCAATTTTTTAACAGAAGTTTCAAAAAAATAAAAAAGTAAAACCCTCATTTTAAAAGCAACATAGTTTCGAATATTGTGTCCAAATTTCGAGACATTTTGTCGGTAAATAACAGTTCCTAGGTTTTGGTGCACCGATAAAACAGTCTTAATGTATGATATTTTGGATCGACCTCGCTTGTTTGTTCATTGTTTTTCTCAACCAATCACGGGGGGGGATGGTGATCTTAACCACCTTTTCCTTTCATTTTTTGGTTTTTACTGGCCAGTTGTCACCCAAATTTATCATTCTTTAAATGTACCGCTGAATTGCATAGAGGTTGGTAATTCACCTCGCTGCTCTGTTATATTTTGACCTCAAGGTCACTCTCTTTTCACGTTGTTGGCGTGAGTTTTATACCTGTTGCTTGCACTTACCTGCAGCACCTAATTAGCTAAAGAGTGGTAACTTCGTTTTAATTTTAAATATTATATTTCAATCTTAATTTATTTAATAATGTTCTGCCGCTGTTTCTAATTCTAAGAGATACTGCTCAACATCTCGCTTGCTACGCCCTATTCTGTCAATGTCATCAGCATATGCTAAGACTTGTATCAATCTATTGTAAATAGTACCGGTATCCCTATTTCTTGTTTCTCGGACTGCCTTCTCTTAGGCAAAATTAAATCGGAGGAAAGCCAGAGCATCCCCTTGTCTGAGTTCATCCTTTATCTCAAAGGATCTAGAATTGTCTCCCTGTATTCTAACAGTGGCTTCTATCAGACATTGTCATTCTCGTTAGTCGGATAAGTTTCTCTGGTATACCAAACTCATGCATTGTTTGGTATAGCACTGTTCTCTTGACACTGTCGTATGCGGCCTTAAAGTCGACGAATAGGTGATGGGTTTCAATATTGAATTCTAATGTTTTCTCGAGAATCTGTCTTATTGAATGAATCTGGTCAATTGTTGATTTTTCTGGAGTTAATCCAGCTTGATATTTACCAACTATGCCCACTGTGTAAACTTGCAGCCTTTCGTAGAGAATATTTGATAGTATTTTGTAAGCAGTTGTTAACAGGGTTATACCTCTATAGTTGTCACACTGCAACTGGTCACTTTTTTTATGTAACGGGCATACCACGCCTTGAGACCATTCACAAGGCATGGTCTCATTATGCCAAACAAGAAGTAAAAGCTTATGCAGTGTCTGTAGTAGGGCATCGCCACCATTCTTGTAGAGCTCACCGCAAATTTGATCAATTCCTGGTGATTTTATTATTTTTAAGCTTTTTAATGGCTTGGGCAACGTTTTCAATAGTAGGTGGTCTTTCGTTTGGGTTGAAAGGATTCCAATCATTTCGATTTGCTAGGGTGTTATCTGCTTCTTCGATATGTTTTCCATTAAATTTTGCATCGAAAAATTCAACCCGTCTGTTTAGGATTGAGGCCGTATCATTTAGGATGTTTCCTTCTACATCCTTATAGCTCCTTATTCTTGGCTTAAACTCTTTGCGCATTTTGTTTAGATTTCTGTAGAACTTTTGAGTTTCATTTTGATTTCTTAGCCATTCTGTGCTTTCCAACTGCTTTTGCTCAAATTGTCTTTTTTTTCTTCTATGTAATCGTTTGTCTTCTCTTCTTATGGTCTGGTATTCTTCCTTTGCTCTTCTTGTGCATCCAGCTTGATTTGTCTTTAGGTATGCCCTGTTTTTGTTAGTTGTTGCTTCTTGGCAGTCCTTGTCAAACCATTCGTTTTCTTTAACTGGTTTGGATTTCCCCAATATTTTTGTTGCTTTCTCAGTTATTATGTTTTTACATTTTGTCCTTTACATTTTCCCTCACCTCCAGGCTCTCCATTTCCTTGTCCATTTGTCTCCTATACTCTCTCGCAACGGTTTCAATGCGCAGATTATCAACATTAATTCTGTCTTGTTTCGTGTGTTTATCTTTCTTTAGGTTTGATATTCTTCCTCTGATTTTTGCCATTACAAGAAAGTGGTCATTGTCAATGTTTGGGCCTCGGTAGCTTCTGACGTCTATGAGATCGGAAGAGTGCCTAGCATCTATCAGGATGCGATCTATCTGGTTAATGGTTTCGTTATCCGGGGATTTCCATGTTTCTTTGTGTATCATTTTATGGGGAAATCTTGTTCATCCTACTATCATGTTTTTAGTACTTGCAAAGTTTATTAGTCTCAACCCGTTATCATTTGACTCTTCATGTAATCTCTCACGTCCTATAGTTGGCTGGAAAAATTGCTGTTTGCCAATTTTTGCATTAAGGTCCCCAGCAATGATTTTCACGTCATGACGTGGACATCGATCATATTCTTTGTCTAAGGTGTCATAGAATTCATCTTTTTTATTATTCTCCTTTTTTTCCGAAGTAAGCTATAATTAAAGAATTTTACTTCAAGACGTAGATAACATATTCTGTTGTTTATGGGTTAAAGTTAAGGACTAATTGCTTTGCTTTTTTACTGACTAGAAAACCACTGCCAAACTCGTGTCGGGTGCTATGTCTGTTATAGTATATATTGTCGTCTCTTTTCTCGATAATTCCTGAACCAGTCCATCTCATCTCTTGAATCGCTACTACATCGGCTTTCATTTTATCAAGTTCTTGTGTTAGCAGTCTAAGAGCACCTGGGGCATAAAGAGGCATTTAATAATGTTACCTAAAGTTAAAATTAAATTTAACTAATAATATACTGTTGGAAGTGCATCTTATGATCTTTTTGGTTCTCTGCATATTAATATTAATATTTTTTACTTAAGGTTTTTACATATTTTTTTTATATACATGTACAATTACCACTTGGTCTTTTGATATGCTAAGTTTGTTAATTTGTAAACTGTATCTAGTTTCAATTAATTGTTTATACAATATGATCTTATAATGTCCATTGTTGTAAGCTTCTTTATATATTTAATATCATTGACTGCTACATGTCTTTTTGAGGTAACACACTTGTAATAACTTTTCTATGGATGTTTGGTTTGTCATACTGTTCTTTTTAGATAAACTGATGATGCTTTCTGATTAGAAAGCGAAACATCTTCAATAAATAGATGAAGTAGCCACCTTCTTTGTCTTTTTTCTCCACCTTTTGACCGAAAAACCCACCACTCTTTGAGTGAACGTTAATTTATATTGGATTGACGGTCGTACTCCTTTTCTCGATATATATATATATATATATATATATATATATATTATATATATATATATATATATATATATATATATATATATATATATATATATATATATATATATATATATGATAAGATTATGTCGTTTGTTGGAAAACATAATCATCCTCAAATAAATAAATAAACAAATATATCTCGGTTCAGTCCTGGCCACCTCAATATTAAGTTGTTTACCTTACAAGGCAGATTATGTATGCATATAAGCATGGATGTATGCACACACATCGTCGATTTCTCTTTAATGTATGTACATGCAAAATTAGACTGTTTCGTTTTCGTTAAAAAAGAGGAAATGCTGCCTGAACCTAGTAAGGAATGTAGTCCCTGCAAAAGTATTCACTGACGACAGCTATTTATAGTTGGTTATATAAATATATGTAAATATTGGAATAAAAATGACCTAACATTGTCAATCAGTGTCAGATTTAATATATAGTTCGATAGTTTTAATGAGGATGCCGTTGGGAATTTCGAAATGGAGGTCGAGAATATGTCGTTCCGACCATATTTAGTGTTCGGTTTTAATTAAACACTTACTGCTAATAACGAGAGGAAATATTAAATATTTATAGATATTGTTTTGTTTCCTGTTTTCTTTTTACTGGCGACAAGTGACGACCATTACATCAATTCATCAAGATCAGTCATTAGTTCTTTTAATCATAAGCATAGTATAAATTCCTTTAAAAAAAATTATTTCAAATCCTTTATAAAAGGTATATAATAAAATGCCCAAACGGGCTATATCACAATTACATTACAGAACGTTTTCGGATTGTTAAATCCATCATCAGTGTAAACGAGGTATACGAGCCCCCAAAATATATGGGTCAAAACCCTTTAAATGTTATAAATGTACAGTTGTTTTACATTATATATAGTTACAAATTAGGATGTTTAAGTTACTGTTAGAATTGGTAACATAGCGACGTATGACCCTACATAGGTAAAATAGTTCTGAGACGAAGTGTCTTCGAGCACCCGTTGATAACAACAGTTGTTATTAATTGCTTTTAAATCTTGAATAATCACTTTGGCACTCCACTTGAAAGTGTTTTATTGTTAGCGGGGTTGGGATAGCAGGTAGTGACAAGCAAAACACTCCGGTTGGGAATCTCTTGTCATCAGATATCCATGCGTAAGGATATTATAACCAAGCCGCAGTCGCGTGATGATCACCTGACAAAAATGATTGGTGCAACTAACACACCATGGTCAAAATGTTGGTTTTATCTCAAGTAATTTCGCCTGTTTTAAGGCATCTGCTATTCAATATGTCAAATATTTTGCTGTGGAAATATGATTTGAGATCTGTAGCTAGAGTTTTTGGATATATTTCAATAGTTTCGTGTATATTTATCTGCCAGATCGTTTCCCGTGATTTCAATATGAGATGGCACCCACAGGAAAGGACAGAGTTCAGGGTTCTTGAATACTCGCCGTCTTGGAAAAATGAGGGCAAAGGGTTTTCGCGCTGTATCTCGTTAATTAGCAACCCTACAGAAAATTGTATAAAACAACCGTACTCAAACTGTGGTACGCGTACCACTGGTAGTAAGCAAAGCACTTAAAGGTGGTACTCTATAAACTAGAAGAAACTAAGAATTTTAATAAAATTTACTAACAAATGTTATCTTTTACCTTGTAGATGGCAATGCTGTGAGTTTGAAACCACAGACGCGTAATGTCTTATTCATTGTTGGCAACACTGGAATTAAGGCAAATTGTCACCGCTCTTAATTCACGTCCATTCACGTCATCCGTTTCCTCGTGGCTGTCAGTCGGTGTGGTTGGTTTTGTCTAAACGAGTAATTTGCTGTTACTGATTCGTGCTAATTTTGCATATAAAAAATGGATAAGTAGATTAAAAGAGACAACAGAACATCTGAAAATTCCGGTCCATCGTCTATACAGAGTCTATACAGAGTGATGACAGAAACAGTTCTTTCAAAAAACTAAAAGTGGCGGTTAGAAAACCTTCGCTATTTAAACGCCAGTTCACTACAAAACATTCAATGTTGGAAAATCAACCTAAGGATTACTTCGTTCGGAAGTTAACGGAGATGAGAGGCACAAAAAAATTAATGTCGAATTTCACCGGCAGCAATCAAAAAGCGGTAGAGGAATCTTTCTTTGTGAGTTTAAGAATTGCGAAGTGTAAAAAAACACATATCATCGGTCAAGAACTAGTTCTGCCTGCTGCACAAGATATAGTAACGTGTATTTTTGGGGAGAATTCAAGTAAACAGCTTAGTATTATACCATTACCCAATGATACCGTACGTCGTAGGATTGAAATAATATCATTAAATGTTAAAGAAGAATTGGTAAACCGGATAAAAAATAGTATTTTTTTGCAATACAACTCGATGAGAGCACAGATGTAACAAACTATGCTCAGCTTATGGTTTATGTGCGATATATATTTTAAACCAAAACCGAAGATTTTGTGATGCGTTAACGGAACAAACTACTGCCGATGAAATATTGACGATTATAACAATTATCAACCCATTTCTTTGTTGCCCATCTTATCAAAAGTTTATGAACGAATTTTAAAAAATCAAATTAATCTACATTTTGAATCTAATAAACTGTTTGCCATAAACCGGTACGGATTCCGAAAAAATAAAACAACAACTTTAGCTATTGATAATTTCACTAGCAATGTTTTGGAAGGGTTTAAGAAATATCTTGATACTCTTGCATCGTTTTTAGATCTTACTAAGGCTTTCGATTGTGTCACGCATAGTATTCTGCTTAGAAAACTTCCTTATTATAATTTTCATAGTGATGCTTTCAACTAATTGATTCATATCTATCAAATCGTGATCAATATATTCACTTCAACCAATGTGATTCTCAAAAACAATCTCTGTTGTTTGGTGTCCTTCAAGGCTCGGTTTTGGGTCCAGTATTATTTCTTATCTATATTAATGATCTAGTGTACTCTCAAAATGAAACAGTCAACACTGTTTTATTTTCTGATGACACTACTTTCTATGCAAGCTATCATCTCGGTACTCAGTACTCGATCTATCAAATCGTGATCAATATGTTCACTTCAACCAGTGTGATTCTCAAAAACAATCTCTGTTGTTTGGTATCCCTCAAGGCTCGGTTTTGGGTCCAGTATTATTTCTTATCTATATTAATGATCTATTGTACTCTCAAAATGAAACAGTCAACACTGTTTTATTTGCTGATGACACTACTTTCTATGCAAGCTATCATCCTTCTGAATTCGACACCCTTGATTACCAAACATCTGAAAAAAACTTATTCAATTGGTTTTTAACTAACCGTCTCTTTTTGAACAACTCTAAATCACAAAGTGTTAATTTTACTATAATAAATAACACTTGTGTCGAAAACGTTGCTCTACCACAATGTGTAACCGGAGCGAAGTTTCTGGGAATATATTTGGATGCAGGATTAGCCTGGGAACAACATATAGTTAATCTATCAAAAAAGCTTTCCCGACAACTTTTTCTCTTCAGGAACCTTGTACAAGTGACTTCCAGGGAAACTATTTTAACAGCTGATCATAGTAATTTTCATTCTCATCTGACATATGCTATTCTCTCCTGGGGTCACTCTTGTCATATCGGTAAAGTGTTTGCACAACAAAAAAAATGTGTTCGTATTATCTCTGAGCTCTCTTATAGAGCAGACTGTAGAAACTCCTTTAGAGCTTTAAAAATATTAACTTTACCTTTTGTATACATTATGCAGTGTCTGTTGCACATTAAACAAAATCTTAGCCAATCAATGCTCATGTAAATTTTCACAATTATCCCACCAGATTTAACAATAATCTTATACCAGAATTTAGCCATCTTGAGAGATCCATCCATTATTTTCCCTAGTAAAGTAACCTATGCAAAACAAAAATTTAACGGCCCCTAGTCCGCGGCAGACCTTAAGTGGTCAGGGGGTGCAAAGAATCCCCGCGAGGATGAACCACCCGAAAGTGGAATACATTAATAACCAATCCTTGGTACGAATAGGCACTTGGAACGTACAAAGTATGTTTGAACCCAGTAAAGTTCAAAATACCATTCGTGAAATAAAAAGACTTGGAGTGGACATACTAGGTATAAGTGAGATGAGATGGTTTGGTTCTGGAAATGTATCCATCGATGACTACACAATATACTACTCGGGGAACGAACAGCAGAGACACTGGAATGGTGTAGGCCTTATAGTAACAGAGCAGATAAAAAAAGCAGTAATTGATTTCATACCCTATTCTGATCGAATGCTTCTTTTGAAATTACAGAGTAAGCCCGTAAACATAAACATACTCCAAGTTTACTTAAAATGACAAAAAGTTATGAAACAACATTAATCGTAGGAGATTTTAATGCCAAAATGGGTTGTGGAAAAGTGGAACATATTTGTGGAAATTACGGACTGGGCAATCGCAATGATAGAGGTGACAGACTACTACAATTTTGCCAGGAGAAACAACTAACTATCAAGAACACCTGGTTCAAGCTACCACTACGGAGGCTATATACGTGGAAATCACCCGCAGATAATAAAAACAATTGTGTCCGAAATCAAATCGATTACATTATTATAAACCAGCGATATAAAAATTCAGTAACGGATACAAGAACATACCCAGGCGCAGATGTTCCATCGGATCACAACCTACTAGTGGCTAAATTAAAAATAAAGTTCAAAATGCTAAAAAAGACTGTCAAAAGAAAAACCGACATCAATTTACTTAAACAAGAAAATATACAAAGTATGGTAAAGACTAAACTTAACGTGGAATGTGAAAGACTAGAAAGAGAGTTATCACCAACTACAGAAGGCTTATGGACCGAAGTCAAGAATGCTTTTACTAGCGCCGAGAAATATATAAAAGACACTAATAACAAAAGAAAATCTAAACCCTGGATGACACAAAAAATTCTGGGAATGATGGATACTCGAAGAGCCTACAAAAATAAAAATAATGAAAAATATAGGGAGATACATCGTCAAATCAAGAAAGAAATAGCTACCGCAAAAGAAAATTGGATGATAGAAAACTGCCAAGAGATCGAATAATTAATAAAGAAACACGACAGTCAAACGCTTCACAAAAAAATAAAAGATCTAGCTGGAATGACAAAACAAAGACTCCCTTGTAGATTAACAAACGACGAGAATGAAACGATATGGGAATTAAGCGATCTAAACAACGTATGGGGACATTACATAGAAGAACTATTCTCGGACACACCACTAAACAACATAATATATAAAAACCATGAAACCAGTCCTCCTATATTAAAACAAGAAGTAGAGAGAGCAATCAAAAACGCAAAAAATGGGAAAGCCCCTGGCCCCGATGACATACATACGGAAGTCATAAAGCTACTGGAAGAGAAACATTTAAATATAATCGTCAAATTATTTAATCAAATATATACAAGCGGTAAAATTCCACAAGACTGGTTAAAATCAGTCTTTGTTCCCCTTCCAAAAACTAAGGGAGCAAAGAAGTGTGGTGATTTCAGACTTATTAGTTTAATGTCGCATATGTTAAAGTTATGCTTGAAAGTTATTCACCAACGCATTTATAATAAATATGAACAGGATATCAGTGATGAACAATTTGGCTTCCGAAATGGATTTGGGACACGGGAAGCATTAAGCAGTTTTATTATACTGCTGCAAAAATGTCGAGACCAAAAAAGGATCTCTTTTTATGTTTTATTGACTATCAAAAGACCTTCGACAAAGTAAAACATGATAAGCTGATGGATTGCCTTCACAAAAAGGGACTAGACGAGAACGATTTTAAAATTATCCAAACGCTGTATTTTAACCAAACTGCAGCAGTTAGAACAGAAGCCGGTGACACAGAAATATTCAATATCAAGCGAGGTGTACGACAGGGGTGTGTATTGTCACCACTACTTTTCAATAAATATTCGGAAGAAATCTTTGCACGAGCACTAGAGCAATCAAGAGAAGGTGTTAAAATTAACGGCAGAGTTCTAAATAATGTACGATACGCCGACGACACGGTCCTAATTGCAGAGAGCGCACAGGATCTCCAGACACTCTTAGATCGCGTCAGATCGATCGGAGAACAATACGGCCTCAGCATTAACGTCAAGAAAACAAAAACAATGATTGTCTCCAAAACATCCATCCATCCACCCATGGCTTTAAACGTGAATGGTAACATTATCGAAAATGTCGAGAAATTTCGATATCTAGGGTGCTGGATAACGAAAGATATAGATCCAGACATAGAAATAAAATCGCGAATTGAACAAGCAAGAAATGTCTTTTTAAAAATGAAACAAATGTTTACGTCCCAAACACTCAATCTCAAAATCCGATACCGAATGCTGAGATGTTACGTTTACAGCACCTTACTATATAGAATGGAGGCCTGGACCTTCAAAATCAACTCACTCAGGCGTTTGGAAAGTTTTGAAATGTGGTTATTTCAAAGGATGCTGAAAGTCCCCTGGACAGCGCATATGAGCAACGAGCAGGTCCTACACAAGATGGGTACCGACAGAGAACTCTTAAAAATAATGAAAACACGGAAAACCTCATATTTGGGACACATATACAGAAATGAGAAATACCAGCTACTGCAGCTTCTTATAGAGGGGAAGGTAGAAGGAAAACGTGGTCCTGGTAGACGGCAGGCGTCCTGGTTGAAGAACATTCGTGAGTGGACTGGTTTGGATTCTCAATCTTTAATAAGAAAAGCCAGGGACAGAAATGATTTTGCTGAGGTTATCGCCAACCTTCATTGAAGACGGCACCCAAAGAAAAAGAGAGATCCAGAAATGGTTCAAGGTATTTAGCCATAAAATTCTACAACTTAGTGCCAGCTAGAATAAAAGCTCTTAATTTTCATCAGTTTAAGGCAAAAATTAAGAGTTACCTTATAGTGAATGCTTTTTTTACATATGAGGAGTATTTTACTTCCAATTTTAATTTGTTGTAATTGTTAACAGTATAATTTAAAACAATGTATCTATATTTTGAGTTTATATTTATGTGCATATTAACTATATTGACATACATTTTATTTTCTTTAAATTGTAAAAAATACTTTTGTATTAATTTATTAATACAAAAGAACTAATTCGACCACGGGATTCTGACCGGTAGAAACGCGGTGTTGCCGTAATGCAAAAATTTAAAGTAAAGAATTTAAAGAGAACAGAATTATATATTTTATTGTGAAGAAAACCACAGCTTAATAGAAAACCGATCGATAAAAGCAAGACTTACGACGGGTTGACCGGGGTCTACTTTTTACGCGATTGGATAGTTGAACTGAATAGCTAATATCACGAGCACAATTAGAAAGCAATGGATAGTGAAGACGAGTACACCACGGATGAGGGCAAAAGAAGGAAAGGCTCACAAACATTTGGTTTTGGAAAGTGCGTAAAAACTAAAAGATCTCCAGACATGAAAGAGAAAAAAGAAGATAACTCAGGAAAAATAATGGATATGATCCAAGGCTTGCAACGATTTATAGAAGCAGAAATGAAGGAAATAAAACAAGAACAAAAAAATGTCTAACAGAAATTCAAGATTTGAAAAAGGAAAATACGCAAATCAGAAAAGAAAATCAAGAGATCAAGAAAGATCTTATACAAGCAATGGACAGAATTGAAAGACTTGAGAACGAAAAAAGAAGAAATAATGTAGTAATTCAGGGACTACCAATAGAAACAAATAACGTAGAAACAGTGAAGAGCAATATGCAAAGATTTATAAGTACGCACCTGAACATTGAGATTGAAATAGAAAGGGCAATTAAAATAGGAGAAAAGACCTGTTTATTAGAACTAAAAGATAGTAACCAAAAATACACACTTATGAACAATAAAGCCAAACTAAGAAATATTAGAGAACACAAAGTATATATAAATGATGATATGAGCGAACAGCAGAGAATTATTCAAAAAGAAATTAGAGCTAAAGCTAAGGAAGAAAAGAGTAAAGGGAATACAGTCCAAATGGGGTTTCAAAAACTTATAATAAATGGAGAAGTATGGACGTGGAACAGGGAGATGAAGGCTCTCAACAAAGCCAGGAAGAAATAGCAGACCATCGGCCAAATAGAACTGATCAACATGGAATACCAAACAAGGCGAGAATAAGGTCTAACGATATAATTGAATTGGACAAAAAAGAAAATATAATACAAGATCAAGGGGCAAACAGACTACAAAAGTACATAAAAATGGCTACGTGGAACGTCAGAAGCCTTAATGGAAAAGAGAGAGAATTAATAGATGAATTTGACAAAGCACAATTAGATTTTATGGCGATCACGGAAACTAAAAAGAAAGGTCAAGGAATGGATGAATTGGATAAAGAACATGTATTTTTGTACAGCGGAGTCAGTATCGATAGTAGAGCGGCAGAAGGTGTAGGATGCCTAATGGGAGCAAGTTATATGTCATATGTTAAAAATTGGAAATGTATATCACAAAGAAATTTAAAGATAGAGATAACACTAAATAAATCAGAAATAACAACTATATTAGTCACATATGGCCCGAATGATGACGAACCATTGAAAGTTAAAGAAGAATATTGGGAAGAGCTCAATGATGCCATAGAAAATGTGAAAGGTAGAATAGTCATTCTAGGCGATATGAATAGCAGAGTTGGTAAAAGAGACGATGATAACATAGATATTATGGGTATGCAGGGGGAAGATACAAGAAACGATAATGGAAGAAGGATGATAGACTTTTGCATGGAGAATAATTTGATTATCACCAACACATATTTTGAACACAAAGATATACACAAGTTTACGAGAGAAGTCAGGAGCAGAAATAAAAAATCAATTCTAGATTATGTTCTCATTAATAGAGAATTTAGGAAAGAGGTCACTGATGTCAGAGTTAAAAGAGGCCCGGAAATCTATAGTGACCACTATCTGGTAATGGCAAAGATAAGATTACCCCAAAAAACCCCTAAAACCACTCAACAAAGAACAAAAAATAATAAAGTGAACGAGAATATCCAAAACTATAAACTAAATGATCAAAAAGTCGCGCCATGTTCAAAAGTAAATAGAAGAAAAACTAGCCAAATTAACTAATGCACATAGTACTGACAACTTACAGGAAATTTGGAAACAATTTAAAGAAACCATCGTGACGACAGCAAAAGAAACGTGTGGAATAAACCATGTAAACAGAAATAAGAAGCAAACACGATGGTGGGACGATGAATTAAAAGCCCAAATAAAATATAAAAAACAGAAATGGAAAATATATTTAAACAAGAGAACAGAAAGTAGTTACGAAGAATATAAACGACAAAGAAAGGTGGTGAAAGAAATGGTGCTGAAGAAGAAGAAGGAAGCCTGGGATGAGTTTGGAATGAAGATGGAGGCAGATAGCCGGGGTAACCAAAAATTGTTTTACAAGGCACTAAAGACGCTAAGAAAAGGTAAAGAAACAACGATGAAACAGGTGAAACGTAAAGACGGCGCACCAATTACCAGACCAAATGAGATTATGGAAAGATGGAGACAATACTTCAGCGAACTCCTAACACCAAGACAGCCGAAAGAGGAAACTGTAATGATAGAAGTAGAAGGAGAACATGGGCAAGAAAATTATATTCAAATAGAAGAAGTTAAAGAAGCAATTAACAACACAAAGAGAGGTAAATCGGCTGGTCATGACAAAATCACTGCAGAAATGTTAAAGACAATGGGACCGAAAGGAGTTGAATTTTTAACCAAAATTATGAACATGGCTTGGAACCGATGTACAGTCCCCGAAGATTGGAGAATTGGCATAATACTACCAATCTTTAAGAAAGGAGACCCAAGTTCTTGTGAAAATTATAGAGGAATTAATCTACTTAGTATCGTCTCCAAAATATATGAAAGCATCCTAGAAAAGAAATTAAGACACATCGTTGAACCACATCTGGATGAAGTACAAAGTGGGTTTAGGAAGGGACACAGTACGCAAGACCATATATTTACGTTAAAACAAATAATTGAGAAAGCTAGAATAAAGAACACAGAAATATATATGGCTTTTCTAGATATTGAGAAAGCATTTGACAGAGTGTCCCAGGAAGCAGTCTGGAAAAGTCTGCAAAATAGAAATATTGACCATCAACTAACAGGTGCTATCAAAAGTCTGTATCAAAATAACAAGAGTTATGTACGTAAGGATTACTTGGAATCATAGATGTTTGCAATAAACGAGGGTCTAAGACAAGGAGGTGTTATGAGCCCCACACTATTCATATTGATTATTGACGACATAATTAAGGAAACAAAAGCAAGTATACACAAAGTACATATCGGATATAGTAAACTACGACCGGTTGGTATAGCTGAGTGTGCATTCGCAGATGATCTCATGTTATGCGCTTCCAACGAAAGGGACCTCCAGAAAAATATAGATACCTGGAATAATGAGCTGGCAATCAGAAACATGAAGATTAATGTTAAGAAAACCAAGGTGATGCTAATAGCGAAAACTAACCGAAATGTTAACATAGAAATTAACCAACAACTCATAGAACAAGTAGATGCATTCAAATACCTAGGGGTTACAATAGACAGAGAAGGTACCATGCAGAATGAAATAACAGAAAGAATCAGTAGTGCTTCAAAAGTGTACCATAATCTTAGTAGAGCATTCATAGGTAAACCGGAAATCAGCAGAAGAACCAAAATGACAGTTTATAAGACAGTATTCCGACCAATCTTGATATATGGAAGCGAGAGCTGGGTTTTAACAAAGCAATTAAAAAGCAAGATACAAGCCATTGATATGAAATATCTAAGACGAGTCAAAGGAATAACACGACGAGACAAAATAAGAAATGAAGATGTTAGAGAAGAACTGGGCACAGAATCAGTACTACATGCTATTGAAACACAACAAATAAAATGGTTTGGTCATTTGTGCAGAATGAGCGACAACCGACCCGTTAAGCAAGTCTGGAAGGCTAAAGTGAAAAGGTTTAAAATTAGAGGCAGACCACGGAAAACCTGGGATGACGAAGTAGGGCAGATTTTGAAAAGTAGGGGATTGGAATGGTCAGAAGCTCAAAATAAGGCAAAAAACAAGAAAGAATGGACAAAATTCGTGCACAGAATAGAATAAATTTAATAGAATAAATATTTTCATTGGATTTGAGATGTAATGTATATCTGTAACCTGTAATTGTATTGTATTGTATTTACCTCACACCTTAGGGTAGAGAGGTTTTCGATTATATATATATATATATATATATATATATATATATATATTATATATATATATATATATATATTATATATATATATATATATATATATATATTAACTTATTATCAATAAACCAACTATCTATCTATTTTGGTTTAAAATCAATTCGTTTTAAAGTGATTTATTTGATTGATCTTTATAGAAAAATTGTAGTGACTCCGAGGTGTAAAGGCCAACTTAATGCATAAATATGGTGTATCTATGTGTTAAGCAATAACTATCATTTTTTATAAAAAAAAATCAGCAGCACCGGTTTCCTAGCGGCACTTCTAACCAGGCTCGTAAAGAACTCTCTCTGTATAATATAAGCTAGAGGTCCTCCCTGACATGACTATGGAAAGCGTGGGCTGGGTCGTACTTTGTGCGAAATAATAGACTATAAGTATCTCAAAGAACAACGCTTGAAATATTGTCGGTGGTACAGATTTACGGAGTACTCGGTACTCGAGGAGTACTCAAGAGTAGGACGATAGAACGCCGCACGTCGACGTATTTCTTCAGAGTCAAGAGTACCACCGCCACACGGGGTTAATTTATATAAGATCCTACCAGAGGCGGAGGAGAATGTAGAATTATTGTATAAAAGTACTAGATGTTTTTTTATATAAGTTTAATTCATAATAATTGGCTATGTGTACAAGAAAAGGTAGAAGAAATATTGCCAGAATATACTAGATGCTTTAGATCAATGGAAAAACAGAATTAAATATATATTCAATCCAAAACAGCCCCAAAATTATATAGAAACTAAAAAAGGCGAATAAGAATTATAAATGTTCTATATATTATAATGATTTTATTAGTCCTAATTAATTGTCTTTATTCTAATTTGTCTTTATTTTATACTAATTTATTTTACACTTAATAATTACAAATAATTTATTTGCGTTCGTTACAATTTAACGCGAGATCGCGATATTCTTTCTGACTGACCGCTCAATGAAAATCTTCCGTTATTTATTTGAAACCAGCTGGTAAACAGAATGTTGTAGAAAATACGATGCCGTTCTCGACGTAGACAGAGCAGCGACTGGTCTCAAAACTGATATGTTTTTCATCGGCTCGTCCCCAGAAAGTTCGATTGTTGTTTTAGCGAAGGGGACCCAAAGGATGTCAGGTAGATTTTTGACCTAGAAATTACGAGAATCAATACAAAAGAATTAGTCATAAAATATTTACAGTTTTATACGCCATAACATTTAAAATCGTAACAATATACAGTCAGCCTGTTCTTTTACCGAAACTATTTTATACCGCCTTAAAGAATTAGTTTGCGGAAGAACTATACCACTCCTCACTATTAGTAGTTTCTTTTTATTAGATTTTTTGAATTTTGGAATTCTGTTACTCGGATATAAACCCTGAGTAACATCCCAGAGGTTATAAAATGGTCTAGAGTCAGAAAAGCAGCATAAAGAGACCAGAATTGGTAATGATAGACTGGCAATGATTGCAAAGGAAAAGAATCCGAACACCATAAGACCACCCGTAAGACTTTCCAAATACTGTCCCGAAAAAGCTGACAAAAGTTGATAATAAAAAGCATTTAATTCACAATACTTAATGAAGACTACGTTGCTCAAGATGGGGAGCTTCATTGTTGGTAAGAAAGGATATAGATGATACAAAAATGCAGATCAAAAACAGATAGATAAACTATAGCTAATAAATAGCTAACAAAAGATCACAGGTTGACAAAGAAAAACAAGAAACACAGAATACAGCTAAACCGTAAAACAAAATGGACGCCAATAAGTTTTAACCTGAAACTGATAAAGGAACTCAAGATTAAATAAGTTAAGTCCATAATCTGTATTTTAAATGAAACACCCTGTATATTTTTATGTTTTTAAAAGCTCCTTAAAATCCCGATCCCAACGAACTATATCATGTAGGGTCTATTATGAATAATATAAGGTGAAACTTTGAAATTAAGTATAATTTTCTTTAAGACGATTAATTCATAGAATACCCGAGGTAATTCATTGGATTACATTAAAATAAATGCTCAAAATGTTCTCCACATTGTTGTTGGCAATAACACAGTCTCTTTATTTGAAGTCTTCAATGCTAGTTGGTTGTGTTGCATATACTTTGTTCTTGAGATAACCCCACAGAAAAAATCCAAAGGCGTAAGATCTGGCGACCTAGCTGGCCACTTGAATAGTAACCCTTCATCCAATCCATTTATTGAAGAAGATTTCATTCAAGTCATCTCTCACCATTAAAGCATAATGGGGTGTTTCACCGTCCTGCTTGAACCAGACAGTTTCATATGGTAGGGTCGGATCTATTTGATTGGGATATAAGCATCGAGCAAAAAGACAAAAGAGGGAATGTAAAGGTAGTGGGGGCAAAAATTTTGTTAAACAGGAAGTGCGATCTTTAGAGGCCACATTAAATAAGGAAAAAGAGTCTCTCTTCTTGTTTCACATCAAATTTAGTTGGGCTATGTTATTATTTGTCCCAAATGTCACCTGAAATCTTATTTATATTGAAGTTTTTTAACAATTGTGTCGCCTTTTAGGCTATTACCGTTAATAATTAA
The DNA here is from genome assembly GCA_918026665.1 of Diabrotica balteata. Taxonomy (NCBI): domain Eukaryota; kingdom Metazoa; phylum Arthropoda; class Insecta; order Coleoptera; family Chrysomelidae; genus Diabrotica; species Diabrotica balteata. The sequence goes on along the minus strand of OU898283.1, from coordinate 109,805,590 downwards.
TTAAAACTTTCTCGTCTAAGACACATACAGAAAAATAATTAATAGCTACGGTTAACAAGTATCGGAAAATTTAAATTTGGCGCATTCGTATTTCCGGATATGTCCGCCATCAGAGGCCACTTTTTTGGTCTCCTTTTCATTAGGATTAGATTCCCTCTTTTGTCTTTTTGCTCGATGGATATAAGTTAGCCAACTGAGGAAGAACATTGTCTCTTAGCATGCTTAAATATTATTCCGCTGTCAAACTACCAATTACAAATAGGACCAATAATATAATCTCCTATAATACCTGCCCAAACAATCAACTTTTGAGGATACTGAGTGTGTATCTCACGCATCCAATAAGGATTCTCTGCTGACCAATATCTACAGTTTTACCGGTTTACTTCTCCGTTCAGTGTAAATGTTGATTGATCGGAAAAAAGAATTGTGCAAACCTCTATTTCATTTGTGTTAATTTTATCCATCATTCTTTCGCAGAAATCCATTCTACGATCTGGATCGTTTTCTGTTAGCTCCTGCACAAAAGTCAATTTATATGGATGAAGTTTTTTTCATGGAGACACCTTAGGACAGTTGTGTGACTCACATTATTTTAACATGTAATTTGACGTGAACTTGACGTTGGATTCTCAGCGACACTTAACAAAATATCCACTTTCACCTCATCTTCAATGAAGTTCGGTTTTCTTTTTAATGGTTTGACATGTCCAAGTTCTCTAAATTGTGCATAGATCTTAGACACAAAGATTTTAGAGACAAAGGTGGCAAAAAGGAAAGTCCTGGACTTTTTTTTTGCCACCTTCCTATCGGCTTTCACTGTAACATCTTTTTTGTCGTTTTCGTGTCATCTTGTCGCTAAACATGTTCCAGCCATGACTTTGACGTTTTACAAATTTTACAATATGATACCCTACATTCAGTTCATTAACCTCGTCTTTTCTTCTGATTTTCCATGTGTCGTCCTCCTTTTGCACCGGGTCATATACTTTTCTCAGCATCTTTCTCTCGAATGTCCTGAGTTGGGCTTCCTCTTTTTTCCTCATTACCCAGGTTTTACAACCATAGGTTACTAAGGGTCTAATCAAAGTTTTGTTGATAGTCATTTTGGTTCTTTTATCTAATAATTTCGATATCATTAATCTTTTATTAGCATAGTATGTGCGATTTCCACTGGAAATACGTGCATTAATTTCGCTACTTACGGAATTCTTCTGATTGATTTCTGTGCCCAGATATGTGAAGGCATCCACACGTTCAATAGTATAGTTGTCTATTGCTATATTATTTTTATTCTCAGGTGTTCTTTTGATGGTCATGTACTTAGTTTTTGTTTCGTTTATTTTAAGCCCTCTTTTTTGTGCTTCAAGATCAATTTCCTTGAACGTTTCCATTAGTCGTGTCTTGCTTCTAATAATAATGGCGACCTTGTCTGCATAGGCAGTAATTTGTACTGTTTTGGTGTTTAGGTTACATTGGTTTTTCTGAGGACTGCTTAAAGAACTAGGTTGAACAGCATGGTTGAAGGTGCGTCTCCCTGTCTCACCCCCATGCTGATGTCAAACAGGGGAGACAGTTTTCTATCTGCTCTAACTGCGGCTTTTGAAGCCTGTAACATCACTTTCATGAAGCTGATATATTTTTTTGGTATACCTAGATTTGGAGGTCTTCCAGCATTTTGTCTCTTTTCACACTATCAAAAGCTAAACCATAATTCAGTTTATATAGTATTTGAGCACCGGTACAGACTTAACAACAAAATACTAGTTAATAAAAGAGACCTCAAGGGGCCTTAATAGATTCGTTTTAACGATTATAGTGTACAGAATAATCATCTCCCTACAACTTTTTCGCCCACGCTTAAATGTAACATTTTTTTTTTGTTGTTTATTAACTCTTCTTTTTATGGATTTCTTTCCTCTTGGTGTAGACGAAGTCCACGAAAATTGGTCGTTAGCGTTAAACAGTACAGGACTTTATAGTGAGAAAATTTTTATCATTTTGTCGGTAACAGATGTATTATTCCCAAATCCTACTTGGCATTTCGTTGTAAGAGATCAATATTTAGTTGATTGTAATCGTTGATCACGTTTTTTGTTAAAATAGTTCCGCCTATGTTCGTGGTACGAGAGTAAATTTATATATGACACAATGGCTCGTTGTCAACCAAGTTGCGGAATGACGAACGACACTATAAAGCGACCTCTGTTAGATAAAGATGTTAAAATGGAACGGTCGTATCGCTATCTAAGGACTTGTGTGGCTTATTGTAGAAACTAGAGAGTAACGATTATATGTATCAGTCTATGGTTGGCTTCTCTTGTTTATGTTCGATTTAAAACTATAATTTTAAGATAAATCGAGAATTATTTTGTGTTTTGTTTTAGACAAATTGCTGCTAATGATCGGAAACAAAGAACCATGTGGTGTTTTATCAGTTCTGTGCAGGCAACAAAAGTATTTTCGTTCACTAAATAACTAAACTTTATAGAATACATTAGAATTGAGACACTTCTCAGAGAATAAATGAAACACCACTAAGATGGGGTTTAGCGATAAAAACGTGGAGTCCTCAAGAATGTGGCTCATTAATAGATTATGTATGTAATAATAGACATAAAAAATTACAAAGCCAAGTACACGCTACTCAGATATACTGCGGAAGTAACATATATTACGATCACTATCTAGTAATTATGTTTTCAACATCTACCTAGTTCCGACTACTATTCAATAAGTCGATATAAAAAAAAAAATTTACTATTACTCTAGATTTTTCAGAGTAAAAGTTCTGAATTTAGCTCTAGAAGAACTCGATGCTACTCGTAGAAAGTGGTTTAATTGAATGCTATAATTTAAGGTATCTAGTATGGTCTCTAATCCTTGGCCTCTATCCCCTTTACATGCAGCCAGTATTGCTGCTACTCGCTTTGCTCACTGTCCTGCTCGAAATAATTCTACAGCAGCATTTAAGGCAAATTACTGTTTTTTTTTTAACAAATGAGGTATCCAGATTTGTTCCAAAAAAACGTGAATATAGAAAAAGACGATGGTGCATAACAGCGATTCATCGCAATACAACGGTGTAATTGTTTTATGTGGATAATAATCTAAAAATGACTTCAAACATTTTTTTACAGTGGAAATAACACAAACTTTTTCAATGAACTGACTGAGAAGGGATCTTGTGTTTATAGAGGAAATAATAGTTAAAGTAGAAGAAATAATAATTTTCTATTTACTTACCTTGGCTTCAATATTTATTGTGTCATCTGCATCATAAACTGTTCTTAAAAAACTTTCCATTCATTTAAAAGCTAACCAAATGGGCTGAAAAATCCCATCAGCATCTGCTTCAGATCTAGTTGATGCTTTTTTCCTTTTTTATAAGGGGATGGAATGTTGCCATTAGCGACTTTTTTTGGTTACAGATCTTCTATTGAGGTATTTTCCAAATTTATGCTTTTTCCACGCATAATGTACTTTATGCTTTTTTATGCTCTTTATGTGAAGAATTCCACAACAATCTCTGACTAGCATATAGCTCTAACAAACTTTAGCACTTGGTCATTGCTCCACTCCACCATAGGTAACGAAAAATTTATCAAACAATAAACAAATAACTCCGTGCACCGACAAGACAGCGAGCAACGTGTAAACAGTCATTGTCACTCACACTGCAGGTCCTTTGATTTCCGTTTAAAAAATCGCCAAACCACCATTCAGGATGTTGACTAAATCCACGGTTTTGTTCATGCTCCGCATTACTTCTTCATTGGTGACTTTGTCTGACCATGGTATCTTCAGGATCCTTCTGTATAACCATAGTTCAAAAGTCTGAAGTTTTGATAGAGTTTCCTCCTTCAATGTCCACGTTTCTACTCCGTACAGAAGCACTGAGTACACGTAACATTTAAGGAGCCTTATTTTTGTTTCTAGGGTGAGGTCATGGCTCTTTAACACAGAGCTTATAGTCAAGAATGCACTTTTTGCTCTTCCGATGCGACATTTAATCTCTTTATATTGTCCCACGACTCATTGATTATAGTTCCCAAGTATTCCTAATTCTTATTTGGTTCACATACAATTTGTTTCAGTTATATTTTCCTTATGAAATGTTATGAAATATTATGTTATGAATGGGATGGAGGAATCACTATAGGAGGCAGAAAAATCAGTAACCTGCGATACGCAGATGACACACTCATACTAGCAGCGAATGAAGACGAAATGATTACCATCATCGAACGGCTAAGCCGAATAAGTGAAGAATTCGTACTTCAAATCAACACCGGAAAAACAAAAATAATGATTGTAGACAGAGCAAATAATAATCTACCGCATATACGCCAAATAGGGATTTTCGAAGTAGTCGACAGATTTGTATACTTGGGCTCTCTGATAACCAACAATGGTGATTGTTCCTCAGAAATCAAACGTAGACTAGGAATGGCCCGAACCGCAACTGCTAAATTAATTAAAATATGTAAAGACCGAACAATAACAAGGAATACTTCTTCTTCTTCTTCCAATGGCGCTACAGCCCAAATTGAGCCTTGGCCTCCTGTAACTTCTGCCTCCAACAAAGGCGATCCCGCGCCACTCGTCTCCAAGCCCTGACGTTCAATAAGTTGTGCGCATCTGCTGTGACTTCGTTCTCCCATCTATTACGTGGTCTTCCCTTTGGTCTTCTGCCCTGCATTTTACCATCCAAGGCCTTTCTCGGCAATCTGTCGGCATCCATCCGTACCACATGACCAGCCCATCGAAGCCTTTGAACAAGGAATACTAAGCTCAGGTTAATCAATGCTCTTATTTTTCCCATTGCTACATATGCAGCTGAAACATGGACTCTCAAAAAAATCGATAGGAGTAAGATCGAAACCTTCGAAATGTGGGTATATAGAAGAATTCTACGCGTGTCCTGGACAGAACATAGAACCAACCTGTCAATTCTGGAAGAGCTTCATATAAATGACAGGCTACTAAAAAAAGTAAACCAAGCATACCTAACTTACTTCGGCCACATAGCTAGAAGAACGGGCACCATGGAACTATTGGTAGTAGAAGGAAAGGTAGAAGGCCGAAGACCAAGAGGAAGATCTCCAATACGATGGGTAGACCAAATGAAGAGTTTGGTGGGAAAATCCCTACATGAAGCCGTCCATATGGCACAAGATCGCAGTCAATGGAGACAGCAGACTAATAATATTTAGGGTGTCACTACGCCCTGACAAGGGCTAAAGGATTGAGGAGGATGTTTTCCTTGCTGATGATTATTAGCTTGGTTTTGCTGGTATTTATATATAGTCCATATGCTCTACTTGTTTCCTTTACACGTATCCATTGCTGATGCTACTAAGGTTGCCCACTGTCCTGCGCGAAATAATTTCATCGCAACATTTAAGGCAAACGACTGTTTACATACGTGGATATCGAAAAAGACGATGATGGATGGCAGCGATTCATCGCAACACAACGGTGTGAGACTTTTATTTGGATAATAATCTGAAAATGGCTTCAAACATTTTTTTACGGAGGAAATATGACAAACTTTTCTAATGAACTGACTTGGAAGGCATCTTGTATTTGTAGAAGAAATAATAGTTAAAGCAGAAGAATGATTTCAGATCTTCTTTTGAGGTATTGTCCAAATTTATGTTATTCTTTTTTATGCTTAGTTAACGAAAAATTTGTAGCATGTAAACAGTCACTGTCACTCGCACTGCAAGTCCTTTGATTTCCGTTAAAAAGACCACCAACAAAGGGAGCGTACGACAGCGGCAGTGGCATGAGAAATGGCGGCGTCAGCCACGTATTTACATCCTCAAACTGCCAACTTCCCTGCTCAATTCCCTGCTCATTGCCGCGAAAGAATTCTGACATTGTTTTAATCATGGAAATCTTCTTCTTAAAGGTACCGTGCTTTTCTGTGGAGTAGATATTATTAAATTATTATATTTTTGCAGCATCGCGAAGCATCTATAACTGTGGATTCCTGTCCATTGGCTGTCCATAGGTCCATCTATTTTTACACGTTTAATCACTTGAAAATTACTACTAAAATCTATTTGTACTTTATCTATGCTGAATTGTAACTTAAGAGTTTATTTGCACCAATAGAGAGTTATTGAAACCATAAGATGACAGCGCCCTTTATTACAGAATCCTTTAATAGAGTACAAAATACTTCATATCTAAAACAGAGTTATTGCTAACATGTTGAAGAAATCTTTTATTTTGACAAATGACATTAAATATTCTGCAATAGCGAAGAAATACTGCAAAATGTTTCAAAAACTTTTTTGGTTGAATTTTCTGAATTGCATGAAATTCAAGAAAATTTATTGCCGCATTTAAAATTTCCGCCCATTACTTTAGTTGACGTGGAACGAAGCTTTTCCTTATATCAACATATATTAACAGATAAGAAACACGGCGTTGAGGTACGAAATTACATTAATAACGTTTTCCTATTTAGGTGGATAGGTAGATGGGGCCCCATCGAATGGCCACCAGGGTCCCAGATTTGACTCCATTCCATACATTTGCATCATACTATAGAAGTATATTTTAGATTTTAAGTTTCAATTTTCAATCAACTTTTTTATTGTAGTAATTTATTCTATGTAATAAATAAACAGAATTTTAAATGCTCAAAAAGTAGTTTGAGTGTTTAAATATTCTAAATATGACTCAAATATTAAAACAAACAGTTTGCATGATTTACATATTTTAGAATAGAAATATGCATTATTGTCACTAAGTATTGTACAATTTTATGGACAAAGCTTACAAAAAGTCAGAAAAACAACAATAACAATTAAACACTTATTAAAAATACGTAAGTCGTCAATTCCACAAACTAAAAGATAATAAAATATAAAATCCATTGCAAAATTTAATTAAAATGCAGATTGCATAATAAAACATTACAAACTAGTTTACGAATAAGTTTAAGTTGTTGCATGTGATGCACAAATATATACAAAAATACTTTAGTTACTTTTACCTAAACGTACTGTAATTTCTTAGTTATTACTTAAGAAATTCTTCCACTATAAGGTGGTCTTTTAGATACATAGATAAGCTTTTGTCAATTTACGGAACTTAAGGAAAGAACTTGTAAAATTAAGCTTCAAAGGGAGATAATTGCATAATTTTTTTGTTGAACATAATACAGATTTTTTTACCAACTCAATGGACAGGAACGGTAAATACACATCAAAAGTTGAATTTCTGGTGGAGTAGCCATGATTAGGCCTAGCTAAAAAACATAGAGGTGTATACGAATTAAGAAAACAATTTCTAAAATATATAAAGAGGGAACAGTTAAAATGTGATTTTTGAAGTAGATTCTGCAATGTGATATTCTACTGAGGGCAAAAAGATACCGTATTGCTCTTTTTTATAATTTAAAAATAACAACAGATTGGATAGCTGTACTTGAACCCCAGAAAGGAAGGCGATATCAAAAGTGAGACTAGAACAAAGAAAAATATGTAATTTGGAAAGATGCTAAATTGATTTTCTTCGAAACAGATCTTATTACATAGCAGGGCTGAGGCTAGTTTCTTACTTAACAAATCGGTATGAAGGGACCATTTTTTAATGGTACTGTCTTATCCACGTTAAAAGAGAGTAAAGTAGAGGATCCAATACTAAACCTTATGGTACTTCACCTACAATGCTTTTGTGACTATAGTCAGTATCATTTGCTAGTTCTACGCTACTAGTTCTTTCCTATTTCTCAAGTAAGATTGGAACCAATTCAAAGAAATACCTCGAATTCCGTAGAAATTTAGTTTTTTTATCAAAATGTCGTGATTTACACAATTAAAATCTTTCGTATAGTACCAAAAAAGAGTGGCAGTGTAAAGATTATTGTTTAATGATTGATAGACCTCATGTAGTACAGAAAACATAAAGGAATACTAATGGCTATCTTAATGCACTCAGGATTTCCTTTTAAACTTAAGTTTGTGGCCACGAAAACGATTGTCATTGTCTAGTATAAACATATTCCCTACATTTCCAAAGTTGTATTTGACTATCGGAAACGTAATAATTAAATCGCCTCGAAGTCGACGTTGTTCAACTGTAGTGAGATTGGCCATATTCAGTCTTTCTGTATATGTAGATCTTGAGCGACCAAAAGACATCCTAGTGCACTGCCGCTGTATGTTTTCGAGAATATTACGATCGCGCACTAATACTGGACACCACACAGTTCCGCAATATTCCAGAACTGGACGAATGTACAGTTTTATTTAGTAGATATAATTTACTGTCAGCTTTTTTTTTTATAAATATGCAAAATATGTTCCGACCAACTTAGATTGTTATTTAATATATTATAACACCTAGATCATTATGTGATTTCACTGTTTTTAACACGCGCCTGTTAATAGAGTGAAGACGACACGGATTATTTTTATCCATGTGAAGAACTACACATTTGTCCACATTAAGAGGCAGCATCCAAGTAGAGCACTATTCCGATATGCAATCAAGGTCATCTTGTAGTAACTGGAAATTTACGGAGGGATCGGAAAATAGCTTCGTGTCATCTGCATAGAAAGCTTTGTTGCATTTAATGTGAAATTGTAAATCACTTGAGTATGCTATGAATAAAAGTGAGCCCTAAACTGATCCTTACAGTACTTCGCTTAAAACTGTTCTCTTAACTCTAACATAAAACTTTCTATATGTTAAATACGCGTCGATCCATTTTAGTAATTGACCACGGATACCAAGGTGTTCCAATTTATGTAATAGTCTTCGCTTTGCAACTTGATCAAAAGCTTTAGCAAAATCGAGGTAAATAATGTCTACCGGGGCTTTTCTGTCTAATGCTCTTGACCATCTTATTCAGACTTGTCTCTAGACTGTTAACTTGTTGATTAATAAAAACTGAAAATGGAGGCATCTTACATGACCCCCTGTAGGTGGTGAGGTTTTATCGACTTACATTACCTCTGATCTGTGCTAGAGTCTAGGGCTAACTGATAGAAAGATGGTATGAAAAATGATATTATGAATCATCATCATTCAGCCCATACTCGTCCACTGCTAAACATAGGCCTTCCGTAGTTCACCCCACAAATTTCTGTCCTGAGCCGCCTGCATCCAATTTTGATGTGTCCGTTTCAGGTCATCCGTCCATCTTGTTGGTGGTCGTCCTCTATTCCTAAAGGCATCTTGTCTGGGTCTCCACTCAAGAATGCGTTTTGTCCATCTGCCGTCCTTCGTTCTCGCGACGTGCCCTGCCCAGTTCCATTTTAAGGTTGATATTCTTTTGATTGCGTCGGTTACTCCCGATCTACGGCGCAATTCTGTGTTGGGTATTCGGTCTCTCAGGGTTAATCCCAACATGGACCGTTCCATTGCCATCTGTGTTGTTCGAATTTTGTTTGCAGACGTCTTAGTAAGTGTGAGCGTCTCCGCACCATAGGTTAGAACCGGCAGCACACATTGATCGAAGACTTTTCTCTTCAAGCAGATGGGAAGAGCTGAGTGGAAAACATCTCTTAGCTTTCCATAAGCTGCCCATGTCAACCCTATTCTACGTATTAATTCATTGGTCTGGTTATCTCTACTTAAGCGAATTTCGTGTCCCAGATATTTGCATGTTGATGTTTGTTCTATACTTGTTCCAGCTATGATGATGTCCTCACTCAGAACAAGGTTTGTCATCACTTGTGTTTTTGAGTTATTGATCTTTAAACCCACTTGTGTAGAGGCATCGTAGAGTCTTTCGCACATTTCGATGGCATGATCTATGCGGTCTGTTATCAGGACTATATCGTCCGCGAACCTGAGGTGACTAAGCTGCTCTCCATTTATGTTTATGCCCTTTTCGTCTAGGTTTGCACGCTTACACATGTATTCCAATAATGTTGTAAACAGTTTTGGTGAAATGGTGTCGCCCTGGCGAACTCCACGATAAATGTTGAACTTGTGTGTATCTTCATGGAGTCTGACGCATGCCGTGGCATTATCATAGATATTTTTGATGACAGTGGTGTAGCGGTGATCTATTCGGCACTCTTTTAAAGCTTTAAAGCTTATTATGAATATATTATGAATAATACGAATATATTATGAATATTTTTCATACCATCTTTCTATCAGTTAGCCCTAGACTCCAGCACAGATCAGAGGTAATGTAAGTCGATAAAACCTCACCAGCTACAGGGGGTCATGTAAGATGCCCCCATTTTCAGTTTTTATTAATCAACAAGTTGACGGTCTACTGCATTTACCTTTATAAATACCATGAGGATTGTTTTTTAATACGGATGTCCTTCCAATGTTTTTATGTGGCCATACAATGTTTTTAACAACTTTTTATTAAACTGATGATGGAATGATTCAATTTCGAAAAGATTTTCTTTAAAATAAAAATTTTAAGCTTTTAATAATCATTTTTTAAACCTTAATACACACGAACACCACGTGCTTTGTCTTTAGAGTTCGTTCACTGGGAATGTTTTGTTTGCAATATTTTTTTAAAAAAGAAATAAAGTTTTTATTGGATAATTTTTGTTTTTTGGAACTTGACTGAAAGCACTTGGACACTGAAGGTTGATATTTTTCACCGGATGTGGTTTTTACTTTTTTAGCTAAATGTTTCGCGGTTCTGACATGCTGATCTATTTGAAATATTTTTTAGATATAATTTAAGATAAATCTAAGATTGTAGAAATAAACTAAAAATGAACCGTTTTTGCGTAATAATTAAAATATTTAAATTAAATCAAATAAAAATCGGTGTAGCAATCATGAAAATGTCAAGAAATGACTGTGCAAGAAGAAAGAACCCCCAAATATTTACAAGAGGCTCATGGTCTTTTCTTTTTACATTTAAAGAAAAAATACTGTGAGCATAAATTCAAAGCTTAATTAATTAAGTCCAATATATGATATGTTGTTATTTTTAGCAAAATTAAAGCAGACTATGCTATTATTAGAAAAAAAATGTTAGCGACCTTTCAGTAGACTATTGAATGATTTGTATTTTAAATAGGTATCCCATTTTTCATTGCAAGGAGTTTAAAAAATGTTAAAAAAAAAATACATCGATTTATTGAGAACGAGCCTTATGTCGGTACTTTTCTTAAACACAGTCTCCAATTTTAAAATTTTTGTTTGTACCAACGTGTAAATTTTTAAAATAAAATAAAAAATAATACGTATGTACTTACGGTTTTGCCACAACATGAGCAATATTGCTTTATAGACTACGCAAAAGCATTCGATAACGTAAAGCACGAAAAGATAATTGAAGTTCTCCATAAGATCGGAGTCGACTACAGAGACATTCGAACAATAGCGAGTGTCTATTGGGGTCAAACAGCTAAAGTGAAAGTAGGATCTACATTGACCAATAAAATTGAGATCAAGAAAGGGGTACGACAGGGCTGTATCTTGTCTCCAATTCTCTTTAATATATACTCAGAAGAAGTATTTACGACAGCGCTGGAGGAAAGCACAGAAGGCATAAAGTTAAATGGAGAAATAATTAATAACATAAGGTATGCTGATGACACTATGATTCTAGCAAGTAGTATGGAGGAACTGAGTTGCCTAATTAAAAGCGAAGCAAATACGTATAAGAGTAGAAAAGGCAAGAGCATCGTTCACTAGCATGAAGCAAATTTTCACCTCTAAAAGCCTCACCCTACCTCTCAAAATTCGACTTCTGAAATGTTATGTATTCCCGGTTTTGTTATATGGAATGGAGGCATGGACAATGACCGCAACATTACGTATATTCTGGATACGTATATCCTGGACTAAGCACGTGACCAACCAAGAGGTACTACGCTGAATAGGTAAAGAGAGAGAGGTAGGAATAAGTATAAAGAAAAGAAAGTTGGAATACTTGGGTCACGTTATGAGACATATTAAATATAGGGTACTACAGCTGATCGTTTAAGTGAAAATATACAGCAGAAGGGGTCCAGGGAGGAGAAGACACTCGTGGCTCCAAAACTTGCGGCAATGGTTCAGATTGTCATCTGCTGAACTATTCAGATCTGCCGTAAACAAAGTCAGAATCGCCATGTTGATTGCCAACGTTCGGAACGGACAAGGCACATGATGAAGAAGAAGAATGAGCAATAAACTTTATCCATATCCATAGATAGCTCTTTGTAAGGTTTTATCCAAGTTTAAACATGGCTTATTTTCGGCATTTTCAAAGCACAATAATTATTCACAATTAGAAATACACATTATTTACGTCTCCAATTTTACAACAAAAGTGAAACCAAGTGAAACTGACCGTCAAAATAAAAATTTTTACTTATAGACATAAACATAAACCCTTAATTCCAGGACAAAACGTGACAAAACCGCTGTCTTTTATTAGTTACTATACCAAGAATTTAAATACCAAATGATTATAAAACAAAATTAAATATTGACATTTTCATGCTATCTGTAAGTTTGAATATAAAAATATGTTAACACCAAATTTTCAAATTATATGCACTTTATGCTCACTTTTATAAAAATATGCAAAATTTGACATTTTTGCATTTTTTATACATTCTATGCAAAATATTCAATTGGCATATTTGCCTAAGTCTATTCATCACCAATATTAACGTAAATATTGGCCTAAAATAGCCTTCAATTAATATTTTTTACGTCGCTATCCCTATTCATATAGATAATTCTTCCCAAAATCATTTTTTATTAACTTTTATATGTTTTGTATTTTAATCATATCATCAATATTGTGCTCCTTTGCTGCTTTCTAATTATTCAATATATTTTTCAAGATTTTCGTTTATTAAACATTCGAAATCTTCTGCTAAGTTAAGAATTATAATTATAATGTAAATCCGTTCTATAGTGAGATCGATTCAAGTTTATTTATTAAAATTATAATTGACACATGTGGGAGTAGAGAAATATCATTTATAAATGCCAAACTTGTACATATAAAATGTGAAATTATGCATGCAAATGCACTTAAAGGCCAAATGATCCGTACAAGAAACGAAACGCCTTATCAAACCGCACTCTGCGTACAAAATCATCAGGGATACCAATCTAAAAAAATCTAAAAATTTTCCCTGCAGAAGATGCAGGTAGTTCGAAAGTCGAGATCGTCGATAAGAGTGCTGCGAGAAAGAAGGAGCAGAATCGAACAGAAAGAGCTAAAAGAGCCTGGGCAAATCAGTCATGTATAAGTAGTGTTACAACAAGAAAACAATTTGTTGCTGCCGATACATATCTACGAAAGGAGATCTAAAGTTCCTTGTCGTTGTTAAATGAGTTACCATTGGCATTCGATTTTTTACAGTAGCGGTACGGAACAAAAATATGAAGGATAATAATCAGTTTACGTTGATTTGCAAAACTGACTTCCTATTAAACTTGCTGTTTAAACTAGGAAAAGTACTCGCTGTATATCTTTCTCAGATATACACCGCTTTATTTAACAACTATAAAGAAAAATCTGATAAGTTGCCTGACTGCGTGCAATTTTGTTTTTTTTTCCTCTTGTTATGTTTTCTCATTTATAGTGTATTTTTATGTATGAGAGAGTAATAAAACAATAAATTATGTATGCAAATCCCTAAACTGTTGATACGGGTGACTCAATGAAAAACAGATATTTGTCAACAAGTTTACAGAAGTATATAGGAAAACAATTTTAAATTGAGTATCACCACCAGGTATAAAGGTTGAAGCAGAATAGAATACAATAGTTGTGAGGGTTACTAATCCCTAAATAAGGTTGCCAGTGTCGGAGTGATGGAGGTTAACAGGTACTAATGAATTTGCAAGAAATGTAAGATGTTTATTTTATTGGTTATATATAACCAATAAAAGTTTAATAAGTACCTACCTATTTGCAAAATAAAGTTTAATTCTTTAGATAAAATAAAACGTTTTATTTTATCTGAAATGAGTGCATTCCATGAAGTAAGGGTTTCAACAATCAAACATTTAATTCTTTAATTCCAGGAATCTACGACAGTAATTGACTAGATAATTACCTTCTAAACTTATTCCACAGAAAATGTGATAGTGAGTTTTTCCATTTTGTAGGAAGGTCCAAGTGGCGTATTCAAAATTCTTAACAGTTCACTAAAAGTAGGTACTTCAGTTGCAAGGTGCAGTTTATTGTGTATACTAGTGTTATGGAAAATTTGGAAGTGCCGTGTAAACGCCGAAAAATTGGTCCTTTAACAGTTAATGAAAAAACATTAATATTTAATTGTTTTAAATCATTTACAGACAAACGTTTATGTGAAAGTGTTGATGAGACCCTTGAGTTAGTTAGCAGTACACTTGGTGTTGGGAAATCTACGATTTACAGAGTTATTAAAGAAGAGAAATGTGGTAGTTTTCAAATGCCACGTAATGCTCCAGGGAAACCAAAATTTCAAATCGAATATCATTTTAAAGAAAGACTTCGACGGAAAGTGCATGAATTCTTCTTTAGACAAGAATTTCCAACATTGGATAAAGTTCTTGTCTCAGTTCGAGATGATAAGGATTACCCAGAAATGAGTCGAAGTACGTTATGGAAACTTTTAAAAGAAATAGGCTTCCGCTGGAAAAAGAATCCCAGAAAGTCTATTTTATTAGAAAGAAGCGATATTGTCATATGGAGAAGACATTTTCTAAGAACCATAAAGGAAATGAGAAACCAAAAAAGAAAAATATTTTATCTTGATGAAACATGGATCAACGAGGGTCATACACCAAATAAATTTTGGCAGGATGAAACTGTTACAAGTCAAGCACGCTTTTGTAAATAACTTATCTACTAGTTTAAACCTACCATCAGGAAAGGGACGCAGGCTGATAATAGTACACATTGGCAGTTCAGACGGTTTTGTTGAAGGTGGTTTATTAACTTTTGAATCAACTCGTACCAGTGACTACCATGAAGACATGAACGCTGATGTCTTTCAAGAATGGTTCGAACAAATGATAGATCTTCTTCCTAAGAACTGTGTAATAGTAATGGATAATGCAAATTATCACTCCAGACTTATAGAAGGACTGCCCACAATCAAGTGGTTAAAAAAAGACTTGCAGAATTGGCTGAGTTCAAAAAATATTACGTACCATCCCGGATCTATAAGAAAGGAACTTTATTCGTTGTGTGCCCTTCATAAAGAAAAATTTAAAAAATACGAAATTGATGAAATTGCCAAAAATCGTGGAATGACAGTACTTAGATCCCCACCATATCATTGTGAATTAAACCCGATTGAACTGGTATGGGCACAGATAAAGAGTAAAGTTTCAAGAAAAAATACCACTTTTAAAATTCATTATGTTAAACAGTTGTTTTTGGAGGCCGTAAATAATGTAAAACCTGAAAACTGGGAAAAGGCAGTAAATCACACTATTAAAGAAGAGGAAAAAATGTGGAAGCTGGACAATATTACTGATAAAATGATCGAGCCAGTTATTATAAATCTTGGTTCTGAAAGTTCATCTTCTGAATCTGATTTGGATTTGTAACAAGTAGCTGTAAGTTTTATATTAATATTTTTATTCATCTATTTAACATACCTTAGACGGTTTTAAAAACTATTTTTCTCTTTTGTAATTTTTAAAAATTAAAAAAAAATGTGAATTTTTTAAAACC
Organism: Diabrotica balteata; assembly: GCA_918026665.1. Classification (NCBI taxonomy): domain Eukaryota; kingdom Metazoa; phylum Arthropoda; class Insecta; order Coleoptera; family Chrysomelidae; genus Diabrotica; species Diabrotica balteata. The sequence continues at coordinate 109,789,962 of OU898283.1, read as the reverse complement.
CTTTTTAATGTAGGCCACTTTTGTTTACATACACATAACACTTTATAACACTGAAATAATTCATTTATTTTTTACAATTATTCAAAGTAATTTTTCAATTAATTTTGAGCACGCCGATGGAGTGGTCGGAGGTACCAGTTAAAATTATGCTTATTACTCTCTCGTTCATAAAAATAAACTATAATATTTATACAAAACTCATTTCCTTTTAGGAAATAATTTTCAATTTCACATTATTTCCAATAAATTGTTGTTCATATATGTTTTGACAATAACACGTTGTAAAATCATAGACAGAAACTAATTTATAAAAAAGATTTTACACACAGATTACACTTTTCTTGTTCCGGTTAGACCAGGGCTTTTTAATATAGAATTGAAAAAAGGGAGTGTCAAAAGGAGTCTAAGTAATGTTTTTTCCAAAATGGAGTTGAGCATGCAAACATAACCTAAATCATCAACATCATATTTACTTAAGACCGCTTTATAGCTCACATCATTTTTATTGTCTGCAGAATTCTCTTGGGTTTTTTGGTCGTATTCAAGGATTTCTTGGCTGTATTACCAGTTTATTAGTTTTACAGGATATTATTGGAGAATTTATTGATTTTATTGGAGGACCTAACCACCTAATTGGGAGGCCACAGAAATATGGAACAACTGCAGCTCAGGAGGACCTAACCATCTAATTGGGATGCCACACAATCACCCATCGATGCCATAAGTATCGCCAAATTTATTGTAAAGCATTGGCAGTGTTGATTGTTGTTTTTTTTTATAAATATGATTAGTTAAATAATTGTATTATTTGCTATCAGCTAAGGGTTCATGGTTTAATTCCTAGTTTAAGGCAAAACGAACTCACACTTGAGATGCTGAGCTGGATGAAGCATAGACAATAAGCTCCCATGGTTGATTGAGGTATTATTTTTATAATAGTATTTCAATTTTTTTTGGTATTCTTATCGCTATACATCGCTACACAAAACTTACTGCAATTTCTTCCATGACTAACTTTATGCAAGTCTATTACACGGTGTGCAATTAATGTTGAAATTTTTACCCTTAATCTAACTTTTTTGTTTTTTACCCTACAAATTTTTTGTTTTTTTTTTTAATTATTTATTGCTGGTTATTTACCACTATTTAACACTGTCCAGTGTCGAATATTTCGGTGAACGACAAGTTCCCGTAGCCACGAAGCCCAGAAGCAATTGGCGCGCTGGATCCACGTTTTGCTCTACCGTATGTGGTTCAATATCCACGTAGACCCAAGCGTACCCCCAGGCAATGATAAAACCCGTCTATCAAATGACTATGGGTTCAATCTGGCGGAAAGAAAGTCGAATTGTACCTGCATAAGATGACAACAACTACTATCAGGAAGCTGTGCTGTAGTGTGGTGACCTTTACAAACACTACAAACGATCTAAAATACTTAAAATTCTACCAAAAATGGTCTTCGTGGAAGTATTTTACGTGACATGAGGTCGTTTAAAATGTGAAAGTTTAAATTCAGCATTTTTAGAAATATTTTGAGTGTCTCATATTTGCTGCCAAAATGCGAAAACCTAAATTTATAGGTTATAGGTTTTCAAGATTAGCTCTAACACTGGAAATTCCAGCAAAATTCAAAATTGCATACGAAGACATTTTTATATTTTGCGCGCGAAACTGATATTCAAAATCACCGGTTGCTTCAAACCTTTTTTATGAAAGAACGGTTTATTCTACGTGATATTAAAACTAGTGCAAATAAACATTCTATATATAGAATATAAAACTATTTCAGCTACACTTTTTGTTTGGAACATTTTTTCTATGACGTACAGATTCTTGGGAAATTGATTTTTTTTTGTTTTTTGCCTACGACGGTGGGCTTTAGGGGGAAGGCGGGGTTAGGTTTTAGGTTAGGAAGGCTTTAGGTTAAAATTTTCGTTAAAAAATGGTGTAAGCGCACCCGCATTCGCTGCGAGTTCACCTTGGTCCTCTGAGCGCGTTATTAAAAGTTTCATTATATTGGTCAAAAATTAACATAGAAAAATTTACCAAAGCCTAAAATGTTCGTTTTGAGTTGTTCTATAACTTCTATTAACCAGATTTTGAAAGCATATAGCTTAATTTTGTTTTTTAGTAAAATTAATAATGTTTTATTGTTATGCTTTTTTATTATTAAAGAATTTGGCTGTTTAAAAAAAGTTTTTTTAAAGCTCAAAACATTGAGCTTGCAAGCTTGAAACAATTACCTTGCAAGCTGAATTATACTTTTAGGAAATGCAATCATTTAAACTAGTGCATTTTTAGCCTGGTGCCCTCGTAAACTCGAATCTACCCACCAAAAAGCACAAAAAACGTCAAGGTATCAAGGGAACATAAAAGTGACTCAACCCTCCCCCTAGTTCCTAGAGTAGGATATCTTACGCTAATTTTGTAATACTCACTATAATTTTTTCTGTGCCTATATATATATATATATATATATATATATATATATATATATATATATATATATATATATATATATATATATATATAGAAAAGAAATTTAATCTTTGCAGATAAGTTAAATAGTAAACTCTTAAATATTGGGGAAATCTGCAAAAAAAACTCTAATGTGTATCAATTATTTCACCTAACGTTTTCGCCAAAGAGAATTTGGCTTCTTCAGGGCTGAAAGAGAATAAATTATAATTAGCTACCATATATTATCTAATAAAAAACATTTACCTTACCGTGAAATTTTAGAAATGTCGAGTTATGATGTTAAAAAACTTTAAAACTCAAAGAATTACTTCCTTTAAATGTAGTTACATTGGATTTTTCGATTGTCCTTGGGTAAACCTTTGCGTTTTAAGTTCAAAGCTACCATACATTTCCAACGTTCACAAATAAACTTTTTTGCACATAGTAACAAAAAAACACCACTATGTTGTTACTAGCTAAAGTTTTTTAACATCATAACTCGACATTTCTAAAATTTCACGGTAAGGTAAATGTTTTTTATTAGATAATATATGGTAGCTAATTATAATTTATTCTCTTTCAGCCCTGAAGAAGCCAAATTCTCTTTGGCGAAAACGTTACGTGAAATAATTGATACACATTAGAGTTTTTTTTGCAGATTTCCCCAATATTTAAGAGTTTACTATATACATATATATATATATATATATATATATATATATATATATATATATATATATATATATAAAGGTGGTTGTACGGTAGCTATGAACAAACAAGATTATGTCGACAAAACATTAACGTTGTTAAACGACCGATCGACATATATTGGTTTGGACAAAGACCCACAGTGATACAGAAAAAATATCATGACTTAATAAAAACATTAAAAAACCAACATCAACTGAACAAGTTGCAAAAAAGTTAACAATCTATGACTCATATTCTCCTAAACTTTATTGTTTGCCTAAAATCCACAAATTGGACGTTCCTCTCAGGCCTATTGTAAGTTCTTTAAAGTCCACTACGTATAATATTTCTAAATTTCTTGCTGATATATTAAATGATGCCTTTGAATATCGCAACAATTATAATTCTAAGGACACATTTACTTTTGTCAATGCTGTTAGGAGAATGCAGTTGCCAAAAGATTATGTTTTGATTTCTTTGAATGTGGTTTCTTTATTTACAAACATTCCACTAACTATAGTTACGAACATTATAGAATCAAATTGGAACCTTATAAAAGACTACACGACATTATCTAAAGGTAATTTTCTACTAATTCTCAGGTTCATTTTTAATAACACTTATTTCAGTTTCAATGGAAAATTTTACTCCCAAATTTTTGGAACACCTATGGGTTCCCCGATTAGTCCCATCCTTGCTACTATTGTAACTGATCATCTCTTAGACAATATGATCACGCAATTACCTTTCGAATTACCATTTATATATAAATATGTCGATGACATCATATGTGCAGTTCCATCTTGTCACATCAATACCACATTAAACGTCTTTAATTCATGTAACAAAAATCTTCAGTTCACAATTGAAACAGGGACAGATCTTAGTATACCATTTTTAGACACAAAGGTAATAAGAACAAATGACAATATTCTGACATTGGATTGGTACCAAAAGCCAACTGCATGGGGCAGGTATATGAATTATTTTTCAAACCACACCACTCGTCAAAAATATAATACAATATTGGGTATGAAAAATAGGGTAATGTCCATTGTTGATGATAATTTATTACAGAAAAATCTGGACATATTATACAAAATTTTTCGAAACAACGGCTATCCTAAACATATTTTAAAAAAACTCATTTACAGCAGTAATTTCTATGATGGTCCTGTCCTTGATTCCAACAATGAGTCAATCAAATATAAAAAACTTCCCTTTATCAATGGTCTAACTCATTCAGTCATATCCATATTTAAAGATGTTTCCAATATTAATATAGCTAAATACAATACCATAAATAGCAAACAACTTTTTTCCAAAATTAAAGATCCAGTACCAACCTTATATAGGAGTAATGTGGTATATGAAATACCGTGTCTAGGATGTGAAAAAAGCTGCATTGGCCATACATCGCAGTGGCTAAAACAACGTATCACACAGCACAAAAGTGATTGCCGCTTGGGAAAAAATAGTTGTGCAGTAGTCGAGCATTATAAAAACACCGGTCATCTGTTAGACTATAACAATGCTCGTATTTTGGCACAGACTGACAATTACAAAAGTAGGTTATTTTTGGAGATGTACCACATCAACAAAAATAAACAAACTTTAAATTATAAAACAGACACGGGGCAATTAAGCAACATATATTGCAATATATTGAACAAAATTTAAAACTCACTCACCTTAATGATTAATCATACTAACTAGCCTTAATGATTAATTAAAGAAATAATATTCCTCTAATGTTTTCTTACATTGTTAGTTTTTGCATTTTAGCATAACTTTTAGTTGTTTCCATCTTATTTATTGTTAACGAACGTGCTCAAATATATTTATATTTTAACATACATTTACATTATCAAAAATGTTTATTTTAATGTCAAGTTTATTTATGTGTGAAATCTTTTAATTTCTGTAAGTATTGTAAATCTAAGTGTACGTCAGTTTTTTAAAATGTTTGTTTTTTACAGTTACTCCTGATGAAGCTGTTAAATAAATGGCGAAATATTGAGTTTTAGAAAAAACAAAGATTTTTATTTAATATAGACCCGATATTTCCAACATACTGATCAATTGTTTTCGGTCGAAATAATCACGTTAAATATACATATATATATATATATATATATATATATATATATATATATATATATATATATATACAGATATATATATATATATATATATATATATATATATATATATACATATATATTTGAATCTGTGACAAGTTATCCTATTTTCCATTCTAGCAACGCCATTTTATTTATTTTTTCGTATTTCCAACCGACGAAACTTCCGGCGACCATGATCTCCGCGGATCCCACGCAGGCTGTCACTGTCCTGTAACCTTTTTAATTCTAATCCAATTCATTAAGCTGAAAGACTTGATAATAAATACACAAACTAGAGATTTTACGACTGTAAAACGAAGGACGGTTTGTTATTGGACGATTTGCTGAAGACATGTTCCGTTAAATTGTATAAACAGAAACGAGTATTTTATGGACATGCTCGTTACGTATATCATATGGTGTTGGTACTTCAAGAGAAACAGAAGCACACATTTTAAATGGTGGTAGATGACAAAATGATAAAGGAAGAAGTCGACAAACGTTTCATGTTGTTGATATAAAAAGAAAATTTTAATCATGTTATTTATATCTTATAATTTCTCCAGACTAAATAGTTATCTTCATATGAATTAGCTACATAAAATGTTGATTGTTTCTTGGAAAAGCAGTACAATAATCAAAACTTCTTAATATACATCACTAAAACTTCACTAATATCAAATTGTTCTATATTCCACTGATTGTTATACATAATAAAGTATTTATATATTAAATTAAATTAAATTAAATTAAAAGGTAAAAAATTATATGTGGGTTTCCGTTGAATAATTTTAGTTTTTAGAAAGAAAAAACGTTGTTTTGATAAACTTTTGGAATATCAAATTTGGGTCTGACGCGATTTAGTTTATTGTTAGGACTTAACAACTTATCTGCATAAATAAAATAAACTTAAATGAAAGACCGATGCTAGATTCAAACAAAGTATTTTTTTACTAAATATTAAATATACAACTTGACAGAATACTTAAAAATTTGAACACTTAAAAATATTGTTAATGTTTATTCACTTGAATATCACTTGGAAGCGAAAATAGATTTACTAGTTTTTTCATTAGTCCCTAGACAGTTCGAACGGTAACCACTCGAACCACACCATCTGGATAAGAATGCAATACTTCAATACGTCCCATAGATCACAGTTCAATGAGGAAAAACAACGATCTTTAATTAGAACTAGAGTATCAATTTATATGTTTGACTTATTCTGCTTCCACTTTTGTCTGCTGCTGCTCAGAAACGTATTCCAGAGACCAGAGTTGCCAGAAGTGCTGTCGAAGCTGTTAAAGTCATTGTCATGATGAGATTATATTTGGCGGTATACGAGTGACATCAATTTCTGGCACGGATTCCATAAATCGTCCAATTAAAAAGTAAGTAGGTGTGATGGGAGCAAGGTCAGAAGGATCAGAATACATAGGACTTAGAGGTCGGGAGTTAAGGATTCTTTCGACACGAGCAAGTATTGTAGAGAAGTGTTCATAAGTTAATTTAGATTCTGACATTACACATACTAGATGCGCCTTCATAGATTTTATTCCAACCTCCCACAGGCCTTCGAAATGTGGCGAATAGGCAGGTATAAACTGCAAATGTATATCAATATTTCCACAGATATCAGATATACGAGCATGATTGGTTTTAAGAAATTTACCTAGCTCTTGTAACTTATTGTTAAAACCAACAAAATTTGTACCGTTATCAGATATAATCTGGCGGATTTTCCTCGCTTTGCAATAAATCGCTTTAATGCGTCTAAAGATGACTGAGCTGTTAAGTCCGTAAAAAGCTCCAAATAAATCACCTTTACAGCTAGACATACAAATAGACAAGCATATGCCTTGTAAGAAGGTGAGTTTCGCCCTCGTTTAGGTTTAAAAACAAATGGACCAGCATAGTTAACTTCTGTTACAGAAAATGGAAGAGTTTCTGTGACAGTTTCAGACCTCCCATTATTGGAGATGTTTGAGTAGGCTTCATACGAAAACACGTACGCATTGACAGACGACGCGCAGATAGTACCATGGGGTGTTCCTTATCTAAATCAAAATAAGAATGACATAATCTGCCTCCTACTCTTATTACACCCGTTTCATCTAAGATAGAGTTAAGGCTGATGATCTTGCTTTTTGAAAGGATTAATTTTCTTTCCTTTAAAACGAGAAATTTCTTCATTGAATCTTTTTAATTGAACTAATTTGAATAAACACTGAATGAAGGAACGTAATTTTGTAGCATTTTAAATTTGATTGATTCTTTGAAGTATATTTAAAGTCGCCTCGTATATGAAATCGTCTTAATAAAACGAAGAATGTTTTCTGTTTTTTAGTTCGTATCTTTCGAAAAGTGTTTTCAATCATTCTAACGTCGTAGAGTAATAAATCCATTTAATTGTTGTTTATTTTACTGCGGCGATTTCTTTTCATGTAAATGCGTTTCAAAGGATATCTACGTCGTTCGTTAGTTTTGCTATTTCAGCAGTTCGTTGATTTTCAAGTTAAGCGAACAAATTTTTAATTTCGTCACTATCGGTGGAGCCGCTGTCAAGGGCAGTTGGTTTCGTTTGTTTAGTCCGAATTTTCATCAAATTCGTAATGTTTTTTTTTGTTATTAGTTTTTTTCATCAGAAGTATTGAAGTTTGGTAGCATGTGTAGTTACAATTTGAGGTTGGTTTATGATATTGACGGAAAAGTGCTTGGGTGGTATTCTTCAAGGAACCGGCAAATTTATATGTGGAGAAGTGAATATTATACTCAAATGTAATGTGTCAGTTTTTGTCTGAGTTAATCACCGATTTGGGTCGTGCTGTGTTTTGAAGAGCTTTGTGTTTTGAGAAGTTTTGAAAAGCCAAGCTTTGAAGATTGCAGTTTAATTAACCCGAAGTCCGATGGTCCAGTGCCCAGCTTTCATCGTATATTTGTTGTCCCTGGTCATTCCAGACCATTTTGCAGCTTGTGAGAAGCATTTGTTTGTTTTGCAGTGTTTTTGAGTAAAGTTCCAGCCCCAAAACTTTTAAAGGAGATATAATATTCAGTGATATCAGGTACTCTTTTTTTTTGTAAACATTTTTTAAAGTAAATATTTAAATAGTTACCGCTACAAAATGTCGCGCAAATAGGATCCCCAACGCCCAGAGTTGTAAACTGAAAGCGCCATTGTAAGTCGTTTTTTTTTGTATTTTGTTAGTATTATTTGTATTTGTAACTGTTTGTGGTACACATAATTAAAGGTTAAATTTTATTTTCTTAACTTTTTATTTATTTTTTTTAAGCTAACCCTTTTTGAGTTTATTTGAAAAAGATATGTTTTGATTTGTTTTCTAATTATTTCCCTAGTTACAACTAGTGGTTGTAATAGGCATAATTAGGCACCTCAAGTGGCGCCCTATATTAAATTCCTTGAGGTGTTTCTTGTTTAATTTTTATTTTGTTTATCCCAAGAGCCCTTTATTTCATTTTTTGGTAGTTGCCCCATTCCAATGCCCTTATCTTTTACTTATCCACGACCCCAGCTCTCCTACGAAACCCTGAGTGCCGTTCGCACAAGTAGCGTATATTTTGCTTGCCTTATCTCCACCCCCTTAGTTTCTTCCCCCAATTTTCTACCCCTTATATTAATGCCCCTGTGGTAGGCAAAATACTTTCGTTACAAAAATGTCGCCCAACGTGTGTGGCCTGTATTAGATTTGCGCCATTTGTACTTTCGTTACAAAAATGGCGCCCTTGGCGTGGGGCATTTTTCAGGCTTTTGAATGTTCCTGCATCTTTAGGTTTTTGTCCCTTTTCCAGAAGCAACATATCTTTTTCAGTTTTTCTGCCATAATTTTCTGCCATTTTTATGAAACCCTGCCTTCCGAGTAGTGCCCCGGTGTCCCACAAACAGTTTGTTTATGTATTTGTATCAACATATGTATTGTTGTTTTTTTTTATGTATTGTTCTTGTATTGACATATGTATTATTGTATATCAACAGATGTATTTGTTGTATTTGACATATGTAATGTTGTATCTTTTATTTCGTGTACTGTAGAAATGTTTCTATATGTATTTTTGTGTATTGGTAAATGAAAGCAAATATTTTGAGTTTGAATATTTAAATTGAATTTTAAATAATGTTTTGATATTGAGATGAATTTTAAGTTATTTACAGTAACAAATTAAGTGTACCGTTATTGTGCCATTTATTTTTGATTGATTTGACATTTCTTACAGAAAAATCGGTTTTTGTAATTTTGTTTTGTGTGGTCATTTTGAGTAAATGTGTTTATTGTTTGAGTGACTTTTTTTTGAGCTGATGAGTATAGTTGTGTTTTGTCGTTTGTCCTAAGACATTTCATTGTTTCCTCTAGGCCCTCTCTGACGGCGTTTGTGTTATGCCACGGGCTAGTAGGAGATTGTGAATATGAAGAGTATTTTAGTCCCCTGTGTTCCCCTGTTGTTCCCTAATTAACCAGCTTTGACGGCGTATGTAATGCCACGGGTTAATAGGAGATTGTGTTCCCCTGAGTTCCCTTTTGTGTTTCCTGTCTTGTATCTGAATGATGACAAGTGTTATACTCGTGATCAGAGGTGCTGTTTAGTTTTGCCTAGGAGCAGTCTCATTTAGTTTTCAGAACAAGAGCAAGGTTTTTTAATGTTGTGTTATTTTGTGTAGCTCACTCAAAAGTCAAGTTTTCAATATTATTTTCAATAGTATTTTTGTATCACCCTGTGAAGTTTATCGAGTATGTTGTTTTGTATACATTGTGTATTTGCTTTCACCCAAACATTGTTTTAGTATTTTTGTCCCGCCCTGTATGTGAAGTTCGTCTGAGTTTGCTTCGAATGGTATTTTCAGTTATATTGTGATTTGCTTTATTCAGTTTTTCGTTAAATCAAGTCTATTCCTGTCCCAAGTTAACTGCTACGATTTCCATTTTCTGTTATGTCCAGTTTTCGTAAAATTATGAGAAATAATTTTCGTCTATTTCCTTGTGAATTAAAAAATACGTATTTGGAATGATGTCATTCCTTATTTGCCGGTATTTAAAATGTGAACGATATCAAGTTTGTTTATTCTTGTTCGTCTTAAGTACCATCCCATGTCTGAGAAAAGAATTTTGTTTACGTTAACGAAATAATTTATTTCGTATGTAGACGCTGTCCTTAGTGTTTATAAGTTATCTATTTCGTCTTCTTATTGAGTGTTTGAGCAATAATTCGTTGCGTTTATAGAAATCAGCTGTTGTACGAAAAATATAGGTCAGATTTTTTTCGTATTTTTAAAGTTTAATAGTCCAGGCAATGTGTGAACTTTTTTTAGCCCCGAAAAAGAAAAAGTTTCTGATTTTACAGTCCATGGTCAGTCCGTGTGTTCTCGTGTTGTCTTTTGTGTTATAAGTAGGAGGAAGTAATAATACGATTTCGTTTGTCCATGGCTAAGGCCGATTTGTTAGTGACAAAGCGAAGTATTGTTATTTGCCTTATGTTTGTTATTTCCGTGTTTCCCCGTGTTTTCTTTGTTCCTATTCTGTGTTATAAGTAGGAGGAAATGATGATACGATTCCGTTTGTCCTTGGCTAAGGCCGATTTGTTAGTGACAAAGCGGAGTATTGTTATTTTTTTTTCTGTCTGTTAGTCTTGTGTTTCTCCCTAGTTCTTTTTTGTGTACACGTAGAAGAGAGTGATGATACGACTTCGTGTATTCCTGGCTAAGGCCGATTTGTTGAGAATACATAGCGAAAGTATTGTGATGTTTTTTCTGTCTGTTAGTTTTGTGTCTTTCCGTGTCTTTGTGTGGTCAGATATTGTAGTGGAGATATGTTGATGGTCTAAAATGTATTAGTTGGTGATTTCAGTATTGTGTTGTTGAAATATCATGTAGGACGTACAGGCATGTGACCTGGATTTGTGTTTCCTTGGATATTTCTGTTGTTGTGTAAGACTGCGTAGCAGCATCCCCTTTCCGTGAATTAATAGAAAGGATAAGCCTTTCTATGTGTTGAAGTAAGACTATTGGCGATAGAGCCTCAATAGCATTCCTTCTTGTTGTAGTGTTTGTGATGAAGTGTTGATGATTTGGTAGAAGCGGAGGTACAAATACTTGCATTGTCCATTGTGACGTTTTGATTTGCTGAGGTGAAAGTACCTGGCCGCCGTTTATTGTGAAAATTTTGTTTATGTCGATTGTGAGACCATGTTAGTGAAACATCTGAAGTATTTTTAGTACTACCGTTGAATGACCCACTTAGAATTCCCCAGTTTTATGTTGTGACCCTGTTCGAGTTTTGTTAAAGAATAGTGAACGTTTCTTTCTGATTTGTATGAAGATGTTGTATTCGATTATTATCCGTGAAATGATGAAGTTTATTTGTTCATGTTGCCCCTTCATTCCCTTCCCAAACTGTGTCTTTGACCTTATTAGTTGTCATAAGAGGAACGGCTAGGTCGATGAGTTTTGGATTCGTCCGCCAGGTGACCTGTTGAGCTTTTAAGGAAGATAAGCATTAGTTTTTACCTTGTGTATATATATACTCTTCTTCTTCTTTACCCTTCTTGCCCTGCTTTTGAGATTTGTGTTCCCAGTTGGAAGTTTTATTGTTGATGACGGACTGTAATGATTTTTTTTGTTCTTTTGGAAGATTATAGTGTTTCTTATGTTCCCTTGGAGATCTGTAATGATGTTTTTGTTTCTTTTGAAGTGTTGTCGTAACTTTTTTGTTTTCTTTGGAAGACTGTTACGAGTTTTTTTTGTTTCTTCAGGAAGTATTTAGTTTGAGACTGAACTGATTGTGTATTGATTATGGCTTGTATGCCATGTGCCCCTGTTCTTTCTTCTTTTCCAAGATTGTGTATTAGCATTTTGGATTTATTTTCTTCTTTTGTCCTTTTGGGAGTTTCCTGACTTGGAAATTTTTCGCTGTGTCGATCCCAGAGGATATTTCTATGGAACTATTGGCCATCCTGTTTTCTTCTCTTGTGTTGGTTTAATTTTCAACCAGTGGTTGAAAATTCATTGCTTGACTGTTATAGTCAAGTTTGTTATTTTTTGATATTGTTTTGGTTATCTATTATGTGGATAACCATAGCGAAGCTTGTCTAAGCTGTGTTGTTGGCCACCCGCCTTTGTTGAGCTGGAAGCACCCCTCTTTTCGCTCCCAGAAACTTCAACACTGGTCTGTTCCACGTTTTTGGTTAGGCAAGAGCCATTTTAGTAGAAATCTGCCATTGTGTCGTTGTGCTTAAGAGCCAACGAACTGTACCTGGTGCCGATTCGTCAAATTGAGCATCCAGTTTTATTTTGTATGTTATTATGTTAGAACCATAAACAGTTATGATGTGTAGTTTTGGTTATGATTTTTGTTTGTTGTTTTTTGTTCTGTTTGAGTTATTGAAGTCATTATGTGTTGTTGCAGTAGTTAAAAAATGCTACTGTTGTTCCAACCTGATTGTTGTTCGCCCTAAACGAAAACTTTTCCTGTTAGTCCAGTTTTCGCTCTTACGTGGGGGTATTGTAGCATTTTAAATTTGATTGATTCTTTGAAGTATATTTAAAGTCGCCTCGTATATGAAATCGTCTTAATAAAACGAAGAATGTTTTCTGTTTTTTAGTTCGTATCTTTCGAAAAGTGTTTTCAATCATTCTAACGTCGTAGAGTAATAAATCCATTTAATTGTTGTTTATTTTACTGCGGCGATTTCTTTTCATGTAAATGCGTTTCAAAGGATATCTACGTCGTTCGTTAGTTTTGCTATTTCAGCAGTTCGTTGATTTTCAAGTTAAGCGAACAAATTTTTAATTTCGTCACTATCGGTGGAGCCGCTGTCAAGGGCAGTTGGTTTCGTTTGTTTAGTCCGAATTTTCATCAAATTCGTAATGTTTTTTTTTGTTATTAGTTTTTTTCATCAGAAGTATTGAAGTTTGGTAGCATGTGTAGTTACAATTTGAGGTTGGTTTATGATATTGACGGAAAAGTGCTTGGGTGGTATTCTTCAAGGAACCGGCAAATTTATATGTGGAGAAGTGAATATTATACTCAAATGTAATGTGTCAGTTTTTGTCTGAGTTAATCACCGATTTGGGTCGTGCTGTGTTTTGAAGAGCTTTGTGTTTTGAGAAGTTTTGAAAAGCCAAGCTTTGAAGATTGCAGTTTAATTAACCCGAAGTCCGATGGTCCAGTGCCCAGCTTTCATCGTATATTTGTTGTCCCTGGTCATTCCAGACCATTTTGCAGCTTGTGAGAAGCATTTGTTTGTTTTGCAGTGTTTTTGAGTAAAGTTCCAGCCCCAAAACTTTTAAAGGAGATATAATATTCAGTGATATCAGGTACTCTTTTTTTTTTGTAAACATTTTTTAAAGTAAATATTTAAATAGTTACCGCTACAAAATGTCGCGCAAATAGGATCCCCAACGCCCAGAGTTGTAAACTGAAAGCGCCATTGTAAGTCGTTTTTTTTTGTATTTTGTTAGTATTATTTGTATTTGTAACTGTTTGTGGTACACATAATTAAAGGTTAAATTTTATTTTCTTAACTTTTTATTTATTTTTTTTAAGCTAACCCTTTTTGAGTTTATTTGAAAAAGATATGTTTTGATTTGTTTTCTAATTATTTCCCTAGTTACAACTAGTGGTTGTAATAGGCATAATTAGGCACCTCAAGTGGCGCCCTATATTAAATTCCTTGAGGTGTTTCTTGTTTAATTTTTATTTTGTTTATCCCAAGAGCCCTTTATTTCATTTTTTTGTAGTTGCCCCATTCCAATGCCCTTATCTTTTACTTATCCACGACCCCAGCTCTCCTACGAAACCCTGAGTGCCGTTCGCACAAGTAGCGTATATTTTGCTTGCCTTATCTCCACCCCCTTAGTTTCTTCCCCCAATTTTCTACCCCTTATATTAATGCCCCTGTGGTAGGCAAAATACTTTCGTTACAATTTTACTGGAGTAAGAGAAACCAGTCCATATGAGAGAGTTTTCACCCGCTAGAGCATTGTGTCCAAATCTTAACCAATAGGCCACCAACCTCGTAAGCTTGGTTAAACTTGAGAATCTCTCAAATTGAAATTTAAAAGGGTTAACTAAAACTAGAGATTTCAGGAAGAACTTCAGGAAAATCAAACCGACGAGCAGGCCAACCATCTTCAGGGCCAGCTAAGAATGTTGGGTCATGCCTGCAGAGATCACATGAATTGAGAAGACCATGGTTGATACCCCGAGACAAAATATTACCCAGATTGTCAGTTGTACCGATATGTCTCCAATCTGTAATTTTGGTTTTAGACTGTATTTCAGAAACTCGATTTTCAGAAACAATCGTTTTGAACAAGTGAGAGGGAGTTTTGATCCATCTAAAAACAATGGTTAAAACTGTCCAGAAAAATCTCTCATGAAAATCAATTTTAAGGGATTGGTTTGCCTTATCCACAAGCTATGATAAAATAAGGGTAACGCAGAGTTCCAGATGCGGGACAGAGATTTTCTAGAGGTGCTACTCTGGATTTAGCACACAATAGACTGACTGATGCATTACCATGATTATCGATAATTCTAAAAAAAGCTAATATAATATAAAGACTTTTTGGGACAAACAATTTCAATTTTGCAATACCTATTAAGTAAAATTTCTTGAAATTTTTATTGCTGAATACTAAAGATATTGTCTCTATTCTTACAAAACAAAAAATGGACATGTGAATCTATTTTTGCTATAATTCAGCAACAAATTAACAAAAATAACTTTACAAACGCCAGATTTAAAGGATATTATATGCTTTTTTAGTAAAATTGTGTCACTTTTCCAGATACCTTACCTATACCTATTTATTTTTTGCTACAATTTGCTATGGACCAGGTGAAGACGCAACAAAAAATTGTACAGAGAAAATTGGGATCACAGGAGACATGAACAGTAGAGTGGAGAAAGAAGCAGAAAAATGGAACAATGTCATCGGATCTTATGGGGAGGCAAAAAGAAATAAAAATGGAAAATGACTACTCGAATTCTGTCCAGACAATAGCCTGGTGATTATGAACACACACTTCCAATATAAAAACACACAAGATCACAAGAGAAGTCAAATCAAGAGACGAACAATCAATTATAGACTATACTGTAGTGCAAAAAACAGAGAAGAACTGGATAAGAGACGAAAGGGTGAAAAGGAGTTATGAAGTTGGTAGTGACCACTCATCATTCATCATCATTCCTCAACCTCTTGCATCCACTGTTGGATATAGGTCTCCTCCATGTTCTTCCACTGTTCTCTATCTTGCGCCTTCTGTATCCAATTTCCGACTGTTTTTCTCAAGTCGTCCATCCATCTTTTTGGTGGTCTGCCTCGGTGTCTTTTGTCTTCTCTAGGTCTCCATTCTATGAGTATTTTGGTCAACCTATTATCATTTAAACGTGCTATATGTCCAGCCCATCTCCATTTGGCTTGTACAATTTTTTCTATGACATCTGTCACTTTAGTCCTCTCTCTTACTATCCTATTTGGTACCATATCTCTTCTAGTTATTCCCAACATTGCTCTTTCCATTTTTCGTTGGGTTACTCTCAATTTATTTGCAAAATGTTTGGTTAAAGTTATTGTTTCGGAACCATGTGTTATTACTGGCAGTATGCATTGGTTGTAAACCTTTTTCTTCAAGCAAATCGGTAGCGTTCCTTTTAGAATATCTTGCATCTTGCCAAATGCTGCCCATCCCAAGGCTATGCGACGCTGGATCTCACAAGATTGATTGTCTTTTCCTACTCTAATTTCATGCCCTAAATAGATATAGCTAAAGACCTGATGTACTTTGTTCCCATCTACACTCATAACATCACTTGGAACTAAATTGGTCATGTATTTTGTTTTTTCAAAGTTTATGTTCAGGCCTATTTGTTCTATTGCCTGTTTTAGTTCTTCCATCATTTTGTGAGCCTTATTTAAACTCTCGGCTATAATGACAATATCATCTGCAAAACGCAAGTGGCTTAAGTATTCACCATCAATATTTATTCCCCTTTTAGCCCAATCTAGTTTTTTAAAGGCATATTCCAGAGCTGCAGTGAATAGTTGGGGGGAGATGGTGTGGTGACCACTATCCACATTCAAATGCAAAAGAAAAAAAATTAAAAGAAATAAGAACTTAAACAAAAAACACAAAGAAATAAAAATTTATAATCTAAGGTAAGAAACGACGAAGATAAGATACTCAGAAGGGCTAGAGAAAGACATGGACAATCAACATAAAATAACAGAAACAATAGAATAAGAATGGGAAAATTTTAAAAATGCGATGATAAAATAGCTAAATCAATATGTGAAACTACAAGAAATAACAAGAGAGGGAAACGTACATCTTGGTGGAACGATGAAATGAAAAGTGAAATAAAAGAAAAGAAGAAATTATGGAAAGATTACATGCAAAACAAAATACAACCAAAATATAAAAATTATAAGAGACAAAGAACAAAAGTTAAAGAGATAGTTAAGAAAGAGAAAAAAAAAAGTTGGAAAAAATTCGGAGAAAAAATGAAAGAAAACAGCACAGAAAACGTAAAATTATTTTATAGGACACTGAAAACCCTAAGAAGCAACAAAGAAACGAAACTAAAACAAATAATGAACAAGGAAGGAACAATAATAAACGACGATAAGACAATATGGAAAGATGGAGGGAACATTTCCAGCTGATACTGAATGGAAATCAAGCGAACACAATGGAGAAAGAAAGCCACATCAAAAGAGTATCCATGAGAAATACGGAAAATCCAGAAACTATGGAAAAAGAAGAACTGGAAGAAGCAATAAGAAAGGTAAAGATTGGAAAAGCACCAGGAAGCGATGAAGTAGCACCAGAAATGATGAAATATATAGGAGTAAAAGCAAAAGAAAAATTGTTATACATACATAACCTAATATGGAAGAGAAAAGTAATACCCAGAGAATGGACAAATGCAGTAAGTATACCTATATACAAGAAAGGAAACACAAAAGACTGTAAGAACTATAGAGGTATATCACTACTATGTGTAGCAGCAAAAGTATACGAAACCATTATAGAAAGGAAAGTCAGAAAAGAAATAGAACATAAATTAGAGGATGTACAAAGTTGATTCAGGAAAGAACACAACACACAAGACCATAAATTCATCATGCAACAAGTAATAGAAAAAGCTTTAAAGAAAAATAGAGAAATACATCTGAGCTTTATAGACATGGAAAAAGCATTTGACTCATTCAAAAGAAAAGATATATGGGAAAGCCTAAAGAAGAAGCAAGTAAGTGAAGAACTGATAGAAGCAACATAGAGTATATACATAAAAACAACAAACACAGTAAGAATGTCAAATACGCAGTCAGAAGAAATACTGCATCGGTTGGAACAGAATGCAAATGATAAACGCTGAGATGTGTATATTTGCAGACGACGTAGTATTAATTGCGGAAACAGCAGAAAAACTGAAATACAACTTAGAGAAATGGAACCTAGAAGCAAGCAAATACAACTTAAACGTAAACAAAGAGAAGACTCAGATAATGAAAATATCAAGGAAACAAGGGACGGAAGATCAACTAGAAATAATGATAGACCAACAAATAATAATACAGACAAATTCATACAAATACTTAGGAACAGTAATCAACAACGAAGGAGACATCGAGACCGATCTTAACAACAGAATGAAAAAAACAGGAAACTATTTCAAGCACTAAATAAAGGATTCCTTAATAACAAAGAAATATGAACAAATTTGATATACAGTGACATATGGAACAGAAAATTGGATACTAAACAAAAGGCATCAAAGCAGAATTCAGGCAGCAGAGATGAAATACCTCAGAAGAACGATCGGAGTAAAAAGAACTGATAGAATCAGAAATAAAGAAATAAGAGAAAGACTCAAAATCAAACCGGTACTCAACTCAATCAAGGAGAAAAAACTGGCATGGTTCGGACATCTAACCCGGATGAACAATAATAGACAAGTAAAAAGAGTGTGGGACGCCAAACCAATAGGGAAGAACAGAAGAGGAAGACCCATTAAAAAATGGAACAGTGACATCTCGCAGATACTGCAGAGTAAGGGTAAGACTTGGGCCTTACTCTGGCATAAGGTATAAGATGACATACAATAGGAAGGAATGGAGAAAGTTCGTCAAGAGCTAGGACACCTCAGAAGATTGTAAAATATTGTAATATAAAGAATTGTATTATAAACGGCCCAACACGTACAAATAGGTCTACTAATTAAGTAAGTAAGTAAGTAAGTAAGTAAATCATGAATGTGTTGCTTGTCCATTTAAATAGGTATAGAAATAATAAATAAGACTTATTCACAATCAATTTAGTTTAACTATCTGACGACCGGTTTCGCTTTCTACAATATGCAAAGCATCCTCAGGTCTCGATACAAAGTTAAACAAATGATGCCGGTACTCTATTAATTGATGGATGGTAGAACATGGTTGAAACTACTATATATTGTTGAATGGAGAACTCAATTCTATTATTGCAGTTGTTTGACAGTAAACGGGAAGTTCTTGAGGAGATAGATTTGATCCAATGAAAAAGAGATATGTGTGTGATTGTTTGTTAAATGAAAGTAATGTAATATATCATTGCGTTATTAAAAGCTATTTATACTTATTCGAGAGATATATTTTTGAAATGTGTGTTATTTATTGAGTAATTGTTTTAAGAAGGTGACAGTTTTTTGACAATAAATAAGTTTAGATGTAAGATTGTGTGGGTGTGCAATTATTTTCAAACCTGTAGTTATCAAATTACTTTGATAAAGTTCTATTGGCAATTAGTAAATTATTGGAAAGTCCAGTGAATAAAATACAAACTTGGGTAGTCTTGGGCACAAACTCATTGTGCCCAAGACTACGATGTAGTGCATTAAAGCCCTTCCCCCTTTTTAAATTCAATGTTTGTTTCGTCCCTTCTAAGTTTTATCTGTTTTAGTGTGTTTAAATTGTCCTTAATTGTTTGTATTTTAATATTTTATTCACTGGACTTTCCAATAATTTACTAATTGCCAATAGAACTTTATCAAAGTAATTTGATAACTACAGGTTTGAAAATAATTGCACACCCACACAATCTTACATCTAAACTTATTCATTGTCAAAAAACTGTCACCTTCTTAAAACAATTACTCAATAAATAACACACATTTCAAAAATATATCTCTCGAATAAGTATAAATAGCTTTTAATATCACAATGATATATTACATTACTTTCATTTAACAAACAATCACACACATATCTCTTTTTCATTGGATCAAATCTATCTCCTCAAGAACTTCCCGTTTACTGTCAAACAACTGCAATAATAGAATTGAGTTCTCCATTCAACAATATATATTAGTTTCAACCATGTTCTATCATCCATCAATTAATAGAGTACCGGCATCATTTGTTTAACTTTGTATCGAGACCTGAGGATGCTTTGCATATTGTAGAAAGCGAAACCGGTCGTCAGATAGTTAAATTAAATTGATTGTGAGTAAGTCTTATTTATTATTTCTATACCTATTTAAGTAAGTAAAATTAAATAGCGATCTTATATAATTTATATATTGTTTTAAGTAAATATAGCGTTTAATCCTTTATATATTTTGATTATTACATATTGTTATCACCAAATTTATCAAAAGCAGTTGTTGGATACCAGTATTAAAGAGTGGCTTAAGAAAATCGTTACTTCCCAGGTCTACTATGTATATAACTTTTGTTTCTGGACCACTCCCTAGCTATAGTTCAAATTTCACGCTAATCCATTCCATCCGAAAAAATTGGTTTCCAAGTGACCGTACTATAAACATTAGAATGAAGAAGATTTTTTTGACACTCACTTTTACTGAGCAAAACAAGGTCAATGTGGCAATTTGTAAAAACAACAATGAATTTTTTATTTTCTTATGTTTACTTAAACTTTTGGGTTTTTCACAAAAAAAAATCAGTTTATCGGAAAAGTAGATTCAGTTTTCGGGTAAAAATTTTAAATTTAAAGCCAGTAGCGAAAGTGTGTTAGCAGATATTACCATAACAAAATGGTAGACTGAAACAATAAATTTAAAAAAGCCGAAAGGTGGACCTACGACTAGATATGGGTGTCGTTCTACTATATCATTTCCAAACGATAAACAGTTAATAACACATACCGCTTTGCATTCATATAAATCTACATACATTCCAACCAATTGCGTGCCAATGCGAACCTCTCCCACAAGATCACCGACTACTTAGAGGTACTGATAGTACTACTCTCGCAGCAATCTTTTTACCCAATTAGAAAATTGTAAACAATAACACGCCTGCTTTGCTTTTGCTAATTGCCTACCTTTTTAACTGATTATCGACGCACAGATCTTGGGTAGGTAGTTCTGATTTGCTGCTGTCTTGCGTCATACGTTGGTGTGGTGTTTGTCAATTACCTGACAAATGGGGAACGGTATATTCAAATACGAAAGCACGCATTATAAAGACTTTGTTTTGTAAACAACTGTATCGTTTTCAGGGTCGGGTGAAATTCTTGGTTATTTGTAAAAACAAGGAGAACCTATATAAGAAACTTTAAAAAATATACTAAGTGAAGGATTATCTACATAAACAGGAAACACTTTAAAACTGAAATGAATAGGTACTATTTTATAGAATAAAAGTAAGAGAAAATTCTTCTAATCAATATTCAATACGAAGAACTACATTTACAAATAAAAATGTAAAGATATTTTTAATTTTCGTCTCCATTATTTTTTTTAATTAAAAGTTTTATGATTTAATATTGGGATAAAACAAAGATATAAGTACGATGTCAGAAATAAAAACAGTGATTTTCTGGCTGACTTCTGCAGCACAAATGAATTAGAGGAAGGTGACTTGTGATAGGTATCCCTATTCTTTTTTAAAAAAAACTTGAAACCTTTAAGTACTTATACCTATACGAAGTCTGTAGACTCAGTAAAAGCAGATTTAAAGATAATGAAAAGTAATTCAAATTTCAAATCGAATATTTCAACGAGAAATATGAAAAAAATGAAGCACTTTTCGGAGAAAACTCGCTGTCAGGGAAAGTGCTTGTTTTTTTTTTTATTCTTTCACGTTGAAATTTTCGTGTTGGAATTTGATGAATAATAACCTACTTTTTGTTAGCTACAAATATGCTTCTGGCTTTATAAGTTTTGAGTTATTTGCAAAAACCGTCTAAAAACCTTGTTTTTTTGTTGTTGAAGAATGAACATATTCACTCGCAAATAACTCGAAAAATATTGAGTCAGTAAAAAACTCTATAGAACAGAGGTTGCTTGGAATTGGTCAGTTTATACAATTCCTGACCTATTTTGAAAGTATGTTTTTTCACCACTGAGAATGGTTGAAACACCCCTAGGGCAAAAACACACCTCGGAACAATATACCGTTTTTTATTTAACATGTTAGCTATGTGTATGCCAAATGTCATGTCAATCCAAGCTGTTCTTTGGGTAGGTTTTATCGTTAGTGAATGGAATATTTTTGGACTTGAAAAAGTACACAGAATGCAGTTTCATAACTTTACCAATATTTTCGATGATGCTGGTTTTATTAGAATACGTATTATTTTTTCCTAGGCTATTTTAACATTCTCTTAATAAACTAAGTGCATTAACCCTTTAACGGCGAAATTTGCTTTTTTGAACTTTATCATAAAAAAGTATTTATTAGACGACTATAAGTAGGTCTTTAACAGAAATAAGAATATAATTTAAAAAAAGATGTATATTTTGAGAAAAAACGACCGTTACCTTAACGTAACGCTAGCGTAATGTGACATACAAAATTATTTAGTGTGGAAATTTTCGTTACATTCGATACATAAGCCTACAACACACTTTCGGCATTTTGTTATTACACTGGACAAACACCCCTCACCGGCACATCTTCTTCTTTTTCCTTCCTTCATTTGGCACAAGCAAGTGGTTGCGACCATCGTACCTCAAATCATCTCATACTCTGTTCACTGGACTGTGATACTGCCGACTTTCCTGTTTTCCCGTAAGATATGTTTGCACTAAAGCTAAAAGCACTTGGCTGCTTTTGCTGTTTTTCTTCTCTCTCTTTCTAATAATTCTTTTTTGGTTTCATTGATTTTTTCTATATTTTGGGTGCGGTTGATACAGCTGGTTTTCCACGTTTTCTTTTGCGGTATTTTTGTTGCCTTTGGAAAAGAGGACAATTCTTCAATCTGCTGTCTACGTATGTAATGTTTGGATGTGCTTGGTTGGCATTTGCATTTCCCTGGGAAGTATGTTAAGATGGTTTTCAGAAGAAACTGACAGATGTCAATAAAATCTACGTCATCACTCCGGCAGTCCATTCTCGGGTAATACTTCCCTTAATCCTCATTATGGTGTTCTGTGACCGTAAAGTGAAGAAGAATGACATGACATGACAGATTTTATATACAGATATATAGGTTAGGTTATGTAAAAAAATGTAGTGCGTAGTGGGAGCCACTAGTCAATGATTGGTAAAATTAGAATATATATTTTGGTAGTATTAGTCAGTAGGTACTAAATACAGCTAACTAATAAAAGTACAAGTGTTTAATTAAAAAAACTAAACTTTCAACAAACTACGAAGTGTTTCTCTAATTTATAACCGTATAAATATTTTACTACCTCCTTATCTTTCTCATCGTTATTTGCTTTTCTCAACTAGTTCCTCGGACAATATTTTCATTGAACTACTGACACCTAAACTTGTCAATAGTGTCGTTTTAAAATAGTTATAAAGCGAGACCGAAGAATCATTGGTCTTTTCTTCTTTTAGAATGGTATGATGTACCAAAGCACATAAAGTGATGATTTACTGCACGAGATTTCCCACGGGAGTCGGTGCAGTCACACGACATAGAATTTCTCAAATTGGCAAACAGAGTCGCATTCAGCGTCATTTTGTGAACTAGGTTTTATTTTTAATTTTACAACAATACTCTCAGACATAGACTGATGATTGTTTTGTTGTTCTTTATTTCTTGTAATCTGTTAGTCCTGCAGTATTTTTTAGTTTATCATAGCACCTTGTTGGTGTTCTTCATTGGTTTCTTTTTTTTTTCTAGACATTTTTTAGTTTTGTCTCAGTGTTAAAAATTATTAAAACTATGATAAATATAATTGTTCAACCTTGAAAAACTTTAATAAATCAATCAATATCTTATAATACTTATCCTTGTCAAAACTGCCAAGGTAATACCTCTGTGTAAGAATAAAAATTATATTTATGATTGCAACAATTAACGACCCATATATTTGTTACCCATCTTATTAAAAGTTTATGAACGAATTTAAAAAAAAGCAAAATCAAAATAGATATAGAGTTAGCGCGCAACGACACTGGTTTGACAAGTGATAATATGTATATTGTTACACGATCAATTGGCGCATAGATGGCATATGGCGTTGTGCGCTAGCTCTTTTTCACTTTGTCTTTATTATGATAACTATTTCATTTCTTGTGATAAGAGTGCTTTATCGTATACTTGGGAAGAGGCTTGTGGTGCTAGATTTTCACGAAAACCAGAGAGGATTTAGGTAGGTGGATGGCGTCCTGATGAATAATCTGACGCTTCAAACCATCGTCAAAGAGAGGAGAAGAGGCCTTCGTTCATTTAATATCGTTTAAATAGATCTACGTGAAGCTTTTGATACAGTCTCTCAGCGATCAATTGAACGGGCCATGAATCGCTTCGGTGTAGATGCTACATTTAACCGGTACGTGATGGTCTCTTACATGAACTGGTACCGCCGGTAGTAGGTTGATGAGGAAGATCTAATTGGGGAATACAGGCTTGGCCTTCCGATTGCAGATGGCAGGAAGATCTTAGTGTTGGGTTACGCTGGTGATTTAATCCTGCCATCTGAATCGGCCAAAGATGTTACCAGACAGCTTCGGACATCCATCGAATTCTTTAAGAAGAGAGGAATAACAATTAACGCTGGTAAGAGTGTAGCTATTACGGTTAATATGGTTGGTAATAAACACTCTTACAGCGTGACGCGTTACTCTCTTCTCTGTCGGTAACCCAAGGTAACCTTCACCAAGCTGCAGACCCAGCTTGATCGCGTTCACCCAAGGCTGAAACCAGCGCAAAAACTGCTTGTCCTGATGACTTACCTACTGCCAAGATATGTTGACAAGCTCCAGAGATCTACCTTCACTATAAAAACGCTAAAGGGCATTGACAGGTCCGTGCGTATAGCCATTTGGAAGATTATGTCCCTCACTCGAACGTGTGCAGATGCCTACATAGCTGTACTCACAGTAAGCCAAAATTTAAATAGCCTGTACTTCAAATACCGTAAGTAGGCCAATTAAAAATGCAAAAGTGTGGAATGACTAGTCTGTTGACCACCGTACAAATAATTTTATTATAATACTTTATTATTTTTATTTACGTAGCGACGAAGCAACATTTTAAATAATGGATGATAATTGTCTGTTAATTTCTAGATTTTAAAGATCACCTTAGTAATCATATTATGGTTTATTAATAATGGTAAAGGAATGGGAGTGTTATATGTAGTGTAAGGAACCATGGGACATGTCCAATATACAAGAGTTATGCATAATAGATTAGTTCCACAGATAAATTATTGGTTTGGTAATGGTCTTCATACAGGTTGGAGTACCTTACTAGACAACCAAAAGCATTCAAAACCATACAAAGCCTTTTGCTATAGCAATAAATTCTTTTCATTACTATATCCTTTCAATTCACAAGTTATGAGCCCCATCGATAATGACTAAAAAAAGGAATAAGGCGAGGAGGTTAGAGCAATGAATCAATTGATCATTTTTCATTGAAACGATAATCATCACTTGAGATGCATCAGATAGATGCATATATGACATGCAGAGGAGAATAAGTAGCTTAATAAAATAGTTATGTTTGCATTTCTCTGTTAAAATTACCTTGCATTTCATGTCACGATTTTGTCTTCGGTTTTGGCAATACATGAGTAATTCCTTTCTCTATAAAATGAATTATTGAAATTTATTTCTACAAAATACAGATACCTTAGGGGCCGGTATAATCCTGTTAAAAAGCATTCGTTGAGAGTTTTATATCGCCTCGAACTGGAATGTCGATATATGTCGATAATCGATATCGCATATAGATATATATAATCGAAAGAAATATAGAAACGGCGTTTATCGTATGGACGGTGAATACGAAATCTCAATCGCTCTGAGGATATATCATAGAAATCGTGCTTGTCTTTTATTTATGCATTTTGATATTCTCTATAGGTTAGAATTTTCGCCTTATGATGGAAATATTATATTTTATTATTACGAAAATCAAGTAAAGCAATAGTCAGAGTGCCCGTCGCCAAAAAAGTTTATGACAGATACTCTCCAAACTTTGAGTATCGCTTCATTATGCCCGAGTCTAACACGGTATTGTTCTGCGGCTTTTTTGGTTCTGGGGTGTTTTTCCTTTAATTATCTCGAAACATTTCACCCGTCAGACAGAAAAATCGAAAAACAGGTTCCGTCAGACAATATGAAAAGTTGTTTTTGCTGCTTTTAATGGAAGCATCCTGAAAAAATTAGCTGGTTATCTAGGAATTCATCACAATAGTTTTTTCTGACATGTTCGAGTCCTCAGACGTGTTGAATGATCTATATTTATCATCAGACAATTTTATTTTCGTATTTTTCTTATAAATTTTAAGCTATTTATATAAGTTAGAATTTATACTTGATGAAGTTATTCTTTTTTCTTTCGAGGTTCCATGGATATATTACTTGAAAATAAAAGGTGAAATATTTTCACCGGAATGTAGTACTGATTCTGTACATATTGTGTGTTTTCTAAGTTTGTATCTATTATTGAATTAACACATTTAGATGTTTTAAAAATACTAATTCAGCTTATTGTAGAAGGGAAAATAGAAGGCAGGCGTGGCCCGGGTAGACGACAAATGACCTGGCTGCCCAACATCAAAGATTGGACAGGATTAGACTTTCAAAGTTTAATAAGGAAAGCCCAAAATAGGGAAAACTTTGCAGAGGATATCTCCAACCTTCGTTAAGAAGACGGCACCCAAAGAAGACTAATTTCCAAAAAAGATTGTGACATAGATGGAGTATCTATAGAATTTTTCTAACGAGATATTTTCCAAATGAGATGGTGATTTGTATGGGTCAGGCAAATCATAATTAAAGAAGCATTTTCAAAAACAGTTTGCAATCTAGCTTAAGTATCGGTTAATTTCCACGAGGAAACTAAGTTCCTGTAGCTGGCTGTATACCATATATCACAAAAAATTGTTCAAAATCCTTTATAAAAGGTATATAAAAATGCCCCAAACGGGCTATCACAAACACATTGCAAAACGTTTTCGGATTAATCAATCCATCATCAGTGCAAACGGTTGTACATGCTAGTAGCCACCAAAATATATGGGTCAAAACCCTTTAAATGTTTTAAATTTGTAGTTGTTTTACATTATTAGTAGTTATAATATGTGATGTTTAAGTTACCGTTGGATAGGTAACATGGCGGCGTATGACTCTACATGAGTAAAATGGTCCTCAGACAAAGTGTCTACGAGGACCTGTTGATAACTTATCAACAGGTCCTCGTAGACACTTCGTGGACACTCGTAGAAACCAGTATTTTTGAGAACACCACCATCCGATATTCTACTTTTACAACCGACATCTACATACGTAAATTTATAATTTGCATCAACCCCTGCTAAAAGTACAATGCTGAAACTCCCTTTATAATTAAAAAAATGACTTCCAGTATTATTTGGGGCTTGAATAATAATATGTTTGCCATCCAAAGTCCCAATGCAGTGAGGGAAATTCCAAAGTTGGTCGAATTGACGCTCCACCATCATCCATTCTTCTTAAGTATTGGTTATCTAAAAAAGAAAATCTTATTATTGTTTCAGTTAATACAAGAAGAACATAGTACAGTAAATGAAAGTCAAGAATGTTCTCTTGAAAAGCCAGTAAAAAAGTTTAAGGCTCCGAAGAACTCGTTTAAACGTCGTGCGGTCAATGAAGACCCGAGAATTGCCCAAGCTTTGTCCATTATTGACAATGTAAGTAAGCAAATGGATACAAGAATACAAGACAACGACAACATTTTTGCTGTAGCAGTCGCAGCGACATTAAGAAAAATTAAAGATGAGCGAATAAAGATTTTAGTGCAAAGAGACATTGATAGTTTATTGTATGACGCTATAATTGGTACTGGAAAATATGCTACGAATCTAAATTCAAAATAAGTGTTTTGAATAAATGTGCTGCACACTATTTTGGTGAAATCGTACCTTAAGGACCCAATGTCTATGTATGTTTCACCAGTAAGTACATTAATGGTCCCTGATAGTAAGGAAGTATTAAAATCTGTTACAGAAATGTTGGCATCTTTTTGTTCTGAAAAGAAGTATCGTTCGGATGCTGCTGCAGCTGCAAATACCAGTTTGCTGATGTTATCGACAATTAAACTTTTTCCTGGGCTGTCAAATAATTTTGTTATAATTTCTGAAGAGAAGTAGATTTAGTGGTTTGAAGAATCTGCCATTTAAAGGTTACATCTTATATGTGCAGTGTGAATTGAATGGAATCGTATCAACAACAAGCTAATTCTAAAGCGATCATGCTTTGAATATGACTACTACTGTATTTATCTAATACAATTAATACCTTGCTCGTTTTAGCAGGTTTGGTATAATTAATAAACTGACCTAACCAATGATAGAATCCATCAGCATCCATCTATCTTTTATCTTGGTACTTAAATAGAGTTCCTGGGGGTTCTCTTTCCTACGTTTTGGCAAAAATAAGCATAATAGATGCCAGTGGCACTCATTTCGTACATTCCAGTAACATTTTGGCCTCTTTCAACGGACGTTATGGCATCTATCTGGTATTTTTCTCTTTGGGCAATTATTTTCTGTGGCTTCTGGTAACAGTATGAGATGCCCCTTCGGCATTAAAGACACGGTCTGCAGTAATACTATATTTCTTAATTAAGGTCGATTCAGACACATCAGTCACGTCACAGTCACGGTACCGAACCGGTCCTATTTGGTCACAGAACTATCAACTATCTGACAGCTGGGAAACTGTTTGTCAACTGATGAGTGTGAATGCCGGCAACATATTTGTATTAAAGAATATTTTTTATGACGGATTGTCCGATTCGGCGCAATCACTGTGACGAGACGTGACTGATGTGTCTGAATTGACCTTTACTTTTTCATAAACGTCAAAAAACTTATGAAGTCAATTGTATATCATTTAATACACTTCTGTTTTTGCTTTTGATACTGCTATTTACTGCTTTGTTTTAGGTGACCTTATAGTTTTGAAGATCCGTGTCCGATATTAGTATAGCTGCTACTAATGTGTTTATTGTTGACCGAATCAATGCTTTGTTCTTAATATTATTGGACTATATTGAGTCATTTTAGCTGTTTATACAATAAACTACTGTGTATGCCTAAACTCTAACTCATTCACATGTACTGTGTGGACACAAAAACCACTGTACTGTGTAATGCCTTTATTTAACTGATGTTCACTCTCTGAGTCTACAGCCTTATTGATAAAAAATACATTTTGTTACCATAACTATGAAATAACTCTGCTAGTAGCTCTAATGACCAAGTTGTCCGGCTCACAGTAGCGTTCCCTTTTTAATTACAACTATTAAAAAATTATCAACACTGTTTATTAACACAAATTATATATTTTAGGTCAGAAAATGCCGCCATATATTATGGTAATTCACAATAAACACGTCCAATCTTGTGAGAGCTTGGGCCTTATAGGTTCAGTTGACAATATAGAGTTCTACTGGCCTGTTAAGTCCCAAGTTTTTGTAGGAATTTATTACAACAACGGTGCCAAGAATGAAGAAGACAAAAATTCCACCAGTACTATAATAGTACAAACAGAAGATAAAAAAAAACTGTAGAACCAGATAGTATTATTGAATAGGTTTTTAGAATAGTATTAATAAATTTCCATGCTTTAAACACCACCAAAATCAATGAGCAGGTTTGGGGTTTCTTAGCGGCATTTGCCAGTATTTGAATTGCAATGCCCTTGGAAATCCCAAATATGTTCACAGTACCTCGTATTACACACAACTGTTTGTATCCTTATTTTCAATGTATTATATTACAGCCTTATTAAAATGTTACATTACTATAAAAATATATTGTGCAATGATAAATCTTGAATATTATTCTGTTTTAAATTGTTATTTGTTGCAAATTTATTTTCAGATTTATTGCTCTTCCATAATAAATAACATTTACGTAACTATAAAATATTTATTGAATATTTTGTAACTTGTGAAATGAAATAGATAATATATTGATCATTAAAATAACTAATTATAATAATTATTTCATAAACGTCGTAGCGTAATGTATGTTGTCTATCACTTGGTAGGTAGTTGACTGGTAACATAAAATTCCAGCTAGTTTAAAAAGAAGAACCAAAAAAGAAGATTTCTTTAACGTAACCAAGCAAATTAGTTGTCAAAATAAAATATCAAAATTTCAAAAATTATTAATTTTGTAATATTGTAATTTATGTTGTAGATTGTACTTGTACTTGAAGTAACATAACAAATATGTATACCGTACATAAAAAATGCTTTGTTTATTTAACAATTTACATACGATACGTATAATTTTGAAAACACATTAAACCTTTCCTAACAACAGATCAAAGTGAAGTAATTATTAAGATTAGATAATGATTTTACTATTTTAACAGAGATAAGGCAATATGTTTAAAATTCGCATTAACAGTTAACATTCCTTTTAATATCATTTTAAAATGACCTCGAGCAATATTGTAGTAGTTGGCTCTTGCATGATCGATTTTGTTAGGTAAACTAATTATTTCAATTCTTTATAAAATCGTAAAAATGTCTGCATTTCATTTGTAGTTATGCTCCAAGATTGCCAAAAGCGGGCGAGACGATCCACGGAAGAGAATTCGCTACGAATTTTGGAGGGAAAGGGGCCAATCAATGTGTTGCAGCTGCAAAATTAGGTGGAAATACTGCTCTTGTTGCTAGGGTTTGTATTTATTAGGCAATAATTACTTTTTGAAGTTTATTAAATGATAATGAATTTAAAAAGTACCAAAGGTAACTAATGTATTTTGATCGAAGGTTGGAGATGATATCTGGGGTCCTAAGTACATCCAAAACTTAAAATCGCTAAATGTAAACACTGACCATGTTCAAATCACAGAAAACTCTAGTTCAGGAATAGCCCAAATAACTGTTTCTGATGCAGGAGAAAACCAAATAGTTATAGTGGCTGGAGCTAACAATCATCTGAACACTAAGGATGTAGAAGCTGCTCAAGACCTCATTAGTAATGCTGCTGTGTTGGTTCTACAACTAGAGACTGCACAAGATGTTGCTATTAGGGCTATTCAACTTTGTAGAGGGGTAAATAATATAGTGCTAACTTATTCTCATGTGGTTCAAACCTCAATTATATATTTTTAATAGGATAGTGTTACAATTTTATGTTTTTTACTTAAAAACTAAAATGATGGTATTATAAAAATATTTATATTTTAGATTTCAATACTAAACGGTGCCCCTGCTCTTTCAGAATATAATAACCAGATATTGAAACTTCCCACTATATTTTGTGTCAATGAGACTGAAGCTTCAATATTTACAGGTGGATTGCCAGTTACTAATGTCAGGTAAATACCAATATTTTGTAAGAATATTGTTACTAATTGTGTAGATTAATCTAAAACCTTTTTTGATTTTCTGAAATTATCAGACGTAGGCAATTATTTAAGATTTCATCAGCAATTTCTTAGTTTTCTTTCTTAGAAATGTGATATTTGATGTAATAATCACAATATACATTAATTTTGGCTAGTATTGACATATTTATAAGTGGGATTATACATAAATGCCTTTAATGCTGTATCCTTTCTAGTGGAAGGTGACAATGATATATCTTGGAGTTCTGAGAGTCAAAAAGCAGAAAACAGTATGACTTTACTAGGCAAGGGTATTAATTAGTCTCATTGATGTTAGAACTTAGAATTTTCTTACATAATTTATTTGTTTATATATTTAGACGCCGTACAAACACTATAGACTAATAGTAAGTACATGTAAAGTGTTTAAGACAAAAAAAAATACAATAAATGAAAGAAACGAACATTAATAATACAATAAGAAAAAAAAATACCTTAAACCTAGCGCTGATGAGCAAGCAGTGTCTTAAATTCACAGCTTTTTACATTAAATATATCCACATGAGTCAGTGTATTAAATACTTCATTACAAATTTTTAACAAATTGTTTATTGGTGATATGTTTCTATAGTAATTTGTAAAATATAGATCTGGGTCAGTTATCCTTAACCTACTCTTGGGTACTCTAAGTAAATAAACTCAATTAAACCACGGTTTGTGTACTTAATACTGTTAACAGTCAAGCATATGAACATAATGACTTGACTGTTTCTTCTAGTAGTAAGTGACTGCAACTGAAATGAGTCTAATATTACTCTTTCTGAGATCACATATGGATATTTCTTATTTTTCCTTACATATAGAAGTCTTAAAAATCGTTTTTGCACTTTTTTAATTATTTCTGAGTTTGAAAATGCCGTAGATACCAGATGATTGAAGCATATTCCATATGTGGTCTCATCAGGGTATTATAAAGTTTTCTAATTGTGCTTATTCTGAAATTTTTGCCATTTCTAATG
Source organism: Diabrotica balteata (assembly GCA_918026665.1). Lineage (NCBI taxonomy): Eukaryota > Metazoa > Arthropoda > Insecta > Coleoptera > Chrysomelidae > Diabrotica > Diabrotica balteata. The sequence goes on along the minus strand of OU898283.1, from coordinate 109,757,908 downwards.
ACAAAACCCAAAAGCATAATAAGCTCTGATATTTCATAAAAGTGTATGTTAAACTTCATGTTGATTTGGAATTTAACTTCAAGATCCTTCATAACACTCACTATCTCAACTTGATCATTAATATAATAATCTTCAATAACACTATTGAGGTTTCGCATATATGGAACTACTACAGACTTTTTAACATTAAGAGTCATTTCTTATTAGAGATTGTTTTAAAAAGTTTAAAATCATTGGCATACATTAAGCTGTTACAAGATTTATTACAGTCTGGCAAGTCGTTAATAAATAAAATAAAGAGCAATGGTCCTAGTTTGCTCCCCTGTGGGACTCCTGAGGATGACACATATTGATGAGATAAGCAATTACCTACTTTTACTGTAATCTTTCTATCTGACAAATAAGATTTTAATATATTAAAAGCTTTTCTTGAGAAACCAAACCGTACCAGTATATTTAAAAGAATACAGTGATTTACCTTACCAAATGCTTTTTCGCAATCAGTATACAGAAGATCCAACTGTTCCCCTGCCTCAATAGCCTTAGCAATATGTTCAGAGAGAACACGGAGATTAGTTACTATTGATTTGCCTCTTACAAAACCATTCTGGAATTTGCTGATTTTGCTCTTAACATACTCATATATATCGTCATTAAGAATACTTTCAAAAGCTTAGCAAAACTATTTAACAAGCTGATAGGCCTGTAGTTTTGAATGTAATTTTTTTATCTTTTCTATGTATTGGAGAAATTGTTGCCACTTTTAAAATATCTGCAAAATATTCCTGTTCAATCGATATATTAAACAAAAACGCCAGAGGTTTAGCCAAGTGTCGGCCATTCCGTTATAAATATATGGTGGTATTTCATCAGGGCCTGTAGATTTTTTGGGTTTAAATTTTTTAATACTATTTAACTGAAATAACTTACCTGATAGGGTATTGTCCTGGTAGAGCATTTTCCTTAGCTTGGAGATTCTTATTGTCAGTTAGGCTGGTATATTGCTGGTATATATTAAAAAATAATTGTTTTTACAAAATATTTCTGAATATTGCTTCATATTTCTCACAATATTTTTGTTCTAAAAAGGTTTGTTGTGACATGTTAAACCACAATTGATTGTAATGATATTTTTGTTCTTTTATATGTTTTCTCATGTTTCATAATAATCTAATACTAATTATTTTAAATGAAACACTGTAATGAAACATTTATTTTATTTTAGTGAGGCTGAAAAAGCTGCTCAGGACCTAATCTGTAAAGGCTGTAATAGTGTACTTATAACTTTAGGTAGTCAAGGAGCACTATTTGTAAATAAAAACGAAAAACTAGTCGTTCCTAGTCCCTCAGTGAAAAGCGTTGACACAACAGGAGCAGGAGATGCTTTCATCGGAGCTCTAGCTTACCTTCTTGCCAATGATAAAAGTATACCGATGCAAGAGGCCTTGGAAAAGGCTTGTATAGCTGCTAGTGATAGTGTTACAAGACCTGGTACACAGATTAGCTTTCCTGGACCTGATGTATTTTCAAAGACTTTGTGAGCCAAGAAAATGGTTTAGAGCATATTCTACAAGTAGCAAGGAATGATCCTAGTCTGAGTATCTTCCTGTTTTGGCACTAAATGCATGTTCAATAGCGTAATTTGAATACTATGAGTTTATTGAAGTATTCTTTTTTCACAGTTTTGTTCACAGTCCACAAGTAATCATATTAAGTAAAATAAAACTGCCACAAGATTATTTTACTTCTCAGTTTTGTTTCTGTCTTGTTTATTTGATAAAATATTACATATAATGTATCCTTAAGTATGAAAAATCTATGTAAGCTGACGAAATGAAAATAATTAAAAAAAAAAAAAAAGGAATGCTCCAAATGAACATCTTTGAGCGCAACAATATTGGGTCTATTTTTTAATCAATTCCGAAGTTACTTGTTGAATATTAATCCTTTATACACTTTTACATAGTACTTAATGTTGATTAATAGACAGGGTGTTTTTTATTTTAGTTTTTAACAGTTGTTATGTACTTAAATATATGATATTTTTATTGAAAAAATGTTTTTAATTAAATGACTACTTTTATTCTGTTGTTTGTTATTTCCCTATCAAAGTATCTGTTAAATTTCCGACGAAGTATCCTATCAGATTACAGGTGCTTAATTTATTTTCATAAGCAAGAGGCTGAAAGGTTTTGCCAGACTACAGCGGAAAGGAGTACCGGATTCTCGATAATAATAATAATAATTTATTCATCGTGGAAGATCATTTACATGATATAGGATAAGTCGAATAAAAAAATATAAATACATTCTAAAACATCACAATTTCAGAATAAGAGGATAAAAAATACATAGAATTAATTATTTACATCACCATATATTCATTTACACTATAGAAACAATTTTGCAATAGAAAAGATTTTAATTTACTTCGAAATTTATTTAAATTTATTTCAGATTTAATACTGTTGGGAATATAATTGAAAAGTCTTATACCCATATAATACTGGGATTTCTCAAGCCGTGCTGTATTATGTTTTGGTACTCTGATGAGGTCATTTTGCCTAGTTTGGTACTGATGATAATCAGAGTTTAAAGAAAAGTAGTTATATTGGCTTTTACATGTAGTATACATTTAAATATATATATATATATATATATATATATATATATATATATATATATATATATATATATATATAGAAGGTACTGTTAAAATGTTGTATTCTTTAAAATATTGTCGACATGAATGCCTATATGGCAAATCAAAAATTAACCGAATTATCCTTTTCTGACTTTCAAGACGAACACTATTGCAGCATTACCCCAAAGATTTATATTGAAGGTTAAGTGAGAATAAACATTCAATAACTGTTCCTTTTTAAGAAAGCTTTTTAATAACTACTATTTATTCTTTTGCAAACCTGAATAATTTGAGATTCCCAGCTCATGTTTGTTGAACTGAATATAAGTATAATATAACATTCAGTTCAACAGTTAATTCCTCGGCACTTGAAGCAGATGTAGCAATGGTTGTGTCATCTGCATACATAAATATGTTATTTGAACTAACATATCTGGACATATCATTAATATAGCATAGGAATATTAATGGCCCCAATATTGAACCCTGAGGAACCCCAATATCACCATAATTTGATCGTGTATCGCTAAGTTTAACGAGAATCTTCCTAGAATGTAAATAAGATGACAGCCATAATGCGAACTGACTCCTAAAACCAAGATTTTTTAACTTCTCTATAGCAACTCTTACGTTTTACGTATCAAATGCTTTTGAGAGATCAAAGAAAAGTGCCCCCACAAAATCTCCCCGATCCAGTGCAATGTGAATGAAACTAAGCAATTCAGGGGTAGCACTCTCTGTTGATAACCTGAGCGGTGATATTTTACCCCTCTTATCTATGATTTTACCAGAATGAAAAGTGGAGGAGCACAAATAGTACACTCGATCGTCCTCTATGCGGCGCCAGTCTAGAGTGGGGCGGAAGAGATAACTGCCTACAGAAGGCTCACGACGCGAGTGGAAAGAACAAGTCTGCTGCGAGTGGCATGCGCCCACATGACTATCTGCGCAGCCTTATGAATCATCACTGGATATGTTCCTCTGTGTAGGCAGTGAGAAAAAAAGGATATAAACCTTAATATTGATGAGAAAAGACAAGAAAGGGAAAGGTCAATTGAAAGATGGCAAGAAGAATTGGACAACAACACGGAGGATGTGGCATAGTTGACAAAACGCTGATCCCGAACCTGGATTATTTCCTAACGCAGGTATTCACAGGACAAGGGTGTTTTAGGGTCGACCTCTCAGGTTGACACAGACGAATGCCTATACTGTGGACACTGTGACATATACGACGTTAAAGTCTAACAGATGGATAGTTGAAAGGAGTATAATGGAAAGAGATACAGGTGTGAATTTTGTGAGAGTGAGAAAATAATTGGGACACCTGGGAATTACATTGTCTATCTATGGAGGCCTGGACAAAGAAGTGAGAGCTCAAGTACAAAAAGCAAATAGACTGGCAGGATGCCTTAATAAGACTATATGGCGAAACAGACCCATTAACACTGATGAAGTAAAGAATTTATAAAGCGAGACCAAGGAAGTTCTTCGTGAAAGAAATATAAATAAAAATGAATCGTTTCCAAGACGAAGAACTCCATGGTTTTGTACAGAAGTAAAGGAAAAGTGTAAAGAAAAGAAAAAAGCTTACCTGAAATACATGTTAACTAAAACACAAGAGGCATACCATAATTATAAGACAATGGAAAACGAAACACATGCATTTGTAAGAAAAATAAAAAATGATAAATGAAAGAAATGGAACATAATTTTTAGTCTGCAAAAGGAAATATGGCGCTTCATAAGAGGTCAATGAACGGAGGTGAAGCAATTAATAGAACCAAAACACATAGAAAAGGATACGTCGATTGACTACCTAAAAAAACTAAATGCAGAGGAAGAACAAACGGCGCTAGAACCGGAAACGCCCGAAATCACCACAAATTAAGAACTTAGTATAAATGTACATGAAGTTAATATAAAAGCAGCAGGTAAAGACGGAATACCAAATGAATTACTGAAATATTGTGGAGCAGCAATGACAAAAAATTAACAACATTACTTAATAAAATTATAAAATACCGGAAGATTGTAGAACGAGCGATCTAATTCTACTATAAAAAAAGATAAAAACAGCCAGAAAACTACAGAGGTATAAACTTATTAAATACTACTCACTTATAACTAAAATTTTCACCATCAGTTGGCGCTACAGCCCTTCGTGAGCCTTGGCCTGCTACAAAACATTCTTCCATCCTTCCCTATCGAGTGTGTCTTCTTCAGCCCCTCACTCCAATCTCCCTCAGATTTACATCGTCCAGATATCTGAGTTTAGGTTGCCCCCTTCTTCTTCCGACCGGCGTGTTTAACATAGTTATTTTAGTGGGATCACTCTCATCCATCCGCATAACGTGGCCCACCCACCTTAGGCGGTTTATTTTGATGGTCTTCACAATATCTGCATCACCAAAAAGTCTATAGAGTTCAAAGTTATATTGCCTTTTCCCAGACCGTGTTCGTTTACTCGGCCATATATGCTCCTCAATACTTTTCTTTGAAAGACTCGCAGTAACTCTTCATCTCGGGTCGTCATTGCCCATGTTTCCGATCCGTATGTGAGCACTGGGCGTATTATTGTTTTATAAAGTTTGCACTTTGTTGCTATTGACATACTTCTCGCTCTTAGTTGAGGGCCCAGGCCAAAATAACAGCGGTTAGCCACGCATATTATTTTTTTAATCTCTTTGGATGTGTTATTTTTCTAGTCTACCAGTGATCCTAAGTAGCAGAATTCTGCTACAATTTCTATCGTTTCGTGTTGCACCTCTAAGTTATTTTGTTGAATTCTTGATATGGCCGGCATATATTTAGTTTTCTGTATGTTAATCATAAGTCCAATGTTTTCTGCGGCATTTTTGATATATGTGAAAGCCTCCACTGCTTCATTTTGGGTTCTTCCAATTATGACGATATCATCAGCGTATGCCATTATTTCTATACTACGGGTATATATCGTACCTAAGTTTATTCCCGAATCTCTCATAACTTTTTCTAACGCTAGGTTGAACAGCGTGAACGATAGCGCATCTCCCTGGCGCAGTCCTCTGTTGGTTTTAAATGGTTTTGAAACATCCCCTTGTACCCGCACTTTACATTCGACTTTCATCATTGTCATTTTAATTCATTCTACCAATCCTTTTGGTATTCCTAATTCGATCATCGCCGAATATAATTGGGACCAGTCAATAGTATCGTACGCTGCCTTAAAGTCTACGAAGATGTAATGACAGTCTATGTCGTACTCCGTCGTTTTTTCTAATATTTGTCTAATGGATGATATGTCATCAATGGTAGATTTGTTTTTCAAGAAGCCTCTTTGGTAGGATCCTATTATATTGTCAGCATACCGTTCCAGTCGTTCGTTAAGTATCAGGGACACAATTTTGTATGCTGTATTAAGAAGGGAAATCCCTCTAAAGTTGGAACATTCAAGAACGTTTCCTTTTTTGTGTATGGGGCATATAATTCCAGTATTCCAATCTTCTGGTAACGCGTGTTCTTGCCATACCTGTATTAGTAGTTTGTGAAAGAGGGTTACAAATGTTTGACCGCCACATTTAAATATTTCTGCGGGTAGGTTGTCTGCTCCGGGTGACTTGTTTCTGGCTAGAGACAGAATTGCTTTGTTTATTTCTTCCAAAGTTGGTAGTTCAGTACTAAACTAAAACTAACTGGTAACTAAAATTTTAGAAGTACTAATAAATCTGAGGATAAGTTTAGCAGATGAACAACAGGGTTTTCATAGTGGAAGATCGTGTACAGATGCAATATTCGTTATAAAGCAAATTACTGAGAAATCAGTAGAGTATAATTGGATTCAGATGGCGCAAAATCTGACTAAGTGGAAAACAAGCGAGAGGCCTATGATCAGCAGTTTACATTAGATGCTATTTGATGTTAATGATAATAGACCGGCATTTCTGTGTCTGAAAGACCTAAAGAATGCGTTTGGCAGAGAAAACTATCGAAAACATCTACCAAAACAACACAATGGAAGTAAGAATAGACGGACAACGTATCGAACATATAGAAATAGGCATCGGAATAAGACAAGGGGATTCATTGAGGCCCATGCTCTCTTCAATTTGATCATGGATGAAATTATCAAAAGCGTTTACAAAGAAAAAGGATACATAATAAGAAACAAAGAAATAAAAATACTCTGTTACTTAGATGATGCAATATTGATAGCCCAAGAGACCTGGGCAAAGAACGGAGAGATCAAGTCCAAAAAGCAAGTAGACTGACAGGATGCTTTAATAACATTATATGGCGAAACAGACACATTAACAGTGAGATGAAGTCAAGAATCTATAAAGTTAGTGTAAAACCAATAATGACATATGCCTCAGAAACAAGACCCGAATCAGCCACAACGTAAATGCTACTGAAAACGGCAGAAATGAGAGTGCTGAGAAGAATTACCGGAAATACGCTGTGAGATCGAAAAAGAAGTGAAGACATTAGAAGAAAATGTAACGTACATTGTATAAATGAATGGACACAAAATAGCAAAAAGAATGGAATGACCACATAAGGAGACCCGTGTCGTCAAAATACCAAGAGATAAGTCACCAATCGACAGCAGAAGTATGGGACGACCACGGAAAAGATGGAGTGACAACCTTCCATAGAGGTATTAATCCGCCAATGAACAAGCAGAATTGCTTATAAAGAGAAAGAAAAAGAAGAAGAGAAAATTATTGAAAATATAGCAGGTTGAACTACTAACCACAACTATATACATGCATTAATAAGGAAGAGGAAGAAACACAGCTAGACCAATAGCAAAGGTAAGAGGGAAAGGTGATGAAGGTTTCGATAATAGGCGAACAGTTTGGGAAGGAAGAAATGTCCGATTGGGAGTGATCATCGTTCACCGATCAGCCGTTGTACAAGCGATAAGGGTCTTCCACGCTGAGACGGGATTCTTTTCAAAAAAAAACCTAGTTTTTGGGATCAAAAAAAGATGAAAAGGGTTATGGAGTCTCCCCACTGACATTCTGTGGATAAATTAAGAAAGTGTTGCTCGGCCATTCCACTTCCGTTGCGCTAGATGATGGAGTAAGGTCTGTTTTTGGCATATCTTACACTAGTCAGCCGGCGTCCTGGACTGAGATATCTTGAAGATTTCAGACCACCCTCTATAAAAACGAAAAAAAGTTTGTTGTCTGAAGGTCGATTAGCACTTCTGCAATAAATTCACAATGCGAACAAAATGTTTGTTGCAAAGTGTTCTTCTTCTAAATTGGTAGTCTTTGTAGAGTCTAGAAACAAGTAATATTAATATTAATTAGTGAGCATATGAAGAGCTCCTCCACTACAAAAAGGTCCCACGACTCCCAAAGGGAGTTCAGGTAGTTATAGTCACAGATTACGTGTACTTAATAATGAATATGATAAATATAATAACATCATAAATCATTTTTACCTGAAAGTTTTTATTTGGTTAAAATAACAACACCAATAATTGACTTTTACTATAGTTTTACGTAACAACAGTCTTAGAATAATAATAATATCTCTTCGTATGGCAACCGTGGCTTCTCCCAGTGTTATGGATATTGAGTATGTCACCAAATATCGCAGTGTTTTATAAAAGAAATCGTAAACTTTGTTAATTATCTACATGTGCTATGTTATGACTAGTCTATTCTTCTGAAAAGTGGGAAAATCGTAATCCTCCAAGGTTTGCGTTCCCGTTTCAGGGTTCTCTAAAACAAAGATACGGTCAGTATATAAAGGAAAAAATATACTATAAGTTTCGGTTTGTGTTGTTTCATAATAAAGAGTTGGTCAAAATCATATGAATATTGAACTAACTCTAGATCAGGGACTCTGTCTGAAAATTATTCAAACAAAAATATATTAGCTGATATAAAACTTAAACCACAGACAGCCAAATTCAACCCAATAAACCCGTTAGTTAGGAAAATTAAGGGAACTTAATGCATATAAGTTATTATTTATGCCTTTTGGTTGGTGTTTGATTGGAAGTTCTTCCCCCTAGGGTAAATGTCTAGATCCGGCACTGCTCTGGATAGAAAAATACAAACATATTAACATTAAGTAGGTAATACAGCATCATAAAAAGTCCGTGTCGGACGGTCAAATATTTGATCAAACTAGTTTGACCAAACCAAAAAATTGACAACATATGATGTCACATCCTAAGTTTGATTAAATTCTCTAAAAATAGAGGATCTTCTATTTTCAAGGTCAGTTTGATCAAACTTTAATTTTGATTGGTCGAAAAATATCTAAGGTCAAATGACAATCAGCAGTTAGACATAACGTATTTAGATTAATTTTCTTTTTTTTTTGGTTGACAGTGTGTAGTTTATTTGTCTTCCTATTTTGTTATAAAATAAAAATAAAAATTTAAAATATCTTGCAGCCAGGAATAAGTTTCTACATAATTGATTTATACCGAGAAATAAGTTTTAATTTAATGTTTAACATCCATATTATTATAAAAATCCTTCCATCCTATTTATTTTCTTTGTGTGTAAGAAAAATTAGAATCGTAAATAAAGAAAAAGCAAAAATTCAAATAAAACTTAATTTATCCTGAAACTGTTTTGTATTGGCATGTCTGAGCTAAATATCATGTTTATATCGAATTAAGCCACAACTGATTGTAATAAAAATTACATTTTGCAATTGTTATTTGACGTTCTCCGGCTTTTTCCCATTATGATTTCCCCGTTTTTTACCTGTGCCCTGGCTTTCTTTGTACAGGCCCGTACCACTGTAGGTACGAGCAAATGAAATACTATCATCAACTTGAATCCAGCAAAATGGAGTCCCCCAAGGATCGGTGTTAAGTGTAACTTTATTTCTTGTTGGAATTAACGATATCTTGGAACAATGTCAACAACCAGTTAAAGGACGACTGTACACAGACGTCTGGTTCTCCTACTAAGAGGAACAAATCAAGAATCCACCCAAAGAATCCTTCAAAGCGTATAAAATCATTTCCAGATATGGTCTGACAAAACAGGACAGAGCTTCTCTAACGACAAAACAAAATGCTTGCTCTTCTCAAAAAAGCGAAAAAAGGATCATCCAATTTTAACTTTGAATGGTAAAAATCTGATCTTTGTAGAAGGTACTTGCCAGCAAAGCATTATTATGTTGAAGACATCTCTCTTCTACGAATATTTTTATCTTTAGTTCGATCAAAAATTGACTACAGCTCAGTGGTATATAACTCAGCCAAGAAATATTTTCTTAAAGAACTAGATGTAGTGAACAGCGAGTCGCTTTAGGCGCCCTTTCGAAGAAGCCCTAAACTATGTATATGCAGTGAGGCAGGGCAAACCCCTTTGAGTTTGTCGTTTGCATGTAAAGTTCTATAACCAGATAACCCAGTCTACCATAATGTTCATAACAATCGTTTCAGCTACTACTTCTCATCTTATCCTCAAAGCACTCCGTCTGTCTATGAACGAATTAACCGATTACTTCATAAATATAGTATAATATTCCCGACAATATACCACCCTTCCAAAAACCCTCCTCTTCCATGGACTGTAAGTGTAAATAAACCACCAGTGATTACTGATCTATCAAAATTTGATAAACATAAATCTCCACCAGCCATATTAATAAACCACCTCAAAGATATTATGGATAGATTTAGCGACTACCGATAGATCTACACAGATGCATCAAAAACAATGCAGAACTATACGCAATCCTTGAAGCTCTTCTTCTTCTTTTAGTGCCATCACCGCGACGAAGGTTGGCAATCATCATGGCTATTCTAACCTTCGAGGCAGCTGCTCTGAACAATTGCCTTGAGCTGGTACCAAACATATTGTAAGAATTTCAATTTAAGATAGGTTAACAAGTTAAAAAGTACTTACAAACTAATTCTTTGAGAACCGCGATAAAAACCCTATACTGATATTTGTTATTTTAAAAATACTCATAAACAAACAAGACATTATAGCAATATATATCAAACTCCTTTCATGTTAATATGTAATTGATATTATAACCCTTCTTTGTTCTAATATGTATTTTCTATTGTTGTTGTCTATATCCTCAGTGGTTCGGATGACATTAAATAAATAAATAAAAAATTGTTCTTGTTTTATTTCGTATTGATGTTGTCATTGGCCATACTTCCGCTCCATATAGGGCAATTTTCAGCACTATGCTCTAAGAGATCCTTTTTTTGTTTTCTTTGGTTAGAGTGTTGTTCCATATTACTTCATGGAGTGTTTTCGCTGCTTGTTTTCCCTGTGGTATTTTCATTTTTATATCTTTCATACAAGTACCATATCAACTTATCATTGATCCTAAATAGGTACTCAAAAATCTTACAACTTTTAATTGTCTCTTGTTCTAAACTTAAGTTCATATCTGCAACCTCAGTTCCAATACATAAGTATTCGGTCTCGCACATATTTATCTTGTACTTGTTTATATAGCAGCGTTTCAGTATATGATTTTCTTTTAGGACTTTCTTGTAAGGAGTTTATGATGCAATTATTCAAGTCGTTAATATCGTTCTCGCAGGTTTCATGCAGTAGTATCTTATTATTGACATGTGCCTGATATTGGTTGATATCTAATGGGGGTGCCCAGATACCATGAGATTTATTTTTAATCATTATGTTTCTTTCTCCTTTTGTGTTGATTTGGACTTTCGCTCGTATCATTATGTGGTCACGGCTTTCTACGAACCAGGATACTGGGAGTGAAATGATAACTTTGTATATGGACTGAGTTATGTATTACTTAGTATATATAGGTGTTATTATAACCAAAAGTTGTTTCCGGTTATATTTTCCAAATCGACAGGTGACTTACTTTGGTTTTGGTAAGCAAATAGCCATGATTTTAGTTAAAAATTCTGAGAGTGGTATTGTTCACTTCGGATGATATAAAATTCTGATTATTTTGTGTTTATGATTAAATGTTTATGTACAACACACAATACATAAACATACAATACATAAACACATAAATTTGTCATTCTAAAATGTTCCCAATCCTATCGATATTTATACATTCATACATACCTGTATCTGGTTTTGGAGTATTAAGTTTTTCGTCTTTCTTCATTAATAATAAAATACTGAATGGTCTAAATATTAAATGAATTAAAGATGCAGCAGCTGATAAGGAACTTTTCAATCCTAAAATATCAGTAAATTTTTATTGTATTATAACTGGGCATTTAATTAGGATTAAGTTATCTTACCCCCTAAACTGTCCGCCATTGCTACAATATATAGAGCGTCCAAAATTATGGAGCACATGTTAATAACGATGGCCTAAAATAACGAAATCAAAAGTTAGATATCTAAGGTAATCATTATAAGTGGCATCCTGAATTTGAATATAAAAATATGAATATAACTGCATTTTTACTAAAAGATGCCCAAACCATATTCATTATTCTGTTGATTTCTGGGACTAAGGAGCCAGATCTATGTTTAATTGTCCCAGGTACACTTGCTGATCTATTGTCTCAAGTTCAGTGTTGTTCATCTTGGACATCTACTAGCTCGTTGTACATGGTATCTGTTTTTATTCACTGTTAGGCAAAACCTATTTTGGACACGTAGTAAGGGGAGACCGATATAATATTCTTCAACTTATTATGATGGGTAAAATCGAAGGACGCAGAGGAATTGATAGAAAGCAGGCCTCTTGGTTGAAGAATATCAGAGAGTGGACAGGAATAAAGAAAGCTGAGCAACTCTTTAGAATAGCTCGAGACAGGGACAGTTTCGCCATGTTAATCGCCAACGTCAAGGGGACTTGATAGGGCACGTTAAGAAGAAGAAGGCAAACTTCATTGTTAACTGAATTTAGGTCGCTTATCAGTTCTTGTAGTTCTGTAGGATTATTAGCAATTAGAACGATGTCATAGGCCTTTGTTCTGCCAGTTTATTTTGTTAAATATATTTTCTAGAGTTGCAGTGAAAAACTTTGGTGATATTGCATCTCCTTGTCGGATGCCTCTGGTAGTGGAAAATTCTGGAGTATTTTCATAAATTTTTACCTTAGCTTTTGCTTTTCTGTATATATGTGTTAAAGTCTCTATGTTCGGTTTGTCAATGGCTTGATTGGTCAAAGCTTCGATTGCTGCCTTGGGATATATCGGTATTTCATGTCCTTTAGCTCTACTCATTAGTTCTCGAAGCATATGGATATGATCCAGGGTACTGAATCCACTTCTGAGTGGTTGGGTAAGCTTGCTCTCCTGGCTGTGCAGCATCTAATGCATTTGTTAATCTGATTTTGATGATCTTTGTGAATATCTTGTATATGATTGGTATTAGACTTGTAGGTCTCCTATGAGTAAGAATTATGTTTGCTGTATTGCAGTGGTCTGGCGTGGATCAGGATTTTAGGCAGTTCGTAAATATGCTTGCTAAGATTTTACATGCTTTTTTACCAGTGTATTTAAGCAGTTCCACTGTTCCACCGGAAGTACTTCTGGTACTTCTTCGGAAAGACTTCTGGTACATCTTCTTGGTTACTGATTGCTTTCAGAAAGTGTGTCAGGGGCTTTATATAGTCCGCTGTAGAATTTAGTTATGAGTTGTATTATTTCGTTTCTGTCTGTAATTCTTTTATTTTCGTTTGTTAGAGCAAAAATTTGCTTCTTTCTAATGATTAATCCTTTTCTTTTTTTCTTAAAGTTTTAAATTCTGTTTTCGATTGCATTTTCTACCAGTCTTGTATTTTCTTATGTCTTCCCTAATACTTTCCTTATTGTCGTACAAAGTTCTGTGTATTGTATTATCTCTATGTGGCTACTGTCTTTCTTTTAGCATTATCTTGGTTTTATTAGACAGTTTCATATGTTCACTTCATTTCATTTTTCATAATTGCAATTGTAACTAAGCTTGTGGACAGTTGTTTACATCAGGGCAAAGTCCCTAAGAGCTGGAACAACTCTAAAGTAATCTTATTGCACAAGAAAGGTGATAGTCGAAAATTGGAAAACTACAGACCCATCAGCCTACTGTCACACCTGTTTAAAATACTCACCAAAGTCATAACTACTCGACTAACAAGGAAATTAGACGAATACCAACCATATGAACAGGCAGGTTTTAGAAGAGGCTATTCAACTTCCGATCACCTGTTAACCACAAAAATATTAATAGAAAAATGTAACGAATACAAGTTTCCAGTTTTCCTTGCATTTGTAGACTACGAAAAAGCTTTCGATACCATAGAACACACGGCCGTAATAAACGCAATGCAAAATTGTAGAATAGACAGCAGATATATTAACTTAATAAAAGAAACTATGAACCAAGCTACAGCTACATACTACCTAAATGAAAATGAACACACGAACCCTGTACCATTAAACAGGGGAGTCAAACAGGGAGATACTTTATCACCCAAACTGTTCACCTTAGTTTTGGAGGACGTTTTTAAAAACCTAAATTGGAAATATAAGGGAATAAACATCAATGGCCGCTACCTCAGTAATCTACGATTTGCAGATGACATAATCCTGATAGCTACTGACCTACAAGAAATGCAAACCATGCTTGTAGAACTTCATACCGAATCTTCTAAAATAGGACTGAAAATGAATTTAAACAAAACAAAAGTCATGCACTCCGAAGACACCGTGACAATAATAAACGATAAAGTTATAGAAAAAGTTGAAGAATATATATACTTGGGACAAAAAATAATCCTAAATAGGGAAATTCAGACTGAAGAAATAAAAAGAAGAAGAAAGTTAGCTTGGGCAGCATTCGGTAAACTGAACTATATACTCAGAAATCAACAAATTCAATTACATCTTAGATCTAAAGTTTTTGATGCATGCATTATTCCGATATTAACTTATGCGGCACAAACATGGACAATCACAAAAAAGAATATGAATATACTTAGAGTCACTCAACACGCGATGGAAAGAGCACTGCTAGGTATATCACTTAAGGACAAGAAAACAAACACATGGATAAGACAGAAAACCAATGTCACCGATGTGGTGCAAAAAGCATTAAAGCTGAAATGGGAATACGCTGGACATGTAGCTAGGAGCGATCTAAACAAATGGCACAGATCAATTTTAACCTGGAGACCATACCAACACAAAAGACCCAGAGGCAGACCTCCTATGAGATGGACAGATGATCTGAAAAGGACTGCCGGGAAAAATTGGCTACAAGTAGCGTACAATAAAAACCAATGGAAAGGAAGACTTGAAGAGGCTTATGTTTAGATGTGGACGTGAATGGCTAGACGAAGAAGAAGAAGAAAATATGTTTATTTTGTTGTTGCGGGCCTCCAATTTTTTTGCACTATCAAGGATGATTGAGAGCTGTCGATGTAGTCATGTAATCTTTCATCAATGGTTCATTCGTAGTGATCTGAGTATTCTTAAAATTGTTAATATTTAAAACAATTACTGTTGGATTTGTGATTAATTTTATTTTTTCCAGTTTTCGATCTAGAACAATATTTGCTTTGATTGGTCTATATTCACTGCCTGTCTAAAATTTATTTATTACACTGACATCTTTTATCGTAGCAATCTTGTTGGTTAGAATAAAGTCAATTTCGTTGTTTGTGGTTCCATTTAGTGCTACCCCAGTCCGTTTTCTGTTCGATTTTTTCTCAAAGAATATATTTGCAATAAGCACGTTTTGGTACTGTGCAAACTGAACCAGTCTTAAGTAGTAGTCCAACATTACTTGTTCCTTGTCTTTTATCTTTCCCACTTTGACTTTTAAGTCACCAGTTAAATACTTAAAGTGACTTTTATTGTTATTTAATGCTTCAGTTATGTTACTGTAGAGTTCCTCTATTTCTTCGCCTATGTGAGTAATCGTTGAGGCTTCAGTTATGTTACTGTAGAGTTGCTCTATTTCTTCGCCTGTGTGAGTAATTGTTGAGGCGTATATTTATATAGTTTGTAAATTGTATATCTTTGATTACTATTTGTTTTCATTTCTTGTTGATTAGGAATAAGTTACCATCTGTTCGGTCCATGTGATGTTTCTCGGTAATAAAATGTATTTCCTAACGCTAATTCCGATAGCTCTTCATATTTACGTCTTGCTTAGCTGATTGCTATGACGTCCTATTTTATATTTTCAGTTTCTTTTTCCAATTCTCAAAATCTGAATTTGTCTGATATCGAGCCGCAGTTATATGTCGCAATATTAAGCGTTGTTTTATTTGGGTAGCGGTTTAGACTCCGCAGATTCTTAGCACTCTCTGCCCTCCTGGCTTGATCCCGAAAGCTACCCAGTTCAGGGCCATTTCGGCCTACCGAGAATGAGGGCTATGATTTAGATGTGTCTTTCATATTAGGACTTGTGAGACGTACCATGCTGCCTCAGTGCGGGTTGGTAAGCGTTCGCTGATGTCTTCCGGTTTTTAGAAACCAGCCTTTCAATCTCCTCCTTCTGCTATATAACTGATTCCCATAATACGTGAACTAATTTCTACGTGAACGTAATTGGTAGGATTAGGTTAGGTATGGTATATATATATATATATATATATATATATATATATATATATATATATATATATGCATGTATGTATCGTTTCCGCAAAGAACAGCAAGTAATGTGTCTTACCAATTTCAGAGGCTCCTCTTGTTTGGCATATATACTCCATATTAGTAAGAATATGACAACAAAATTGTAAAACAAATATACAAAGGGATTGTAGCTACCTAAGGCACCCAGCACTGTTAGCAGGTAATGTATCACAACAACGATCTGCAACAAAAGATTACTTAATAAGTTTTACTAACTGCAGGTTACAACATAACATTATGTCAATCATTAATGATCAACAATTGAGGAGCAGTTCTCCCATTATAAAACTGTTTAATTTAAAATATGGTATGATATTTACTAATTTTAATGAGAAATACCAATAATATTAATTAAAATATGAGTTTTTTATTATGATTTACAATGAGATTACTAACTAGGGAATTTTACTGCCATGATTGGGTTTGGTTGCCTTTTTAACGATAAACCACATACTATAATTAGGTTGACAGGTATTTTCAGGAAACTTTTAAGTAAGTGATTATAAAGCTCAAATATTAACGAAAGAAAAACTGAGAAAGATAATGATAAGACAGATAAAACTGCTTCATATTTACAATTGTCCTTTAGACCCTATTACTTGCGACAAAATCTATAGCGTCTACTATGTATTATAAATCCAAATTCATCATCGTCAGTAGCTCGATAACCCTTTCTGGGTCCTGGCTTATTCTAGGATTTTCCGCCATTCTGTGCTGTTCCTTGCTTTGTTTTTCCAGTTGGTAATCTTTAGTGTTTTCAGATCTTCTTCCACTTGTACAATGGCTTTTTGGGCATGCCGAGAGGCGTTCTATCGGAAACCTAATTCCACTGTTGAAAGTGACAATAAATCATACCCAAGTCAAGAAGAAATTCAGGAGTGTTGGGAAAACCAACTTTTCACTCCAGCTGCTCTTAACACCAATGCTGGGCGCTTCATATTTGGAAATCTCCTGGACTAGACGGAGTTTAAAACTTCTGGCTTATGAAGTTTTTGAGTGCTCATGAGTACTTGTCAACACTAATTAATCGTTTTATTTCTAATCTGCAGGAAATACCATCATTCCTCACTCAGGGAACAACTTATTTAATATCGAAGGATCGAAATAATACCCAAGATCCAGCCAAGTACCGCCCAATTACTTGCCTTTCAACTCTGTATAAAATGGTTACATCCTGTGTAGCCCAGCTTATCTACCAACACTGCGCTCTAAACAATATCATAGAACCTTAACAGAAAGGATGCGATAAGAGTTCCATGAGACTATAAGAAAACCTTTGAGTTAGTGCCGCATAAATGGTAGATATTTTAAGAATATTTAAAGTCGATGATAATATAGTGACCTTCTTAAGACATATAATGACAGATTGGAGGACTAAAATTCACCTCCAAATACCTGGTAAAAACAATATCTAAATGGAAAATATAGCAATTAACCAAGGGCTATTACAAGGAGACTCGCTGAGTCCAATTTAGTTCTGTCTAGCGATAAACCGAGTATCCTAGCTATTGAACTCCACTGACTCAGGTTTTAGCATTAAAAACAACAATACTTTAGTGGAAAAGCTTAATCATCTGGTTGATGTATATGGATGATTTGAAACTAATGGCTTCCACTCTTAATCACTTAGATCAAATGCCAAAAACTTTAGAAACTTTCCCAAATGATATCAGTATGCACTTTGAGTTAGACAAGTATCGTGTACTAAATATTATAGTCAAGGAAAGGTTCAGCCCGGTGGATTCGATATGCAAAATGGCCAAAGCATCGAGGCTATGGCTGAAAATGACATGAACTTACTGTATTATAAACATCACAAACTTAGCTAACCCAGGTATAAATTTAATTTTTTAGCGAAAATATTAGATTTGCATTATTTTTTTGGTAATAGGTTTTAAATTTAAACAATGATGTTTAAACTAGCTCTTGTAATGGCTGTCGTTTCGGAGTTATGGATGCTAATTACCACCAGGATATTGTGTTGTAATAGATCCCGTGAATGTTTTTTGTTTACAAAGGTTATGTCAATGATTAATGCCATAATTATCATTGTTATTCATATTATGCTGATAACATTCTTAGACCTATTCACGGGTTTCTTTTATGAGCCGAATAATAAATAGACTACGAATTGGAATTTCATAGTAAAAAATACTTTTCTTTTGGCTAGAGTGATTTTTTCCGTGTTTGTTTTTAAAAATCAGTGGCACGCACGTGGTCATTGCCCCATAACATTTGAACTGTTTTATCGCATGTTTAATCGGCCGATTAGTATAAGAAGGCGGCGTGAGCGAAAATTATATAAAATCGATAGTGATTTTAGCTTGTCATGAAAACTATAAAATCTCCTGAGGAAAAGTAGGTGACATGAAAGTCTCTACTATTGTGTTGTTGCACGTAATCATTGATATTATTGCGACCTATATTCCAAGTTTCTTCTTATTATAATTTAAATGCGGATTGTAGGATAAAAAGGATTATATTGGAAGCCAGCATTTTATAAAAACATTGTGTATTTTTGCATAGACATTAATGAACAACATTGTTCTATTCGGTATCTTTTCTATTCTATTTGTTTTTACATTTTGTAAGCAATTATATTTGAGGTGCTTAGAAGCAAAACGCGTTAAGTCCAAAGACGTCACTTTTGAGAAAAGGGCAAAAAACGGTGGTCGCTTCATATTAAGATATTTTATTTTGAAAACATGTAAAATATGTTTAGATGTTTGAGTAAATTATTGTGCAGAAATCTTGAGTTCTCAAAACATTTCTAAACGGCTCAATTATTATTTTGAAAATGGATTTTATCTGTTTTGCTCCCAAAAGTTGAATTTTTTGCAGTTTGTATCTCAGTTTATGGAGTTTATTCATTTTGCTTTAATTTGAAAGTAATAACAACTAGTTAAGAAGTGAGTAAAAAATATATTGTATGATGATTTTATTACATTCTTAATGAAAATTGAAAAAAATAACATTTTAGACACATAATTCTGGTGCTTCTTCAGTTATGCCACATAAATCTTCTTCCACTTCTGCACCAACTTCACTACGTCCTTCACAAGAAGTAAAAAAATTGACGTAAAACTTTAAGCATGGATTAGATTGCCAATTAGACCCAAAATGCAATTCAAGAAGCCTTTTGACATCAGATAATTTTTTCTTGTTTACTAATGTATTGTCCTTAGTAATTTTTAAAGGATTAATGCTTAAAACATTTTCTTTCCCTTTCATAATGGTTTTAAAATTACCAATGGAGTGGTAATAAAACTGTTCTGCTTGGATGAGAATCATGTGCTGGGATTTTGCTGCTCGCTTGAATTGGAACTTTTTTGAAGGCTGAAATTTAAAGTGCCATTGAGAAATAGGTTTAAAATGATCTACTGCCTCTTACTTCTAATCAAAAATATCTACGTCAATACCTAGTCGTCTTATTGTAGCATACTTTTCAATTATTTTAACATAGCCATCTGGAGTCTCGATAATTTCTTTTTTGTTGAACTCTTTTTCGCAAAGACCGAATAAACGGTCTGGTGGTATAAAAGAATGGCCTCGTACTGGAAATATCAATTGTATCTCTTCAACGTTCTTAGGAGCAAATAGAAGCCATCTGTGTAGCATAGCAATCATAGTTTTATTTTTGTTTTGGCCGCCGCAGCCATCTGCAAAAAGTTTTATCATCTTAATTTGTGATGTATCTAAGTTTTGCAGACAATGAAATACACATGACGCTACCTCATTTGAACCTTTTGGATAAGTTCCTTCTATTCATACGTAGCTAAAGCAATTATTTGGAGACATTTTGCACTGAGAACTACCAACAACAATAGAAAAATTGAAGAGGTAAAGTTGACGTCGATAGTAAGTCTCCTGATCTGGAATTTTGGGACTGGGCAAATTTTTCTGGCAATCGAATGAGAGCGTGAGAGTTTCATTTTCTTGTACTTTTAGTAATGCAAAAAAAGCTTTAGCCCTTTTTTTGTGAATAGCTTGGGTAGCTTTTAAAGATGCGGTTTGCCGAGGATCGGTTGTTTGCTTTATTTTTTCTGAAAGTTCCAGGCACGTCGAGAATACATCGACCCTAGGTGAACCAAAGCCCAAATTAAACTTATGCACAAAAATCTGGCGAAAGTACGAATTTTTCACTTTCAAGTTCTCGTTGGCTTGAGCGTTGTACATATTTGCTAACTTTTCTATACTCAAATCAGAGGAAAGGTAACTTCGACGAGTATTGCTACGACAATAATGCGATTCTAGAGCTGATGTATTTTATAACACCTTGTTGTCTCTCATTGAATTTGTTAGAAATGCGGACACCACCTCTTCTTTCCTGAGCAACATTACCATAGATTGCATAATTGTGGAGGATAGTCTGTATTCTAGAGTTACCAATCCCTAGAATAAGTCGAAAAGCCCGTTCACATACTTGAACATCTTCACCTTCACCCAATTTGCTTACGAAAAATTTTCCTGTGAAATTTTTTTCTTTTCTATTTCCAGCTGATCTTTTTTGGCGACTACTGCGTGGAATTACTACTGTGTGTTTCATAATCAAGCTATCTTGATCACTTTTCTTTTCAGTTGCAAAAAAAGCATTCGAAATGCTGTGTTATTCTCGTAGGTCAATTCATTACATTTGTATATCTTTTTCTTAGCGTGATTACAGTCTGGCATTATAATGGGCCCATGTGGTGCCGAATATCTAGAAACAAAAACAGATTTTAGTTTATCATTCTTCAATTTTATTCTAGATTATTACCTATAGTTTAACAGTCACATTTGTTTTGTATTTAACACTCAATTGTGTATATAATTTTCTATATTTTTTTGACGGAATAAACGGTAAACAGTCAGTACTAAATACTGTGATTGTAGATTTTTTCTTATACCAAAATGTTAAATTAAAGTGTTAAAATATACAAGAAGTATTAGTTATAACGTACAAAATGGTTGTTTTTTGTGTAAAATAAACGAACTATAGGGTCAAGTTTTTTAATTACACTTTAAGTGCCTAAGTCGTATCACATATGAGTAGAGAAAAAAATGGCCAAAAGAAAGAAAAATTACTTACCTTAATTTTTTTGCAACTGATCTCTTAGTATAAGTAGAATTACCGTTCCTCTTTCTCGCTTTAGATGGAGACACAACTCAAGGGGATTGTTCCATTTCCGGGGATAAATTTCAATACAATTATTAATATTAACCGCAAAACACCTCTCAGCACGTGGTCAGATAAAATTTACAAAGAAATCGACTGTACTCTCTATACTAAAATAAAATACTGACTGCTGACTGATATCTACTTCTGTAAATGTAGCGCCACCTCACGTGGGTCTACAGCATGTTTGTGGTTCGTTGGAATCGTTGCGGTGGACTTTACCTGTTTTGGTCTTTAAGCGGAGGGGACTTTATCTGTTTTGCTTCCAAAGTAACTTTTAGTCGATTGAAATGTATTGGAATTAATTCGTTTTTACGGTAAATAAAGTGTTGTACCTATAGAATGGACTCTGGGGAACTAGTTAAGCTCAATATCTCATTTTCGACAAAAAGTGGATTTAAGGAGTTTTGCTTCTAAGCACCTCATTTATATTTAACGGAAATTAATCATAGTTTCAGTTAAAATTACGTTTATTTTAATGTTTCGGTTTCCACTTCGAAAATCGTTCTCTCAAAAAACAAAAACTATCAGCAGTGACGTATCCAGGTGGGTGTCCAGGAGGTCCGGACACCTCCCGAAATATTATCAAATGTTGATTATTTTAACTGATCTGGATAACAAAGACCTTCGAGTAATCAAGAACATATACTACAAACAATCAGCATCCATTCGGGTGAAAGATCAACTGACAGAGGAAGTTGCAATAAAGAAAGAAGTACGACAGGGCTGCATACTCTCTCTCCTACTATTTAACGTCTTTAACGGAACACGACATAAGCCAGGCCCTAGAGCATAACCAAGAGGGTATTCTCATAAATGGTGAGCGCCTGAATAACATCAGATATGCAGACGACACAAGCAAGTGTTCGATATATCCACCATTTTCTTTAATTCATTTATTCATTCCATAAAAGATTGTCTCATATTAAATAGCATCATTGGTTCTAAAGACATTGCTGCAGTATTCATAATAAGTATTATAAGTATAATATATAATACCTATACTAAATATACTTATATAATATACTTATATAATATAATAAAGTATTTGTTTAGGAATAAATCAATTAAATCATTTTATAAAAAGTAAATAAATCTCACCATTCCAATTTCAACGTAATTCGCATGTCTGTAGAAAATAATTTGAAACATGAATTTAAAATAAACGTATGGTTTGGAATCATTGGTAATTATTTTTTACAGACATGCGAATTACCTTATAATTTTAATGGTGAGATTTATTTCATTTTTTTGTAAAATGATTTTATTCATTTATTGGAAGAATTGTCATCGAACTTAATGAGAGTCATGTGGTGAGATATTAATATAATTATTTAGTTTATAAAAATCCCAAAAGAATACTTATTATTATAATAATATTACTTATAATAAATACTGCAATAGTTTCTTTAGAACCAATGATGCTATTTAATATGAGACGTTCTTTTATGAAATGTATTAACAAATGAATTAAAGAAAATGGTGGATACATCGAACACTTACTTTAACAAAAAGTTTAATAATATTTAGTATAACTATTTTTAAATTTGGTTTGTAAATAAAACGTTTTGATTATGACTTTAATTTATTATAAAACGTAAAATGTTTGACGTAAAATCCAATTATTCTGTTATTTTGTCAAATCCTATTATTAATTATTTTATTTAATATTTTGTTAACTATTAACTTTATTAAATATATTTTATAACAAAATTTATAAGTATTAATGTTTTTGTCTAATTTTCTTTCGTTGCCTGGAGTAATTACGTTAAATCAGAATTATGCAGTTGATTTGTAAAATGCGGTTATCTCGAAAACTGTTGAGTTTTGAAGTTATTAACTTAAAACGTATACTTTTTTTGTTAAAATAATGTATCTTTAATATTTTTTATCAAAAACACCGGCAACTTAAAGAACAAAAAAGTTAAGTTCAAATGTATACCACATATGTGGCATATATGGTGCCATCTATCGGCTACATTAAAGTGTGCATCAAATTATAATTCCTGATGTTCAATAGTACCTAGTTATAAATTTTGATACATAAATGTTTACAAACATAAAAGTCATAGCGAAAATTAAAATTTTAAATTTCCGGTTTAACACCCTGTATCTTTTTTAATATCAACATTTTATTAAAGCAAGTTGGCTTAAATCGTAATATTTTAACGTGTAGAATCTGCAGTTTCTTTTTTGACAATTACTTAAGGACCACCCTGTATATAGGGGGGCGCGATTTACAATATTGGAACCCATACTAAAAAAACCTGGGCACGCCTATGAATGTAAGTACTTGTGAGTAACAAATACAGGATCAGATGAAATGGATATAATAAATAAAATAAAGAAAGCATTACTAGTTACAATTAAAATATGATTAGGAACCATAAGTTCTCAGTTTTGTAAACTCAAGAATAAGAATAATACCCGAATTAAATTTTTTATCGTCTTATTTTTACTGAAACATAGAAAAATATATCTAAGGTTACATATCAACTATTTATTTAATCAATTCTACTTGACCTTCTCGCTCGATTAATAATAAATTTATTTACAATAATAGTTTGATACTCACTATTAATATCGTTTTGTAGTCACTACAACTGCAGTTGATTTTTTTGAAGTCGAAGATGTGCTTCATTTCAATATTATAATGCGCGTAATCCTTGTGATATTTATAGGACAACTTTACTGGAGATTTTTCTGCTGTTTATTTGTTTTTTAATTACCTGATATTTAAAATGGTTGTGGCTAACTTATTAAACAATTAAGGATGCTATTTTTGGCTTACAAATATCATTACCGAACATGTCGTAAATTTGAGAGTAATTTTAACTAATTTAAATATGTTCAAAATATCTATAAATAACAGCAGATACTTTAATTATTGTTACCATTTAGTTTTCTCTCTCTATATATCTCTTTTATAATCTTCTACAACATAATATAGGGTAGACCGGGATCGAAAGTAACATTTTTAATTCAAACACCAATTTCGGAAAAACTTACAGATATAAACAAATTTTCTCGTTTAGCAAGCAATATTAAAATTAGGCCAGGGAAATAAGCAAAAAAAGTACCCTGACACTCGTCCGGCCAGGCAAACGACAGTTGTTTTGAGTAGTATGGACCTCTGTAACAAAAACCTATATGTTTCCTGCAGTCGATTTTTTTGGACTTAATTAGTTATTAACAAATTAAGATCAGAAAACGGAAAAGTTTTGCTTTTTTCGTCTATCAGCAAAAAGTGAAGCAATTTAAACAAATTTTAGAAGAAAGGAAACTTATAAGTTATATAAAAACCTTCAAAATGGCGTTTTCAAAATGTTTCTATCCTTATTTGTTGTTTAGAAAGTTGTAAAATAAGTCAAAAATTTCGGTTTTTTATAAATGTTAATAACTTTTTTGAAAGTAAACTTATAATATTAATATTTCATGGAATGATGTGTCTTGTAGTGCTTAAAATAGGGTCAAAATTTCAAAGTCATTGGTCTAATAGTTTAAAAGTTATTTTATTTGTTTATCCCAAATTAACATTTTTTGCAACAATATAAGTCAGAAATTTATACAGTTTTAGTAATTGTAAGAGTTGTTTCTGGTAGAAGAAGACTTGTTTTATTATTTACATTAAAAAAAATTAAGAAAATTAATTTTAAATATTGCAAAATAATTTTGCAAAAACATGTCGATTTTTTGCTTATAAACAATTAGAATAACTTTTTAACCATTAACTGTAAAAATATTATCTTTACATATGTAAAAAGCTTGAATTTTTTCACAAATTTAAATAAAAAAAGTTTGTCCTAAAATAATTTGGTACAAAGTTAGCCTATTTTTTTATTTATTTTATAGCACCTTTGTTTATAACAATTAAGAAATCTAATTAGCGCTATTTGAAAGAATGTACATTATAGTTTTAAAGTACTAAATTTTAAAATTATTTCCTTTTAATGGAATCATCCACAAAGCTTCAAAATGTATGTAAAATCGGTCGGCTTTGAAACTCTCGGGAGCTGAAGGGAGGGGGAAGGCGCTGTTAACTGTATCCCTGTTCCTTTTTTTGTATTTCAACGTTTCTTTTTGAACTTGTATGTACTTTTTGCGTACATTACGAATATGCATTATTTCAATAAATAAATTGTCAAATAAACCACCTAATTTGTTTAAAAAAACTGTTTTTTTTTGGGGGTAATATTTAAGTTAAGTTTGAATGTAAAGTATTTGTCATTTCCTATATTTTGGGGAATAGGCCACAATTTAAGTTTATAATAAGTTCATTTATGACGTTTCGATTTCTACTTCGGAAATCTTTCTCAGAATACAGAACATTAATAAATTAATCAAACTTTGTTTTTGGTTACTTGGTAGAAAATTTGCTTGGAAAATTTTTCTGATAACTCTTCTGGGTGATTGATTAGGGTGAGGAAGCTCAGTAGATCTGTTATAATAAAAATTACAAAAAATTATTGATGTGATTTTCGCGGTAACCGTTTTGGACAGAAAATATGCTGCTGTTAGATCTATGAATGTTGCGACTATTTTTTGTTATTTTTTTTTAACTAGCTTTTATAAAATTTGTTAGTGACAAGATTTGGTCTATACAGCTTCAATTCAGTGGAGATATTTTCAAGTATTATGTAACTAATCAAGTATAATGTAACTAATTCTCTTGAAAAGCTTTTTTAATAGTTTGTACACCTTGCTGAGCAGGGCTACGGAGCTGAAGTTTTATGGCTTATCATTTGGTTTGCCCGTTTCGGAATTGCAATGATCTTTACTCGCTTAAGAGGATTAATATTGGTATAATATAAAATACAAACTTATGGATAAAGGTAATCTATCCCCTCAAAGAGATCAACGCAAATGGAATAGTGATGATTAGGCTTGCCATATTTAGATGTATGGACATTTTTTATGTATTCATTAAAAATTAGTCTATTTTAATTTTACTCAAGTTCTGCAAATGGTGCATCGCTGTTTTAATACCTCGTTAAAAATCACGCAATATTGAAAGTACGTAAAATATTAAATCATGTGATTTTAATTAAGATTGACATGTATATTTACCAAACATATCATGGAAATATGAAACACATGAATCATGTTAATTAATTACGAATCACAAAAATATAGGCCAAAGTACGGAATATATGAAAAGAAGCATTTATTAAGTACTATTTATGTATAGCCAATACACAATACAGTAATTCCTTAAAATTTTAATAATATGTTAATGAGAATGTCTTATACAATATCTGATCCAATGTTCAAGGCAAATACGAAACTACATCATAATTTGTTTCTTTAGACACATATAATAACAAACAACTCTACAAAAAAAAGTCCTTATTTTAGAATATTAAATGATGCAGTACAATTATTATTATGGTTTGTGGAATATACGAGGGTTTTAGCAAAAGTTTTGGGATACTGGCAACAGCTGTATCTTCTTGATGTGCCTATCCATTACGAATGTTGGCGATCATCATGACAATCTTTATCTTATCTGCTGCAGCGCGAAAAAGCTGTACAGATGTTGTATTGAACCAGATTCTGAGGTTCTTTAACCAAGATGTTCTTCTTCTTCGTGGACCTCGTTTTCCAAATATTTTTCATTGTAGGATTACTTGAAGAAGAGCATATCTGGATTCATTTCGCATAAACACAGCTGTATAGAAACATTAAATTCAACAATTTTGTTGGTGCAACAACATGACAGCTTCCATTTGCCAAAGAAATCGGAAATCGGAAAGAGGATATAATAAAAAGGTGGAAGGAGCATTTTCAAGAGGTGTTAAACCCAGAAAAAGAACAAAACGAAGATGGAGAAATAATTCACTACACAGCGTAACAACTAGTTGAGCAACCAACATTGGAAGAAACGATAAACGTCATAAAACATCTAAAAAATAACAAAGCAGCTGGCACAGATGGAATAACTGCAGATCTGATAAAGAATGGTGGACATGCGCAATTTAGGCGTATCCATAAACTAATCGACCGCATATGGACATTAGAAGTAATCTCAGAAGATTGGAAAGTAGGAATCATACTTCCTAAGTACAAAGGAGGAGACAAACGACTCTGCAAAAATTATAGGGGCATAACAGTTTTAAATGTCGTCTACAAGATAGTATCAGGAATTATATACAGCCGCCTGGAATCATTTTCGGAGGAGATGATTGGTGAATACCAATATGTCTTCAGACCAAAGAGGTCAACTATAGACCAAATACACATGTTAAGATGTATACATGAAAAAATGTGTTGAATATAACATAACTATTTACAACTGGTATATCGATTTAGTCGGTCAGATAGCTCAGCGGGCTGTGCGGCTGCCTCTCATTCGCTTCACTGTCGAATGGTTTAGTGGATGTGGGATCGAGCCCAAGCTCGGTGTACAGAAAACAAAAAGTCTAACGCAGCAGTTTAAAATTCTAGATGAATCTGCGGCTTAGACTAGGATATGCTGGGATCTGATCGGCCTATGGTGGAGCAGTACGGCAAGAGATAAGGGCTTGCGGCTTGGTGATACTCCTCCATAGATCCCTACCGGACAGGCGTAACGCCTAAAAAACCGATATATATATATATATATATATATATATATATATATATATATATATATATATATATATATATATATATATATATATATATATATATATATCGATTTAATAAGAGGCGTTTGATAGGGTAGATCGACAAAAGATGTTAAAGCAACTATCTACATATGTTAGAGATACCCAATAAGTTGGTTAATATTATACGAATGACTCTGGAGGGTTCCAAAGCGATGGTAAGAATAGATTAAGATATGAGGCAGGCCTTTGATATTGAAAATGGAGTTAGACAAGGTGATGCCTTATCAACAACACTTTTTAATTTAACTTTAGAAACTGTTGTTAGAAAACTGGATATAAACGGGTGTATTAATACAAGAGCAATGTAAGTATGCGCATATGCGGATGATTTTGCCACAATAAGCCGCAACAAAAGGGTATTAAGCGAAAAAGTTATAGAACTGAAACGAGAAGCTGCTACGTTTGGTCTATATATAAATAAAAGGAAAACAAAAATATTTTGAGTGCACAAAATCGAATCAACATGAGAATTTGAAGGTAGACAACCATACCTACAAATATGCCTCCAATTTTCCCTACCTAGGCTCAATAATAAATGACAACAACACATGCTGTTGAACAGGCAGCTAAACTGAAATGGAAATGGGCTGGATATAACGAACGTCTTAAGGATGGCCGATGGAATAAAGAAATCGGAAATTGGCGGCCAAAATACCACGATTAAGACCGCAAATGCTCTGGAGCGACGATATTAAAAGAGTCTGCAGGATCAATGTGGAAGCGTCTTACAAACAACAGAGATGAATGGTGAGAGGCCTATATTCGGCAATCCGAATAGAGAGAAGGGCTTTAAGAACAATAGCTCATTAACTTCCACAATTTTGAGTAGATAAATGCAACAGTTTTAACACAACAGTTGTCCTATCTATTAAATATTTCTGTGAAACATATACTACAGAAAAAATAACAAATATGGAAATGAAATATATAAGAAGATAATACAAGCAAAGAAAACATGGAAAAGAGAAAAATTCAGATCAAAGAACGAATTTATAGATAGAATAAACAAAATTGAACAAAAAAGAGGAAAGACGATCAAAAGCATGAAAGCAACGAGTACAGATAGAAAATATAGAAAGAAATAGATAAGTAACAAACATAAAAAATAAACAATTCGTCCCTGAAAGGCATAAGGATTCTTGCGACGAAAAAAGAGAAGGAATAATAAGTATCTTAGAAGACGAAGGAATAAGAACGTCTCAGCAAGACTACTGAGATCATAAAAAGCATCAAGCAGAGAAAGCTGGAGTATTTCGGAGAGGTCCCAAATACAGGGTGTTTCAAAAAGGTATGTCATAAATTAAATCAGGCATTCTTGGGACAAAAATAAATTGATTGAATCTAACTTACCTTAGTACAAAAGTATACACAAAAAAACTTACAGCCCTTTGAGGTTACAAAATAAAAATTGTTTTTTGCATTATCTCCTAAACTACTTGACATTTTGTAATAAAAATGGACACGCTCCTTTTATGTTCTCAAAGCATTTTTCATACAAAAAAAAAAAACAAAAAAATCTAAGCGCACAGAAAAATTTTAAGGGGGTGTGCAGCCATAAATTCTCCCAAACTTTTGAATACGTTCAAATCAAATGAATTTTGTGGCATCATTAGTTTAACACATTATTTTTAAAACATTTTGCCTTTTATCACTTTTTATAAAAACTAGTTTTTTCCTAGTTAGCCATAAAATTACAATTAGTTTCTACGGATACAATAATTACAAACAGTTCCATCAATAATAGTCAATAATTTGAAGATATCATTTATTGTATGAATAAGATTAATATTAAAAATTTTAATATTACAATGGCCTACACATTTCAGGAAATGGCAGATATGCATTTAACTTTGGGTAAGTTCGATCAGATTAAATTATGATTTCAATAAACTATCGGGAATATCGTAGGTGAATAACAAGGAAATGGTGCAGTAGCCGCAAAGCGTTATGCAGTAAAATACTCCAATCGAAATACAATCGATAGACGATTTTTTCTGACCATTGGTCGTCGTTTACGGGAAACGGGTATATTCCAACCGCAACTTTCTGGCAATAGTGGTAGTCCAATAATGGATGCAACTGATGAAGACATTTTAGAAATCATTGAAGAATTCCCTGGAACAAGTACAAGTGCTGCTCAACTAAATGTTATTCACGTAAGGGTTTGGAGGCGTTTGAAGGATCAGCTGCTTAAACCCTATCACTTAACAACGGTTCAAGAGTTATTGGTTGAAGAATATCCTATAAGGATTGAATTTTGCGATTGGTTGTTAATGAAAAACACTTGAAATATTAATTTTATTAGAAATATTTTGTTTATCGACGAGGCTACCTTCAGTAGAAATGGAATAACAAACCATCATAACGGACACATTTGGGCCGACGAAAATCCTCACGACAAAAAAACGACTCATCACCAAGGGACTAACATATGGATAACAATCTAATAGGCCCAGTATTTCTTCCCAACAATTTAAATGATGATAATTATTTGCAGTTCTTTTCAAACGATTTACAAGAGTATTTGGAAGAAGTGAATATTGCAATAAGGCAAAATAAGTGATTTCTACAAGATGGCGCTCTACCGCATTACAGTAATGAAGTCCGGGAATACCTTTGCAGGCAGTATCCTGGTCGGTGGATTGGAAGGGGTCGTGACGCACCTATTTCTTGGCCACCCAGAAGTCCAGGTCTTAAACCCATGGACTTTTGCTTTTGGGGGTTTATGAAAGAGAAAGTGTGTTCTTTAACAATAGAGGACGAACAACAATTGAGGGTTAGAATAATTGAAGCTGCAAATCAATTTCGTTAGAAAAATATGATTTTTCAGCGCATTCGGTTTTTCTTATTAAAACGATACCGAATGTGTATTGAAAAAAATGGGGGTTATTTTGAACATTTATTGAAATATCATATTTATAGAGGTTATAGACATTTTTTGTACTTATTAATTCATTTAACCCTCTACCGCATACGAAACAGTTTATGGTTTCAAAATTTCAAAGTGTTGTAGTATGCATAATATCCACCACCCATCGAAAATTCTGACTACATCATAGCTAGTACTCATTTTACTATACATTTGTATGTTTGGTTGTCTACCAGTCAAGACAAAGATCGTTATAACCTCATTCGTTTATACACGTGTAGTGAGTGAACGGTATCTTATGTATGACACCAGTTTTAAGCAATATTTTTTATCGAAATAGTGAATTTATTTGTTGGAAAAAATTTTTTGGAGAAAGTAAGTATTATTTTTTATTATATAAATATTTTTTTGCATCGAATTTCACATTATTATCTAGCTTTATGATGTCATTTATTATCAAACCATATATGGTTTCGTATGCATTCCGTCTAAATTGGTATAAATCCGTAAAATCCATAGATGGTTTCGAATGCATTCAATGTTATTTTAGTTATACCGTTTTTAGAAAAATTATCATTTGATTTTTGTTTTCAGAATGGATCCTGGGAAGTTTTATGGCTCGTCTAAATACGTTAACTGTATTCCTGGTGATGGAGAACTAAGTGAAGACGATGTAGGATTAGATTCAGATAATGAGTATATTCCTTTGAATGGAGAACTAAGTGAAGACGAATTAGGTTCAGATTCCCATAATGATCTGATGATAGTGACAACAATGAACAAAGGAATTTGGATGAAAATATACCTACTTGCTCTGGTATAAATAGAATTGTCAACAAAAAAAGAAACCTGAAAAAATTTTATGGGAGTCAGGCCATTTGAAGCATTTTAATAAAAGTGATTATGCATTTAAAGGCGTTGTAGATCTACCAGAATGTATCCTTGAGTTAGAAACTCCTGCAGATTTTTTCTTGTTTTTGTTTCCAAAATCCAAAAATAGTCCAAATCCATGATTGTTGAACAATCAAACATAAAAGCTCTGCAGGATAACATAAACAAACCTGCCAATATTACCGAAAACGAAATGGAGCAATTTATAGGAACTGTAATATTTATGTCATTGGTGAAATTACCATCATCGAGACTTTACTGGAATGCAACTCTAAGTCAACCACAAGTATTTGAATCTATGACGTGCAATAGATGGGAAATTATAAAGAAACACCTTCATTTTAGTGATAATAGTAACTCCGTTCCCGTTGGTAATCCAGGCCATGATAAATTGTTCAAAATTCGACCTCTATTAGACAAGATTAAACAACGGCTTTTACTGGTTCCCAAGGAGGAACATCTAGCTGTTGACGAACAAATTATCCCTACGAAATGCCGCCACCACCTCAAACAATATAATCCGGCAAAACCTCACAAGTGGGGATACAAAAATCAAGTACTTAGTGGTGTATCAGGTTTTAGTTATGACTTTGATATTTTTGCTGGTGAACAAAGAAATACTTTTCCAAATGGAGCGCCTGATTTAGGAGTCAGTGGAAATGTTGTCACTAGACTGACAGAGACAGTGCCGAAGAATGTTAATCATAAAATATTTTTCGATAACTGGTTTAATAGTCCAAAATTACAGATTTATCTTACAAAAAATGGATTGTTACCTTTAGGTACGGTTCGATTAAACCGTGTTTCAAATTCAGGAATCCCATCCGAAAAAGAACTAAAGAAAAAAGAACGTGGTTTCATTGTAGAAAAAGTTGCCCTTGTTGAAGACGTAAACATAAGTTTAATAACTTGGTTCGATAATAAGCCAGTAAATACGTTATCAGCTTACGTTGGTAGAGAACCTAGAACCACAAAACGTAGGTACTTCCGAAAAGAAAAAACGTACAAAGAGATTCCATGCCCTCAAGCTGTTGAAGTTTATAATCAGCTGATGGGAGGAGTGGACTGGTTGTACTTGTGCGTACACCTAACTCGATGCTGGGGCTTTACAGAATCCATCCAAGATCAAGAAAATGGTATAAACGAATTTTTTTTCATATGTTGGATCTATGTGTTGTAAACGCATGGATACTCTGGCGTAGAAAAAATGAACAAAATTGCTATATGGCATTATTTGACTTCAAACAAGCAGTTTCTGAACATTTATGTAAATTTGGTAAGTCACTACCAAGAAAGAGAGGTCGTCCAGTAGGACAAAATGGGACTCCAACATCTAGTTATCAAGGAACTCCAACGTCTAGTCGTCAAGGAACTCCACCTGTCTTAACCAATGGAACAAACCCAACACCAACAAAAAGAATAAGAAAAACTCCTGCAAGACATCAAGAGATACCGTTAAATTTTGTGCGTACGGACAACATTGGACATATGCCAGAATGGCAAAAATATCGCCAACAGTGTCAAATGTGTACAAAAAACTTACACCAAATGTATAAAGTGTAAAGTATTTTTATGTTATAATGAAAAAAGGAATTGTCTATCACAATTTCATAACTAACGTATTTTTGTATGTTAACTTTTTATTAAAATATGTTCTTATAATGCATGTGAAACCACATATGGATTTTCAAAAAATCTACCAGTTTGTAGTTATTGCATATGAAACCATATGTGGGTTTGCAAAAAAACTTCTATATATAGGCCTAAATAGTTACTTTAAATGTACTAATGCGTTTTATATACCTTAATAAAAATCACAATACATAAAAATATTTTTATTTCATGTTTGCAATAATTCATGCAGTAGAGGGTTAAACCATTTATTTAGTTGCACGTAATTTTTTAAAGGTTAGTGAAATGGGCCGTAACTCAATAAAAACTATTTTTTGAAAAAAGTGATAAGAGGCAAAAAAATAATTTAAAAATAATGTGTTTAACTAATGATGCCACAAAATTCATTTGATTTGAACGTACTCAAAAGTTTAGGCGGATTTAGAACTGCACGGCCTGCACACTCCACTTAAAATTTTTTTGTGGGCTTAGATTTTGTTGTTTCTTTTTTACGAAAAATGCTTTCAGAAAAAAAAAGTAACGTGTCCATTTTTATTACAAAATGTCAAGTAGTTTAGGAGATAAGGTAAAAAAACAATTTTTATTTTGTAACTCAAAGGGCTGTAACTTTTTTTGTGTACACTTTTGTACTAAGGTAAGTTGGATTCAATCAATTTATCTTTGTCCCCGGAATGCGTGATTTAATTTATGACATACCTTTTTGAAACACCCTGTATATAGGTTGCTACTAAATATTATGCAAGGAAAAATAGCAAACAAACGCAGTCCAGGACGAAGAAGAACCTCATGGTTGAAGAACTTGCGAGATTGGTATGGTGTTGATACAAGCATGCTATTTAGGATTGCAGTGAATAAACTTAAGATAGCTATGATGGTAACCAACGTTCTGAAAGAACATGGTACATGAAGAAGAAGAATAGGAAGTTAAAATTAAATGCAAAATTTGAAATTATTTTCCGATACTATTTAAAACTAGCTTCTTGACAAATACATAAATAATTTTAAATAATTTTTAATAAATATTTAAAATACGCCAAAAATAGCATCTTTTTAAAAAAATAATGATTTTACTTGCAGTAAGGGTGAAAACTTCAGCTAAAAAATCCCAGTTGTTCACTATCACCGTCATTACACAACTACCTATTGGCGTACACCTAACTTTGTAACTCTCCACCTTCTTTTATTATACCACTCGCGAAAATAATCAATATAAAAAATGCATACTCATACTCACCTTCAGCACAGTCGTAGGGTCCTTAAATTTGATTTTTTTAAACTCTAAATAAATCGGCATCTTTCACGAACACAAAATTCTCATTGGATATATCAAATAAATTATTTCTCACTGTGAGAGCTCTAGACGGTAATTATTACTACAAGGTAATGTTAATTTTAAAGGTTACTATAGAAAACGAACAAGTTGTTTGCATTTGCTATCTATCGTTGTGTTTCCTTGCGTAATTATTTATTCATGTATTACAATATTCATATCGAAAGTAACTTCTAATATCGTAGTGGGCGATATGGGACCGACTGACTCGCAGCGGTAGGAATTGTGAAACTCACCAAAAAAAGTATCATCGTATATTTTTCATCGTCGTTATTTTGATAGTAAATAATGATTTATAACAATTTAATGGTCGATATTTTTCGACAATAAGGTTCGTTCGTCTATTAGCCCAGTCTGGTTAAAAAAAAGGTCGAAAAATTTTTCGCAGATATCTAAAGCATTTAAGACATAGGTAGGGGTTACTAGATGATGAATAGATGAAAAGGTACTCTCATTTTTACCTTGCGTTTTTTTTTAACAATACTTTATGGTCACAATTAAATTTTTTGTCTATAAGTTTGTTCCGTTATATTTTACATAATAGTACATTGTTTACCGGGTAGGAAAAGCTTAACATTCCTGGACGACTGTGAAGATTGCTAAGTCGAGGCGCAAGCCGAGACTTAGCAACACATAGTCCAGGAATGTGGCTTTTCCTACGAGGTAAACATACTATTTTTCCGCAAATCGTTTAAAATTCGACAGATATTGATTGATTTAAAAAAAACGCGATAATTTTATTCCCAAATAAATGGTGCTTTGAAATTCCTAATAAAATTACTTGGGTTACTATGGAAACGTATTGAGGTTGAATTGTCAAACTTGACGCTTATAAATTTAATTGTTGGTGTTCTCGAAAGTAAAATGATAAGTGATGATGAAATTTCCATTCCTGGGACTCCTCCAGAGCTGGTTGAGGCAGTGAATACTGCTTCATTAGAATTATTGGCAAAGAAATCAAGGGAAAAGTACGAAAATGCATACAGGCGTTTTATGGATTATCGCATGAGTAAAAATACGAGTTCTTTCTCAGAAAATGTTGTAATGGCATACTTCCTAGACCTTAGTTTAAAGATGAAATCTTCAACATTATGGGCCAATTATTCAATGCTGAAGTCAACCCTTGCACTTAAACACAATGTAGATGTATCTACATACTCAAAACTTCGTTCTTTATTGAAACGGCAAGCTCAAGGTTATATTGCAAAGAAATCTAAGATTTTAACGAAGGAAGAAATTGAAAAATTTATCCAGGAAGCTCCAGATAAAGAAAATTTAATGATTAAGGTAATTTACAAGGTTTTAATTTCTATTTAGATTATAGCTTTATTTATTTTTTAGGTGGCTGTAATATTTGGTATTTCTGGGGCCTGTAGAATGGATGAGTTAGTCCGAATGACTGTACACGATATAGAAGACTTAGAATCTAAGCTTTTAATCAGCATACCTGATTCGAAAACCAACAAACCAAGATCATTTGTAATTAATCAGATCTACTTGAATGTTTATCGAAAGTATGTTTCGTTAAGACCAGAAAATATGAACAGTGACCGATTTTTCATTAAATATCAAAGCGGAAAGGGTTGTAGACAAGTGGTAGGAATTCATCAATTTAGAAAAATGCCCAAAATAATTGCTACTTATTTGAACTTGGTAAATCCGACAGAATATACTGGTTACTGCTTTCGTCGGTCTTCTGCAACAATATTGGTTGACTCTGGTGCCGACATAACTAGTTTAAAGAGGCATGGCGGATGGAAGTCATCAAACGTTGCTGAAGGATATATCGAAGAATCGCTTAACAATGAGGTTGAGGTGGCAAATAAAATTTTCACAGTACAAAATATTCAACAAAATGACACTTCCACCCTGCATGTTGTCCAAAATGTTTCTCATAGTTATAAGAGTGTTCCTCCAATGTTCAATAATTTTAGTAACTGTCAAATTACTGTAAATATAACAAATTGATCTTAAAAATGTATTCAGCAATGACTTGATGTTTTGAAAATATAAATTAATTCCTTATAAGCAATGTGTTTTCTATCATTTATGTAGAACACTAACAACTGTACGGAAATATCATTTCCTTACAGTAAGGAAATGACATTTCCTTACAGTAAGGAAGTCCTGACTTTTTTCTTCAAGAAATTTTGACAGGAATGTCAAAATTTCCTGAAGAAATTTTGACATTTCCTTTGAAATTCCTGTCAAAATTTCCTGGCGATTTGCGGAAAACAATATTTATATCATTTTTTTATATCAAGAATAACTTTATTTTCCCGTTTTTTTAATTAAAATTGATAAATAATTTTTATTATTTATCATGAGATATTTGCAAAAAAGCAGTATTTTGCATTAATTCATAAAT
Source organism: Diabrotica balteata (assembly GCA_918026665.1). Taxonomy (NCBI): domain Eukaryota; kingdom Metazoa; phylum Arthropoda; class Insecta; order Coleoptera; family Chrysomelidae; genus Diabrotica; species Diabrotica balteata. The sequence continues at coordinate 109,720,817 of OU898283.1, read as the reverse complement.
TTTATTATTTTTTTTTTATTAATAAAATAAAATGTTATTAATACAATTGAACATCGAGGAATTACCGTCTTTTAAACTTGTGCGAAATTTCCCCCCGATCGGTCAAATAGTTTAAAAGTTATTTAATTTATTTATCCTTGAGCTTAAATATTAACTATTGAATTTAATGATGCTAGACCAGCGATCGGCAACCTGTGGCTCGCGAGCCGCATGCGGCTCTTTGGATTTGAAGCTGTGTCTCTTTAGTTCCACACGCAAATATTATTTATTTTACAAAAAAAAGTTTTAAAAAGTCTTCTGAATCGATTAACGATAATTAGACACTGATCCTCTCAGTTACTTATACTCGCTTTTCACCGTGACACGTGACATCACTGTCAGAGACAGTGTCACGTATATGTCTTCCCAAGATCCCAAAGAAGAACTTCTGGGTTTGCTACCGCTCTCGTGACAAACTAGAGGGGAAGATATCGCGCATGCTGTGCAAAGACGCCTTGAAGACAATGAGATCGATTTAAATAAAATCGTTTCAATAGCAACTGATGGATCCAGAAGTATGACAGGAAAAAAGAAAGGGACAACAACGATTCTTCAAAGCAAATTAAACCACGAAATTCTTACATTTCATTGCATAATACACCAAGAATCGGTTTGTGCCCAAACATTTCCAGCCGAAATAGTTGAGGTCATGAATTTGGTGACCAAGATTGTTAATAGCATCTTGTCAAAAGCACTCTACCATTGTTAGTTTAAAGAATTCTTAAACGAAATATATATATATATATATATATATATATATATATATATATATATATATATAGTATATATATATATATATATATATATATATATATATATATATATAGTCCCAAGATTCCTAAGAGGAACATAGGGCTTCCACAAAGTGTCTCCAGCGAACTCTATTTCTGGCTAGTGCTTTGATTTCAAGCCAGGATTTTCCCATTTTTCTCCCTTCGTCCAGTACTGTCCTTCTCTAAGTTCCCTTAGGTCTGCCTACTTTCCGTCGGCCTTGGGGATTCCAATCCAGCGCTGTCCTGGCAATGTCATTTGGCGGTCTATGGAGTGTGTGGCCCAGCTATCTCCATTTTCTTCGCCTTATTTGCTCTATGACATTTTCTTGGTTGCTTTGGTTCCATAAATTTTCATTGGAGATTCGGTTAGGCCAAAATATACGAAGGCTTTTTCGTAACGCTCTATTGATGAAAACTTGTAATTGGTGTACTATGGGTGCTGATATCTTTCACGTTTCGCAGCCATACAGTAATACAGCTTTTACATTTGTGTTGAAGATTTTTAATTTCGTTTTAGTTGGGTAAAACCTGGATTTCCATATGTTGTTAAGCATGTTGTAGGCGTTGCGAGCCTTATTTATTCTTTCATGTATATCACGCTCTGTACCCCCATTACAGTCAATTATGCTGCCCAGATATACAAATTCCGCTACTCTCTCAATTTTCTGGTCGTTGATCATAATAGGTTGGTTGTTTCTGGTACCAAATCGCATTTCTTTGGTTTTGTTGATGTTTATTTCTAGACCAACCTTCTTTGATTCTTCTTGTACTTTGTTTACTTGGAGTTGCATGTCCTATTTTGTATGTGCTAGGAGGCATATATCATCAGCGTAATCTAGGTCTTCCAGTCTGTTTGTTAATCCCCAGTAAATTCCTCTATTAGAGTTTACCTTTGTTAGTACGGAGTCCAGTACAATGTTAAATAGTATGGGGGATAAAACACAGCCCTGCTTTACTCCGTTTATCATAGCTATTGGGTCAGATGTTATGCCATTGTGTAGTATTTTGCTTTCTGTGTCACTGTAGAGTTCTTTGATGAGATTTACTATTTTTTCTGGTATTCCTATTTCCTGCAGTGCTTTCCATATGGCCGTATGTGTGAGCGTGTCAAAAGCTCTCTTGAAGTCCACAAAGCACACCAAGAGAGGAGAGTTGAATTCCTGTGACTGTTCTACAATTATTCTTAGTGTGTTAATTTGGTCCACGCATGATCTGTTTGGTCTGAAACCGGCTTGTTCCTTCCTCAACATTGGTTCTACACTATTTGTTAGTCGGTTGTTTATAATTATTGCTGTTAATTTATTTATAGTATTCAGAAGTGTGATTCCTCTCCAGTTTTCGCAATATCTTCTGTCACCCTTTTTTGGTATCTTTATTATTAATCCCGTTTTCCATTCTTTGGGGAACTTTTCCTCTCTCCAAGCCCTTTTCAAGACTGGTTGGATTAGCTCTGCCACTGTACCTGGGCAAGCTTTTAACAACTCTGGTGGAATATTGTCAGGGGCGGCTGCTTTGTGTGCTTTCAGTTTTTCTATGGTAAGTTCTATTTCTTTCGTTGTTGGTTCGTTGGTGTTAATTCTCAGTTGGATATTGGGTATTAGGTTTTCTGCGTCTTCTGGTGGTGTTGGGACTGCACTTAGAGATTCGCTAAAATATTCATGCCATCTTTTGACTTGTTCCTGTGGCGCTGTAATATCTTCACCTGTAGCACTTTTTACAATTGGTTGGTGGGTAGTATATCTTTTATTGGCTAGTTGTTTAGTGATATTATATAATTGTCTCATGTTTTGATGTTCATCGGCGACTCGCGCTTCTTCGGCAAGATTTTCTGCCCACTTTCTTTTGTCTTTCTTTGCTGCCTTCTTGACAGCTTTATTCGCTTCTCTATAACTTTCTCTAAGTCGGTTCTTCTCTGCTGCTGTCTTGGAATTTAGTAATTCTAGATTAATGTGTTTGCGACTTAAACGAAATGAAGGCTCAGTATTCCGACCTCCTTATTCATAATAAGTGCGATGGCTTTCCAAAAGTAAGGTGTTGAAATGTTTTGTTTTGTGCTTGAATGAAATAAATATATTCCTAAATAAAAAAGGCATCAATCACACTGAATTAGGGAACTACAAATGGTTGAAAAAATTTTACTTTATGGTGGATATCACAGCGAAATTAAATGAGCTGAATCTAAAACTGCAAGAAAAGGGAAACCAAGCCTATGTTTTGGTGGAAGAATTGGTTTGTTTTAAAGAAAAATTAATTCTTTTTGCAGAAGATATTCAGAGCGGTAACTTACTTCATTTTCAATTTCTAAAGCAATATCGCGATAAAACCAGTACAACTGTTGACACGAATTACTTCAGCACAGTTGCAAAAAAAAATTAAAGATGAATTTGCTGGCAGATGTGACCAATACAAAACTACTTTAGCATTCATAGTAAATCCTAGTTTTGTTCCAACACGACGAAAAACCGTCACGTTACGGTTACGCTCCTGCGCACTATACAAAATACGTTTCAACAAAAATATGATCGTTCATCTCATCGTCTTTCCGACCGTTCCAACAAAAATTGTGATCGCCCAGTGACGGTTTCGTGACGATAATTTCAGTAATCTGGCAAATGCATGTACTGATTGGGATGACTTGTGCACTAGGATTTTATTCTACTTCTTTAAATTTGTTGGGCCTAGATTAACTTAGATTTTAAATTAAAACTGTAAATTTGTTCAGAAAAAAAAGAACTTAGGTTAATGATTTTATCAGGTGCTTATGATATACTTGTTATTTATTTATATATTTGTTTTTCGTTATTTATAACTTTATAAATATGACTGACGACGAAGGAATTAGTGATTTTTCTGATTATTATAGTAGTGAGGATGATTTGGAGCTATTAGCCGAACCTAGGGTGAAAAACCAGAATTATTTAGATAGATTTGTCACCAAATTATGTTAGTTGTCAGGAGATCGTTCCAACATCAGTATCCAAATTACTGTCATCAAACGATATAAATGATGAACATGCGCATTAAAAACGGTACAAGTAGTTTCGTGACAGTTTCCCGACCGTACAAAAATTGCGTGTTGGATTGGAACGAACCTAGGAGTCTATATTCTTTGCTAGGAGGTTTGTCCTCTCAATACAAATAGTAACGAAATTCACGTTGAGCCATTTGAAATTCTCTAACTTTCTAAAACCATGCAAAGCCAACGCTCCCATTGAGATTATTTGCTCAACTGTTTGTTATTGAAGTGCAAGTTAGTGTTATAAGTGAATATTTAGTTGTTTTAATTTTTTAATTCAATAAATGTAATGTATAAAAATATATATGTATAAAAGTGAAACACACTATATACCTACATATGAATAGATTAATTTTTTATCAAAGAACTTTATTTATGCGAGTACTATTTATTGTTGACAAAAAAAATTTGTGGCTCTTTAACTGTTAAAATATATATCAACTCTACGTTAAAATCTTTATTAGAGAGTAGGTATATTATACAGACACTAATTATATATAAAAAAGAAGAAGATTTAGTTTGTAAGATAGATATAGGTTAAGTAGAAAGTAGAACGTGGTAGAATACTGGTGAAGGGATATTTCAACATTGTACAATTTACTTTAAAGAATAAAGCTTGGAAGAAGATAAATGGTGTATTATTAAATGTAGAAATACAGACAACAAATCTAAAAGGTTATGTGCCCAGTATCCCAGAAGTAAGGAGGTGCAGAATATCAGTTATAGATAAAAATATTTATAGGTTATAAGATGTCACAAACCAGTAAAAATTATATTATAACACCTTTAAATGGTTCCAACTATCATAATTGGAAGTTCAGGATGGAGTTAATTTTAGCGGAAAATGGTGTGCAAGATTTTACAGAAAAAGAACCAGATTCTACCAAAACCGATGAAGTAAAAGGTGATAAAAAAGCCATGTGTTTGATAGTACAATGTGTAAATGATAATCAGCTTGAAAGTTTAAGAACATGCGAAACAGCGAGAAAAATGTGGAATGTACTGAAAAGTAAATATGAAAAAGTTGGTCTTCCGGGACAGTTATATCTTAAAAAGAAATTAATGGGTATGAAATTGAAAGAAGATGATGATTTACTTAAATTTATAGATGAATTTGAAGAAGTAGTACGACAATTAAAGGCAGCTAAAGCAGAAGTAAAAGATGAAGATTTAATTTGTATGTTACTATTGAGTTTACCTAGCACATATGAAACTGTTGTGACAGTAATTGAAAATATTAAAGATGTAACTTATGAAACTGTAAAATCAAAACTATTAGCTGAATATGATAAACGCCAGTTGAGCAGTGCCAGTTCAAATATAAAAAGTAGAACTCCAACAGCTTTTGCAGTACAAGGTAGCTGTTTTAGATGTGGTCAAGCAGGACACTTCAAAAGGGACTGTAAAATGAAGAATTCAAGTCAAGAAGTTTCCAAGCAATACAGAGGTGGCTTTCAAGGGAGTAACAACGTTAAATGGCAAGTCGAAGGAAGTTCAAGACCTTACAGAGGAGGTTTTCAACTGAATAACCCTGGTAGAGGATTTAGAAGTTTTAATAGAGGTTATGGTAATTACAGAGGTAGATTTGAAGGTAGGGGTAGATATGTAAACAATAATGTTAATCATGCAGAGGTTACAGATGATAGGCGAGATAATGTAGATACTTGTAATAATGATAATGCTGATGAAAAATATAAGAGTGTATGTTATATGGGTGATAAATCTTTAGAAGAAACAGAAAATATTGTTGATATACATGATTTAATATTTTATATTGACTCGGGGTGTACTGATCACATGGTTAATAAAAAACATTATTTTAAAGATTTAGTAATGCTTAAAGAACCTATAAAAATTGCAGTTGCAAAGGATGACAGTTATTTATTAGCCATGGGAGTTGGTAATATTGAAGCCATGAGTATAGTGAATGACTGTAAAATCAGAAATCATATTAAAAATGTTTTTTTTGTGCCTGATCTAAGAAAGAATTTGTTATCAGTTAAGAAATTGGAAGCTTCAAATATTAAAGTATTATTTGATAAAGGTATGGTTAAATTGTTGGATGTAAACAATGATATAATTGGTTTAGGAAAAAGAAATAATCTGTATGAAATATATTTTAAAATAAATACGCCAGAGAGTTTAAATGTTCAATCAATTAATAATGATTTCATGAAGTGGCATAAACGATATGGTCATATAGGTTTTTCAGGTTTAAAAGAAATTATAAAGTCCACAATGGTTAAAGGCATAGAAAATGTAGAAGTTCAAGAGGTAGAGTTTTGCGAACCTTGCATAAAAGGTAAAATGTCTAGAATTCCTTTTAGCACTAGGAGAAAGAGTACTAGAATTTTAGAAATTATTCACACAGATATTTGTGGTCCTATAACTCCAGAATCAATTAGTGGTAATAAATATTTTCATAACTTTTATAGATGATTTTTCTAATTTCACTGTAGTTTATTTGTTAAAAAAGAAAGCTGAAGTTTTTGAATATTTTAAAGAATTTGTTAACATGGTTGAGTCAAAATTTAATAATAAAATTTCTAAGTTGCGTTGTGATAATGGGGGTGAATATATATCTAAGGATATAACTAGGTTATGTAAAGATAAGGGAATCATCTTAGACTATACTGTACCATATACGCCAGAACAAAATGGTAAGGCTGAAAGGAAAAACCGTAGTTTAGTTGAGAGGAGTAGAGCAATGTTAGAAGATGCAAATATGCCCAAAGAATTTTGGGATGAAGCTATATTAACAGCAAATTATTTGATAAACAGAGGTATTACAGCAAATTTGAAAGGAGTTACACCAGCCCAAGAATGGTATGGTACCAAGCCTGATGTAAGTAATTTAAGAATTTTTGGATGTAGGGCATATAGTCTTATACCGAAACAGTTTCGAGGAAAATTTGATTCTAAAACTGAAGACTGTATAATGATAGGTTATGCTCCTACAGGATACAGATTGTGGAATACAGAAAAGCAAAAGATTATAATATCTAGAGATGTCAAGTTTGATGAGAATACCAGTTATTTTAAAACAGAAATTGTTAACACTACAAGCAATGAATGTATTCCAGAAATAAATGAAGATGAAGAGATGGAGGATAATTCAGGAAATCAATATGAAATTGGAGAAGAAATAGGTGATGACCAGGTAACAGGAAATATTACAAATGAAAGGAAAAGAGTTGTAAAAATTCCAAGTAAATTTAATGATTATGAATTATATATGGCATTTAGTGCTATGAGTTTTATTAATAATGTTCCTGAAAATTTTTCGGATTTAGAGAACAGGTTAGATGGAAGATATTGGTTAAATGCTGTTGATAGAGAACTGAACTCCATAAGAGAAAATAACACTTGGATACAAGTAAAAAAACCTGAAAATGTCCAGATATTAGATACAAAATGGGTATTTACCTATAAGAATTTTGAGGAAAATGAAACTGACAAATATAAGGCAAGATTGGTTGTTCGAGGTTTTGCACAAAATAATGAATTATATAATGTTTACTCGCCAGTTGCAAAGATGACTACCATCAGAATACTTTTGATTATAGGAAATCAATATAAATTTTTTTTTCATCAATTAGATGTAAAAACAGCCTTTTTGAATGGTAAGCTAGAGGATGATGTCTATATCTTTCCACCACAGGGTGTAAAATGCATGAATGATAATGTTTTTAAACTTGAAAAGTCTCTTTATGGCTTAAAGCAATCCTCGAGATGCTGGAATAATGAGATTAATGATAACTTGTTAAAATTAGGTTTTAAACGCTCTGAAAATGATGTTTGTTTGTACACATTGAAATTGGAAAACAAAATATTATATTTACTGATTTATGTTGATGATATTATATTGGCTGGTCCAAATTTTGAACTGATAACAGAAATAAAAAGGGTATTAATGGAAAAATTTAAAATGAAAGATAAAGGTGAATTAAAATATTTTTTAGGACTTGAAATTTGTTATGATCGTGAAAGTGGTATTTTAGAGATAAATCAAAATAAATTTATTGAAACTTTAATCAAACGATTTGGAATGGAAAACTGTAAAACATCATTAATACCTATAGATCCAAAATTAAAATTTGATTTATATATTGATAGGAAAGTAACTGAGAAACCTTTTCGTGAATTAGTAGGATGCTTGATGTATTTAGTTTTAGGTACTAGACCTGACATTTGCTATGCAGTGAATTATTTTAGCCGATATCAAGATAAGGCATCAGACATAGCTTGGACTTATATTAAAAGAGTTCTCAGGTACTTGAATGGTACAAAAGATATATTTCTGAAATTTAAACGTTGTGATAATTTTGAAACAAACTTTCTTTGTTATGTTGATGCTGATTGGGCAGGAGATTGTTATGACAGAAAGTCAGTCACAGGTTTTTTATTCAAGATCTTTGATTGTACTTTTATGTGGGTGACTAAAAAGCAAAACTGTGTTTCTTTGTCAACAACAGAGGCGGAATTAGTTGCTCTTTGTGCAGCAGTGAGTGAAGGATTATGGTGTAAAAAATTGTTGAATGATTTTGATTTAAATGTTAGGAAGTTAACAATTTTTGAAGATAATCAGGGTTGTATTGCTTTAATCAGAAATCCTTTAAATAATAAAAGAGTCAAACATATAGATTTGAAATTTAAGTTTATAGTTGAGCAGTTACAAAAGGGATTTCTTGATTTATGTTATATTGAATCCTGTAACAATCAGGCAGACGTTTTAACAAAAGGTCTACTTACGAGTGCATTTTTGAAACATTGTAATTTGTTAGGATTAGTTTAAGTTTTTGTTTATATTGTTGTGAGGATTTTAACGAGGAGGGGTGTTAAAATATATATCAACTCTACGTTAAAATCTTTATTAGAGAGTAGGTATATTATACAGACACTAATTATATATAAAAAAGAAGAAGATTTAGTTTGTAAGATAGATATAGGTTAAGTAGAAAGTAGAACGTGGTAGAATACTGGTGAAGGGATATTTCAACATTGTACAATTTACTTTAAAGAATAAAGCTTGGAAGAAGATAAATGGTGTATTATTAAATGTAGAAATACAGACAACAAATCTAAAATTAACAACTTTAAAATTTTGTAAATTGTAATTTTTGGCTCTTCCGACTCAAAAGGTTGCCGACTCCTGTGCTAGACACATTTAGCAAATTTCATAGGATTCTTTAAGACTTGAACTATCTCAAAAGTTAAATGCATATTGCATTTTCATCGAAATGAATTACAAAATAAACGTTTGAAAAAGGGGTATGTTTTACTTAGAAACAATTGTAGTAACTTCTATATTTTTCAAGCTACAGACTTGTACGTACAACCATAGGATAGCTGGTAAAAAAACTCACATTAAAAAAAACCTTCTATGACCAACAGGAACGAAGTTAGGGACAATTTTTTGAAAAATCGTATCTCCATTGTTTATAAACATTAAGAAGTAAAATTTTCACAAATTTTGAATGAAAATCTAAACTTTATATTGAAACTTATAGCTATAAAATTCATCCAATTTTTCGAAACTTACAGTCTTTCGAAACGAAGGTTTTTTCGAAAGATCGACATAGGAAAGTGGAGGGGATAAACAACACGGTACAAGTTGATTATTCGCCCAATTATTACATAGGGCAGTGAAAGATAGACTCTCAACCAGCGGGAAATCAATAAGCTCCTAGTAGTTGAGAGAAAGGTTCTCAGAATAATATTTGGCCCTCAAAGAGATGAATTCACAGGGGATTGGAGAAGACGCCGCAATGCTGAATTAGTGACTTTGTATGGAACTGAAAACATACTTAGACATATCAAGGCAAACCGAATAAGATGGGCAGGTCACGTGGTACGATCACGTTAAAGACTGTTTTTTGAAAGACCAGATGGTAGAAGATCAGTAGGCCGACCGAGAAAAAGATGGAAGGATGATGTTGAAGCCGATTTATCTAGAATTGGGGTACAACAATGGGAAATTATGAAAGTACATAAAGTATGTACTTTCATAAACAGTTTTTAAAGTTTTCACAAAATAAAAACGAAAGTACTGTGAGTAAGTAGTAGTACTGTACTGTACGCGCGATGTTCATCGATGATTGAAAGACATTTCAATTGAATTAAAAGAAGCTGCTTGCAAGCGGCTTATAATCGATTATTCTAATAAAGAAAGAAATAAATTCTAAGAAAGTTTATTCTAATAAAAAGGCAAACCGCTCTGAGGAGACCTAAAGATTTCGAAATACATATAAGCGGCTTGTCGCTGCTCTGTATCGAATCAAAATCTAGTACCGTCATTATGTTTTATTCTAATAGTTGAATTCCGCCAACATATAAATTTATCAAATAAAAAAAAGAATATAAATGTAATAACACTATGTATAAAATATAATATAATAAATAAATATAATATAAAATATCGTCCCCAAACAAAAATGCTTCAAGAATATTATCAATTTTAGTTAGGTATTGTTATTTATTCTGTGGTCAGATTAATAAAAACAAAAACAAAGCAACAAACACAACTGTCAAACGTCAGTCGTTCACCAAACTCCGACCAAACTTAAGCATTAAGCACTGTGCAATCGGATTTAAAGCGGATTAATCTGGTGAACGTAACCATTGATGTTGAACTAGATGGTCGATGTTTTGTTATCGATATTTAGGTATTCGTTAATATCGATGTTAAATGAAAACATCTAACACCATTTAAGTATAGGTATACATTACTGTTTTCACTTGCTAGTAATTTACATAATGACACGCTTATTGAAGTTGCTCGGTGAATCCCAGCAATGAAAGAGGATAAAAGGAAAGCTGCTATCAAAACTGTTATTCTTACAAGACATTGATACGCATTATTGGGGCTTATAATTTTAATATACATATTGGTTTGTTTTTTAATAATTTTGTTGTGTTTAAGATATCTATCAACAGATAATTTTTAATTCTTTAATATTACGTTAAGGTTACAGGGTTGGACCACGTTTTTCAGCAATTAAATCAAGTTTTTATTTTTGAATTATTTAACATTGGTAAAAACATCGATGTTTCTATAACATCGATGTTTTCTTTTCAATATATCGTGAAATGAAATTCGGAAACCTCTTAGCTGAAAAATTTGCTTCTCAGCCAAGGATGTTGTATCTCTCCGACTCTATTTAAGATTTAGGTATATCTCTGCAGCTCTGAAACAATGAAAAAGGCAAGTCAAAGGAATGGGTATACAATTGAACGATCAGGATTACATATATACTTTACAGTTTGCAGATGATCAGGTGGTGATCTCAAATGACAAAGACGACATGGAATACATGCTTAGAAAACTAATTGAAGAATACCAGAAATGGGGATTAAATATCAATTTAGAAAAGACAAAATACCTCTCAATTGGAGCTGAAGCAGAACAACTCGATATCGATGACAATCAAAGAATAAATCCATGTGACGAATATAAATACCTGGGCGTCATCTTCGATCGTAGTGGAAAAGACGAACGAGAAATAGAACATCGAATTGTATAAGCACGAAGAGCTATAGCATGTTTGAACGGAGTTCTGTGGAGTAAAGAAATATCAAAGAAAAGAAAATGGAACATCTATGATACAATGGTTAAAACTAGCCTACTTTATGGAGCTGAGACATGGAGAATAACCGAGAAATATAAGAAAAAGAAGAGCCGACAGAATACGGAATGAAGTGATAAAACAACAAATGGGTATAGAGGGCACTATAGTTGAGGATATTGAGAGAAAACAGCTCATATGGTATGGGCATGTGAGCCGAATGGGGGACGAAAGATTGCCTAAAAAACGATGATGTGGCAACACCCAGAGAAGAGGAAACGAGGAAGACCACCACAGAGCTGGAACCTGGGAGTTAGGAAAGCGATTAGCGCTCGAAATCTGGACGAAGACCTAACTCAAGACAGAATACAGTGGCGTTTGGGAGTCGGACAACGTCGTAAGACGTTATAAAACCGAATATATATATATATATATATATATATATATATATATATATATATATATATATATATATATATATATATATATATATGTCCCCTTTGTCCGATTCTTCTCGATCAACGATGGTAAAACAATAAAATGTTGAAGTCTTTCGGTAAGAATTATCGTTTTATTGACAGCTACTGATAATTACACTCTAGTTGTTGGTTAGGTAACTATCTATAATAGACTGCGCTCAAATCCCCAATTTATAATTTCACAAATAATGTATATCTACCTCAGCACAGAGGTTAATGCTTCTATCATACTAACAAACTTTGAACTATGAGCTTACAATACAGTTTAATCTAGGCCGTTATTGCAACACTTAAGAAATTCAACCAGAAAATATATTAGTCGACAATTTATTAAGTGCAAGTTTGCAGGTGAATGGACTTTAACCATTAAAATATTACTCGATATAACTTTACAATGTCTCAGTTATACGCGGTGAATTAAGGGATTCATTTGTGATTGAACATTTTGAAATTTCCATTTTTGGCCAGTTTTTTACGTAAAATGTCAATCTGTGCATCACTCGTAGGTACTATTTTGTCAACTATATTCTCTGTATCTTATTTACTTACATAATAAAATGCAAATGAATCGCCTGAAACGAAACTGCAATAAAACAAACATTAAAAATCACAGAATAATTTTTATTTCACACTTTGACATTGATATTACTATATTAAATTTCAATATTAATCACTTGCATATAAATATATATTACCAATAGGTATCAAATTACATAATTCAGATCATTTACAACTTGATTCAGAGTGCAATTATTATATATAACGAGATAAAAGTATATAGGCACTTGCAAAAATTATTAATAATATATTTAAATTATTACGATTTACATTATTTCCACGTCCAAGTTAAGTACGTCATCCACGTTTGACATTGACATTTTTACACAGAGTTGCAGAATTGTCGTATTGTCGTGATTATGGATAATGTAGGGAATTATGGAATTATAATGTAACGCTTTTATAATAATTTTAAATTCATTATTATAAATTAATCAATTCTGAGTTGTCTTGGCATTTTCTTTTATAAGAAATACGATTAGAATTGATTATTCCAATATTTGAGGTTTGTTTACATTTCACCAAACTTTTTATTACACGTGAAAACTCTGGGGATAATACCAGCAATTACTGTCATTACTGGCATTCATGAATTAATTAAAGGCGAAACACCTGGAAAACACCGCAGCAAAGCTAAGAACCTCCAACAATGTCATAAAGAAGCTCTGCGGGACAACATGGAGATCATCAGTGGAGTCCTCACTGAACTGTAGGGAGTTGTTTGACGCAGGTGGGTTGCGCGTGTTGGGAAAATAGAAAAAAATGAAGTAAAAGAGATGATTTAGATACGATCGAAATTTATTTGCAACCTTTAACTATATATGCCGACTCTTCACCATTAACTTTCAGCGTCAAGAGATCCACGTCTTAGAAAAGTTATTGGCGGTTAAAACAAACAAAAGTGACTTTTTTACTCCATATCTTGCAGTTGCCTAAATGTATGTACTCGCTACTAGATATCCGAAAGCAGTGGACTAACAGCAGTGGAGAGAAGCCGGTTTTTCAGCTCCAAATGAGGCAAGGACAGTGTCAACAGCGAAAAGGGTCACAACATCAGTGTTTTTGAATACGAAAAGAATTTTGCATTTTGAATATTGAAAATGGTAAAACCATGACTGAAGAATACTTCTCTCTACTTCTAATATGACACTGGACTCAAACATTCGGGCAATCAAACTTGATTTAGAGGAGAAATCATTTTCCACCAAGTCATTGCAACTGGCGGCAGCTAAATTGAGGGATCTGGACTTCACAACAGAATTGGACGCAAATGCGAAGATCTCGAAGATACCCAGTTTGGTTTTAGAAATGCTACTGGAACTGTGGAGGCACTTTATGCGCTAAATATCCTATTACAAAAATGCCGTGCTCAAACAAATGATGTATTTGCATGCTTCATGGACTTTGAAAAGGTATTCGATAAAGTATATTTAAAATTAACGCAGATGCTAAAAAATATAAGAATAGAGGACAAAGATATTCGTGTCATTAAAAATCTGGTTGCGGTTCTGTCCTCAATCATCTCAGTTTAAAACTAAGGCAAAGAATGGGTAAGTCTGACTATACTTTTGGTTGGAGCAGAAGTGTGGACACCGAAAGTATCAAGCATGAACAGAATTGAAGCATTGAAATTGTCGAATGTAGAGGTGTATGAAGAAAACAGGTTTCTTGGTTAAAAAACATTCATGATCGCCATTTGCAGATAATTATGATACGGCACATGAAAAAGGACTTTGCAGTGCTGAACCAAACCGCCATTTCACCAGATTTGTCTCTTTCGGACTGGTATCTTCAAAGTTAAAGACCTTCCTCGTTGGTTGGCACTTTTGATCCAATAAAAAAACCACTGCCACTGTAGATGAGTAGTTTGTAGTACTTTTAAAGAGAACAAAGATATTGGATAGAGAAGAAATGTTGCAAACTCACGATCTGAATTGCAAAACAAAAACAATAGTACATTGTTTACCGGGTAGGAAAAGCTTAACATTCCTGGACGACTGTGAAGATTGCTAAGTCGAGGCGCAAGCCGAGACTTAGCAACACAGAGTCCAGGAATGTGGCTTTTCCTACGAGGTAAACATACTATTTTTCCGCAAATCGTTTAAAATTCGACAGATATTGATTGATTTAAAAAAAACGCGATAATTTTATTCCCAAATAAATGGTGCTTTGAAATTCCTAATAAAATTACTTGGGTTACTATGGAAACGTATTGAGGTTGAATTGTCAAACTGGACGCTTATAAATTTAATTGCTGGTGTTCTCGAAAGTAAAATAATAAGTGATGATGAAATTTCCATTCCTGGGACTCCTCCAGAGCTGGTTGAGGCAGTGAATACTGCTTCATTAGAATTATTGCCAAAGAAATCAAGAGAAAAGTACGAAAATGCATACAGACGTTTTATGGATTATCGCATGAGTAAAAATACGAGTTCTTTCTCAGAAAATGTTGTAATGGCATACTTCCTAGACCTTTGTTTAAAGATGAAATCTTCAACATTATGGGCCAATTATTCAATGCTGAAGTCAACCCTTGCACTTAAACACAATGTAGATATATCTACATACTCAAAACTTCGTTCTTTATTGAAACGGCAAGCTCAAGGTTATAGGGCAAAGAAATCTAAGATTTTAACGAAGGAAGAAATTGAAAAATTTATCCAGGAAGCTCCAGATAAAGAAAATTTAATGATTAAGGTAATTTACAAGGTTTTAATTTCTATTTAGATTATAGCTTTATTTATTTTTTAGGTGGCTGTAATATTTGGTATTTCTGGGGCCTGTAGAATGGATGAGTTAGTCCGAATGACTGTACACGATATAGAAGACTTAGAATCTAAGCTTTTAATCAGCATACCTGATTCGAAAACCAACAAACCAAGATCATTTGTAATTAATCAGATCTACTTGAATGTTTATCGAAAGTATGTTTCGTTAAGATCAGAAAATATGAACAGTGACCGATTTTTCTTTAAATATCAAAGCGGAAAGGGTTGTAGACAAGTGGTAGGAATTCATCAATTTAGAAAAATGCCCAAAATAATTGCTACTTATTTGAACTTGGTAAATCCGACAGAATATACTGGTCGCTGCTTTCGTCGGTCTTCTGCAACAATATTGGTTGACTCTGGTGCCGACATAACTAGTTTAAAGAGGCATGGCGGATGGAAGTCATCAAACGTTGCTGAAGGATATGTCGAAGAATCGCTTAACAATAAGGTTGAGGTGGCAAATAAAATTTTCACAGTACAAAATATTCAACAAAATGACACTTCCACCCTGCATGTTGTCCAAAATGTTTCTCATAGTTCTAAGAGTGTTCCTCCAATGTTCAATAATTGTACTAACTGTCAAATTACTGTAAATATAACAAATTGATCTTAAAAATGTATTCAGCAATGACTTGATGTTTTCAAAATATAAATTAATTCCTTATAAGCAATGTGTTTTCTATCATTTATGTAGAACACTAACAACTGTACGGAAATATCATTTCCTTACAGTAAGGAAATGACATTTCCTTACAGTAAGGAAGTCCTGACTTTTTCTTCAAAAAATTTTGACAGGAATGTCAAAATTTCCTGGCGATTTGCGGAAAAGATTTTTTCTAAACAATCTAACAATAACATATTAGGAAAAGTAAAATACATAAAAAGTCTGTAATTTTTATTGGAAAACAAAGCATGATCTTAATGGTATAAGATATAAACGATTTGATTTTGCTAATTTACACAATCTCAAGAGGTACAGAGAATATTTTTACTTCTAAAATGACATTAAACCTTGTAAAAAATTTTATAATCTACTGACAACTAAAATCACATTACTATATTGACTATAGTTTTAAAAGATAATCTCAGACATCTGCATAATCTCAAATTATATAATAAAATATTCAAGAATAGATACACTTATTTAACTATGGCTAGTTATTCTTGTAGAGTAACTGAACAATCTTTAGTAACGAATGGCGGCGAAGAGATTCGGAAATGGGAAAAAAGGTCCAAAATTAACGAAAAAAAAAAATATTGAAACAAAAATATATTAGCTGAAATGAAACTTAAGCCGGAAACAACTTTTATGTAGTTTGGGTTTATCTTTTTAAGTCTTTTGGTTGGTGTTTCATTGGAAGTCCCCCCAGGCAAATGATCCACCACTGGTATCGACATATTTCTTTCATAAAACTACTCAAACATGCTACGTCAAGCACAAAGAAATTTTTAAGTAAAAATAATGTTAAAAAGAAGTCGGAAGCCACACACTTTTGATAAAACATCTCTGAATTTGTTTTTTCTATTATCTACGCAGGTATAGTGATTAGTTTGACTAACTAGTCAAATTATTCACTATACATACTTTAAAGCACTCGTTTAACTAGATAGCCCATCTATTATTAATTTTGATTTTAAATCAGTGTACATAAGGTACATCAGTTACAAATAGTTTGACACTTGGCAGAATTACGCAGTCAAATCTTCGCTTTTCTTTCTCCACTTATTCCGAACCGTTCGTAGACGATCATATACACAGCGAACGGAAATCGTGGTGATGTGACCGAAATTACGTATTTTCACATCGAGTTACCGGACTTCACGGATCGGAAGCATTCCATGGATTCAGTGGCGTATCTGCGGGATGTTAGTTAAATATTAGTTATTGTTAATGCCGCTAAAATAGGATCTCTTAAAACCCTGCACAACGAAACTTCATTATAATGATCGTTTGTAAACTGTAAACTGTAACCGGAAAAAAATCATTTACGTCTTAATTTAGTATTTTTCTTATTTTCTTTTAACATTAGTGTACTACGTTCAGATGAATTTTTAATAAACTTTTCGGAATATTAAACGCAATACATTGTATAAATAAGAAAACCAACAGAACTAAAATAAAAATAGATTATACTGATTTGCACTGTCATTAAATCGTTCGGGGAAGTGTTTTTAAACTCTTACAGTCTATTTTGACGCCTGGGCATTATTCAACGATCAAACTTTCGCACAAACAAAAGCAATAGTATTAACACCATTCTTCCGACCAATAGGAAGGTTTTTTCACAGTAGCGTAACTTTTCATAAAATATAGGTCCAGCTGTACAAGCTCTAGTAGAAGAAACAGTGAGAACAGTGGACAAAAAAGCAGCACAGAATTATAGATAAAGCATATATCATATGATATAGCGAAAAGACCGGTATATCAATAACTTGTTTGTACTACACAATCTTTTGCTGCCGAATTTGGGAAAAAGTCTGTGGTTTGTCTCCACCAAAACCAATCACCCACCGAACTCGCCAGATTTAGCCCTGTGTGACGTGGTAATAAATGAATAATGATGGTATCCTAGCCAAAACTGCACACTGTTTTGAAGAGCTCGACCAAAATTACTTTTCAGAAAAGTATGAAATGCTTGTTTTCAAGTGCATTCAGCAAAAAGGAGAGTATATTAAAAAATGAATGAGAATAATAATAATTTAATATCTCGCATTAGCACAACAAAATATAGCCGAATTACAACCCAGACACTGTAGGAATCGATTATTTTGCTTTGCCAAGCTTGTATGTACCAGAGAATAAAGTTTGGCGGTGTTGGTGTCATGGTTTGGGCTGGAATCTCACTTGAAGCTCGAAATGTACTTATTTTCATCAATGGCTCCCTGAATACTCACTGGTATATAGATAATGTTTTGACAGAAGCAGTAGTTTCATTTGGTTCTTTTATTGGGGACAATTTCGTCTTTATGCATGATAATGCACGGCAGCATACTGCAAGAATCCTGACATATTACTTGGGGAAATTTGGAATTAAGATTCTAGAACGGCCAACCTGCAGCCCCGATCTGAATATCATCAAACATCTTTGGGATGAACTTCATTGTAGGGTTATAAGTCAACCAGGCCAGCCAGAAAGTCTTGCAGAACTTCAAAACATGCTTCGTGAGGAATATGAACGTATTCCTTAAGTTTTTATTCAAAATTTTTTCCTTTCCCTTCCAAATCGTATGCAAACTATTTTCTTTTGTAACCTTCTAATTAAATAAATTATGCTAAGAAATCAAATAGTAATGGCCATTTTTTGTTTTAAAAATAAAAGATGTTAAGAATACAATATGAAAGATTGCATAAAACTTCCAATGAATTTTTATTTTCGGAAATTTATAGGGTGGCCACTTTTTTGCCGGTCAGTGTATAATTACTTAGCTGTGTTTTAAAAAGGAACAATAAAATTGCATTCAAACTTGTGGTTTTTCTGCGTTCAACAAAAAATCGTACTGGATCCTGCAATGCAGATTTATATTATACTTTAAAATTTAGTTCACAGTAAGATACATTGAAATGTATGAAAATAACTTGTTTTATATGACTCAACTTGTCGGGAAAACCGTAATTTGAGATTCTTCAGTTACTCTACATTACATAAATCTTATATTATTATAGTACTTCTATAGTCGGGTCAATGCAGCATCTAAATCCTTAAAATTGCTTTTTAATATACGTTTTTGTGTATTAGTTGAAATAAAAACATTTTAATGAGTAGAATAGATAAATACGGGAATAAATTATTCTACGAAATTGATCCCAAAGATCGTGAATGTGAAAACATTATGTGTTTCACAAATATGTGAAAACGGGGTGAGGGGGAGAGGCAGAGAAGAGACAATAATTCAAAAATCTATTTAACAACTTGTGTGTAGCTAATGCTGAGGTAAGACAGAAATTAACGATGGAGAAGATAAATTTATGCATACTTAGTTTAAGCCAGCAATTCCCACTACCATTACTCCACTAGCACAGCATTATCTCTAAACAGGTCACAAAATATATTTGGGAAATTCCACAACTCTTACTCCTTTTCGTTTTTACAAACCATGAATCATCCGAGAAGCCATTGAAATCGAAAAACGCCCCGTTTATCTCAACATAGAGGTGGCGGCACCTGCTTAACTTCAACGTAGAGAGCTCTCCCTAATCACAATAAAATACTTTCCATTCCTTCCGTCAATCTATTTTTTTTGAAAAATGAAAGGCAAATATCGAGTACAATTTTAACAATTAAATATTGCCCAAGTACTTTCGCTTAATACAGCATCTTCAGGGGCATCTGAAATAAGCCAAAAAACGTTTTATTAAATGAAGGAAATTAATTAACTTCGATAAAAACTTGAAGTTAATGGATAATAAGTTTTTTGTGATCAACGTTTTATTATCCATTAACTTCGAGTTTTTATCGAAGTTAATTAATTTCCTTCATTTAAAAAAAAAACGTTTTTTGGCTTATTTCAGATGCCCCTGAAGATGCTGTATTAAGCGAAAGTACTTAAGATTGCAAGATTCAATTGTTAAAATTGTGTTCGATATTTGCCTTTCATTTTTTAAAGTTCATTTATTCGAGCATTCAACCTTATATCAATCTATTTTTTGCCGATCAAAATCGCGTTGTGATAATAAATAATAGACTACTTATAGGCAATAGAATTTTCAACAGGTAGGCTTAACTTTTTCAACGTATCTACAGTGGAAGTTGAATTATAGAGAGTAATATATTATTAAGAATCCATCAGGACCTTTAAGACATCGTATTAATCTGTATGTCTGTGCGATAACTCTTCAAGGAAAAGTATTAGAATCTTGAAATTTGATCCATTCCTTTCTTTTTTTCTTTAAGGAAAAATCTTACTGAAGTTGCGACCAATAGGTCAAAGGGCACCGAAGTCCCGATATAGAGAAAGACAAAGGGTTCCATTACTTTAAAGAATTCGGATGGATCCTTCCATACTACGTTTATTGGTCTATTAATTGTAATTTAGATGCAGTGAATGTTGATCTAAGCTTATTGAATTGTTTATTTACTAAATTATTTATATTTGAATAATTGAAACTGTAATTTGCCAGTTTTGTTTTAAAAACTAAAGAATAAAAATAAACAGGAATTTGTAACAATAAAACACTGAAAACTTTGTTTTCAAACTTCCATAAAATTTATTTTAAATATTAAAATGTTTAAGTTTAATCAGTTTCGGCTGATTGCCTTTCTCAAGTGATCTATTTTGGCTTGGGTTTACAAATTTATAGTCTCTAATGAAATAGGTTGAGGAGGGGAGAACTGTTTGTCTCAAGTTGGTCATTCAGAATTATATCTATGTTTTTTAATTTGTTGATTTCCATAGATTCTAACAAAGATAGCTTAAGGCCTTTATTTTGAATGTGAAGAATTTTAAATTTGTCATTAAAAGAATGATTATGATCTAGAAGGTGAAGTGCGTATGTCGAATCTGTTTTTCTATTCTTGAAAGCCCTTTTATGTTCTGCTATTCGTTTATCAAAGTTTCTACCAGTTTGACCGATGTAAGTTTTTGGGCAGTAGCCACATTCAAGTTTGTACACACCACTATTTAAGTGTTTTTTATTTTGGCTCTTGTTATTTTTAATACATTTGCCTAGGTTGTTATTTGTTCGGAAAGCTGGTGTTATTCCTTTCTTTTTTATGTGTTTGGCAATTTTTGTTGTTATTTTGCCTGTATATGTAATCGAGCAGAAGATACTGAGTTTTTTCTCTGGTGGTGGAAATACTAATTTCAGGGCTTTCTTGTGTAGTTTTTGATTTAACATTTTATTAATTGTTTGTTCGTTGTATCCGTTGTTTACTGCTATCTGCTTAATTATATTTAGTTCTGACTCAAAGTTGTATTTTGACATCGGAATTTCTGTTAATCTATGTAACATACTATGATAAGCTGATATGTTACATAGAATAACAGAAATTCCGATGTCAAAATACAACTTTGAGACAGAATTAAATATAATTAAGCAGATAGCAGTAAACAACGGATACAACGAACAAACAATTAATAAAATGTTAAATCAAAAACTACACAAGAAAGCCCTGAAATTAGTATTTCCACCACCAGAGAAAAAACTCAGTACCTTCTGCTCGATTACATATACAGGCAAAATAACAACAAAAATTGCCAAACACATAAAAAAGAAAGGAATAACACCAGCTTTCCGAACAAATAACAACCTAGGCAAATATATTAAAAATAACAAGAGCCAAAATAAAAAACACTTAAATAGTGGTGTGTACAAACTTGAATGTGGCGACTGCCCAAAAACTTACATCGGTCAAACTGGTAGAAACTTTGATAAACGAATAGCAGAACATAAAAGGGCTTTCAAGAATAGAAAAACAGATTCGACATACGCACTTCACCTTCTAGATCATAATCATTCTTTTAATGACAAATTTAAAATTCTTCACATTCAAAATAAAGGCCTTAAGCTATCTTTGTTAGAATCTATGGAAATCAACAAATTAAAAAACATAGATATAATTCTGAATGACCAACTTGAGACAAACAGTTCTCCCCTCCTCAACCTATTTCATTAGAGACTATAAATTTGTAAACCCAAGCCAAAATAGATCACTTGAGAAAGGCAATCAGCCGAAACAGCTGTAGTGATAATATTTAAAATAAATTTTGTGGAAGTTTGAAAACAAAGTTTTCAGTGTTTTGTTGTTACATAAAATGAATTTCCATCAAGTAACGGTCGAATCCATCAATTATTTAAACAGGAATTTTTAATTCTTCACTGTTTAGAGGTATTTTAACAAATACCATTAAACAACAGTTTCTGAATAGATTGTGATTCAAATATTTACTTTAATAAAATAAAAACATGTATCAGCACATATTCAAATGATTTTCGATTTCAAATAATACATAAAAACTAATATTATTTAATAAAAATTATCAAAATCAGACCTATATACGAGGATTAAGAAGTTTACAGCACTTTCATAGTACATTGACTCGACTATAATGATTAAGAAATAAAATCCGTCATTAAGTAGACTAGAAATACAACATCGAAAAATATTTTAAAACGTATTTTCCATAAAATACAATCCTTACACTACAAAACTCATTTTTATATATTTAGGATATTTCTTGCCTATATTTCATTAGGTTTTTATAAAAATATATACAGCTAAGGTAATTTGAAAATCCAAAAACGCAAACGATAAATCATATAAAGAATATTACTTAAATTTGTTGAGCGGAAGAGAAATCATATCCGCCAGTTTTTCCTGAACTCTGAGGAATGACAGGTCTGTCGAGGTCTTCGTAGGCGTCACTTCCAGTACTGTTACCGCCAGGGAATATTCCAGTTAGCACACCTGAAATATAAAAAAATGGGCATGTATTAATTCCAAAACGAAACATAGCGAAATATATTTCGAAAAATTGTTTAAAAAAATAGTGCACAAGAATAAATATTACCTCCTCCTCCCCCATCAACTTATTTATTTTAACACAAGCAAAACGCTCAAATAAATCGATTTCTATAGTTGAGTACGAAAAATGTAGACACTTAATTCCAGGAAATGGTAATAACTAGACTTCGGCAAATATGCATATTGCATATTTTGCATATTGTGCATATTGTATGCAAATATTTCATATTTTGGCATATTTGTATAAAAGTTTGCATAAAGTGCATAAAAGTTCAGATTTTTATACTGTATTTGAAAATTTTTAAACATACCAATTTATTTCAATTCTTGTATAAAATTTTGTAGTCATTTTAATCAAGAAATGATCTAAGTACGTAATCTCTACAGGTACAAAACATTTACAATTTCAAAGAAGATCAATTTAAGTAGCCCTCAACATTCTTAGAAAGTCTCAGTCACTGAGGCATTCAGTTATTGGATAATCGCTAAGGGTTCGCTCATTTGCATTTTATGATCTAATCCCCAAATCTATCTACAATTTAATGTATCTTAACAGCAGGTAAACGGCTAATAGTTTTGTTCCTAATTTAGGGATTTTCCAAAATCTCCCAGTTTATTGAATTAGGTACCTAAACATTTCTAATTTGATGCTCAGATTTGTAAATCATTTTTATTTTGATATTCAAAGCGTAAACACTCGTTGTGCGTAACAAAAAGGAAGATTGTGATTTTATAATGCCTAAAACAACCAGTGCTTCAACTTGGATTAAACCTTATAAAGAGCTGTCTATGGATATGGGAAAAATCTACTGTTCAGTCTGTGGCAAAATTGTAAGTATCTAATATTTTCTATTAAATATCTAATATTTCATACATACAGGGTGTTTCCAAATGACACTTACAACGTTTGACTGTAGATACTTCTCGAAAAATTGAACAAAACGATATAGTTAATGAGGGGTCAAACTTATTTACTTTTCGAGATACAAGGTGTTAAAATTAAAAAAAATTAAATTCTTTTAGTTAATAACAACAATAACTTTAAAACCAATAAACGTATTTACTTGAAATTTAGTACTCGTAGGTTGTTTTTAAATGAAAAATAGCTTCCTTTAGTCAGAAAAAATTGTCCATGGTACAATACAATGGTGTGTATTTAGAAAAATTTTTCACCTTTACTTTTTTTATGAAGTCAGCTATTCTAAAACACAATTATTTTTATTGTAATTGAATTACCAAAAAAAAAACTTTTGTTGAATTTTAAAATAAGTTATATGATGTACTAATGGTTAGTAACAAAAACTAATTTTTGGATTAATACTGCATTTAAAACACTTAGCGAATGTTTTTTTTCCAAACCAGTTATTTGATTAACCAAAAACACCTTGTATATTTTTATATTTTAAAGGTTGGGTTAAAATAAAGGTTTTTATTTTTATTTATAGATAGCATGTGAGAAGAAATTTCAGATAGACCAACATGTGAAAACTGCTTCACACATTGCAAAAAAAGGAAAAATAGGAGGAAAACATCAAACTTCAATGGCTAAATGTTTCCAATGTACTTCAAAAAAATTAGATGAGCAAGAAACTTTTAATGAAGACTTGTGTCGCGCATTAGTGTCTGCAAACATACCGCTTTCAAAATTAGCAAATGTAAATTTTAGTTCGTTTCTAAAAAAATATTGCAAACTTAATGTTCCAAGTGATCGGTCTCTAAGAAGAAATAATGTGAACGGGCTATACTCGTCGGTGTTAATTAATATTAAGGAAAAAATTGCAGATATTTATTTTTACATATCTGTAGACGAAACCACTGATTCCTCAGGAAAGTATATTGCTCATTTATTGATTGGTGTTCTTAAAGAAGATACCTTACCAAAATCTCATCTTATTTCATGTCAGCAACTTGAGAAAACAAATGCTTTAACAATTTCGCGTTTTATACAAGAAACATTAGCAACTTTTTTTCTTCCGACAACTATTCCTTCTAATAAATTACTGCTTATTTTATCGGATGCTGCTCCTTATATGGTGAAAGCAGGACAAAATTTAAAAATATTTTTCCCAGATTTAATACATGTTACTTGTGTAGCGCATGGATTAAACAGAGTTGCAGAGGAAATACGAAAAAAGTTTCCTCTTGTAAATACCATGATATCCAGTGTCAAAAAAGTATTTCTTAAATCTCCTATAAGAATTCAAATTTATAAAGAAATGCTACCTAACATTCCTCTTCCACCACAACCTATTTTAACGCGATGGGGAACATGGTTAGAAGCAGCTAATTTTTATGCAGATCATTTTGTTAAAATAAAGAACATAATTGATACGTTAACAGATGAAAGTTCCCAATCTCTTTTGGATTATAAACAAACTTTTCAGAGTAACTTGCTACAACAAGAACTTTCATTTATAAAATCAAATTTTAGTTTTGTTCAAAAAACAATTACTCAGTTAGAATCACCAAAACTGTCATTGTTCGAAAGTACAGCATTAATAAAAGAATTTGCGTCATGTTGTCGGAATGTTAGAGGTAATATTGGAAAAGAGATTTTAAAAAAAATTGAAGCTATTATGGAAAAAAATAAAGGTTACCATATTCTTTCTGAAGTAGTCAGTGTTCTAGCTGGAAATATTTCAGAAACAATTAATTTAGAACCAAATGTTTTGGTTAGTTTGAAAAATGCTCCCGTTACATCAGTTGATGTTGAACGAAGTTTTTCCATATATAAATATATGTACTCAGACAGAAGCCACAAGTTTTTGTTAGAAAATTTTGAACACCACTTGGTCATTTATTGTTACCATAATTCTAAATAAGTTTATTCATACTTAAAAATGATGTAGTTACTTAAAATAAATGTAAATCTTAATGAATAGTAGGAAATATTTAGTTATGTACACTTTTTTTTAAATAAAATTGTTACTATTTTACGATTTTTTTATTTATTTGTATGCATATTTTGTAAAATATTTGCATATTTTCGGGTAAACACGTGCATATTTATGCGCATATTTTCTACATTTTTATTTGCATATTTGCCGAAGTCTAGTAATAACCATTCTGAATTATTCTTGGTCTTCTAGTGACGTACAAAAACTTTTTAAGCGAAGCTTCTATACTGGCGTTGTATTATTTTTCTTTCTCTATAGTAAAATGCTGCGGAGAGCGTCACCGACATAGCGCCAAGATGGCGTCGTCACGAGTAGCGTCACAAAGTAACGGTTCTTAACATCGGTTCACTACTCTCGATCTATTCGTTTCTAGTCATTATATATTTATTCTAAATAAAAAATAACTAACCAAATATACATTAGATGAAAAGTAAAAAATTAAAAGTATATGTGTCAATAACAGATAGTAAAACAAACAGAAAAATAAAAGATCGATACTAAAATCCGATTCGTAACGATTCTCGAACGTCAAAATTTAGTCATCATAATGAAGTCATCATAAATGTCATCCAATTAATAACAATAGATTCTATCGTCTGTTTAATATCGCCCGATTTCATAGTAAATTTAAAGTGAATACTAAATTATTTAAAAGACCACTTTCATTTTTGAATTAAGAGTCAATTTCATTTTTTTAATAATATGACTCAACTTGGTAAAATCTGCAGTATATTATAGATAGATACCTAACCAACGTATGTAGTGTAATTATTAGTAGCTGTCAATAAAACCATAATTTTTTACTCCACAACTTCAACGTTTTATTGTATTTGTCATCGTCGATCGAGAGGAAGCGGACAAAGGGACATTACAAAATGATTCGATCGTTATAAATACATTCGAATCTGTCCATTATGTGAAAGATATAAGAAAAAAATTCTCTTCTTCTTCATGTACCATGTCCTTTCAGAACGTCGGTTACCATCATAGCTATCTTAGTTTTATTCACTGCCACCCTACAGTAAATTCAACTTCAAGCTACGGACGATGGAAACAAATGCACGCTGGAAACACGCGTTTGTTCAGGGCCGGACTAGTAAATTAAAGCTGGAATACAAAACCTTATATAATTTGTAGACGTCTGACAGGTACAGATTATAGTACACCAATTTTTTAAATATAAAAATGATTTACACAGTCGAGAGTTATTAACAACAAAATAAAGTATACAAAAAAAAGTTTATAAAATTACTGTATTTTATCTTAACTTTCAGAATCTGATGTACTGCTGTCATCATTAAAGTTGATAATGATAGGCTCAATTTGTGCGTCAATTAAATTGTCCAACTCCCACATTTTTGGCTCCACTTCTTCTTTTACATGTTTGACGCAGTTTTTCCATTTTTTCATGGTTACAGCAGACACAGCTTCATAAAATAAATTTTTAATGTCAGCAAATTTAAATGTTGTGTTATGCCATGCTACATAATTCTTGACTTCCGCCCATACAAGCACCCGATTGGATTGAACTCGCAGTGATACGGTGGCAACCTTAAAACTATTCTATTTGTGCTTCTTACCAGTTCATCTACTATGTACTTATTATATTCGCCTTTATGTTGTTTAACGATTTCTAAAAGTTGCACCTTTAACATCGTTTCTTCAAAGGGAATGTCTTTTGAGCGAAGCCAATTTTGAATATCTGCCTTTTTTGTAGCCATAATGGGAATTTTTTACAATTTTCTGGAATGGTAAGGGGCATTGTCCATTACAATTATAGCATTTTTTCCAGTGTTTGGAACGCTAAAGTAGGATTATCTTGTAATTCACATTTGTATGTATTTACCATTATTTTTTTGATTCTTATATCTACGTGATTTTTCTTAGCTCTTTTCCCAGGAGGACTTAGCGTTAACAGTTCCTCATTTTCATTTGCCGACTCCGTATCAGACATATTAAATAAATGGATTTTCTCAACTAAAATAACAAATTTTACTTTTCAAATTTACTTTTATAGTAAAGGTTCCGATATAAGGTTTACCTACACCGCTTTGGTAAATGTGATATTTTTTACTAATGATTTTGATCCTTGAAAATCGTCATCTATCGTTCTTCGTCTGTCAATTCTTGTTCGCCTGTCAATTCTTCCTTGTCTTCCAGTTTTAAATTATTTATAACTCGAACACGATCAACTTAAGAAAAATTACAAAATAATTTTTTGTTTAGAATGATCCAAAAAATGTAAAACAATATCTGCCCAGGTTGATTTTTTTAAAATATATAAAAAAGGTATTTTTTAACTCTTTTCGGCACATCGGATTGAAATTTGAACCACCAAATTTTTGCTACATGTTGTACAGTAGTCCACAAAATGAATCACTTATTAATCTATTTTTATCAAGTTACACCTACGCAAGTGGTTTGTATTACTTATTCCCTCTGTCGCTATTAAGTGTTATCTTTAATTGGTAAAATTCCCACGGTATAGTTATTGGCCAAACGCGAATGGTTATCAGTTGTTTCTTGAAAAATGAGGTCATTTTACTTTTTACGTGTGCAATTGAATCTTTCTATGTCCCAAGGGTCCATTGTAGAAAATTTATAAAATCTCGTGCTGCAAAGAGTTTAAATTAATTATAGTCAGGACAAAATTATATCGGGCACCTCTTGTTTTTCATAATTTTTAACATACTAAATAATTTTTATCCATTAAACATATCAGTGCAGGTCGATATTATATCTTATCTTATGGATATTATAAATGCTTTATTATACTTACAGGAATTATTTTAAAGTGGGGAAAAAGTTTGTATCGACTATAATTAAATGATCTTAAAAATGCTTTGCACTATCCACACACGAGCTAACGATTAACAAATAAACAAACCAACAAACAACTTTGCACAAAAATTACTGGGCCATTTCGCATTCGACAGAGGACGGAGCGGAAAAACGAAGTCCGCACCTGTTCCGGCTAACTGCCTGACTTACGATCGTTCGACAATTTGGCCAATAGCAAGGCGTTCGTCACGTGTAGACTCGAATATCACGCGGTGACTTGTGTTGATTCTGTCCGTAACTTGAAGTTGAATTTACTGTAAATAGAATGCTTGTATCAACACCATACCAATCTCCCAAGTTCTTCAACCATGAGGTTCTTCTTCGTCCTGGACTGCGTTTGCCTGCTATTTTTCCTTGCATGATATTTTGTAGCAACCTATATTTGGGACCTCTCGTTACATGTCCGAAATACTCCAGCTTTCTCTGCTTGATGCTTTTTATGATCTCAGTAGTCTTGGTGAGACGTTCTAGTATTGTGGAGTTTCGAATTTTCTCCACCCAGGAAACTTTTAAAATTCTTCTACAGCACCACATTTCGAAAGCCTTAAGGCGATTTAGATCGATTTTATTCACAGTTTAGGTCTCGACACCATAAAGTAAGACCGAGAACACGTAGCAGCAAAGTAGGCGGATCATCAATGCCAATTTTAGATCTACGTTACATAACACCTTGGACATTCTTCTAAAAGCAGCTCTAGTCTGCTCTATCCTAGATCTAATTTCGCCGTGACTTTCTACGTTACAATTTAATTGCTGTCCAAGGTAAACGATTTTATCAACTTGCTCAAGTTTGGTATTATTTACATATGAAAAAATTGCATTACACATACTAGAAAAAAAGAAAGTAGAATGTGGGATCTAGACACTAGAGTGGATGTTATCAACTGTTATTTTCTAGTGGTCAGCGTTGTCATGTTTTATGAGAAACTTTAACAAATCCGCTATTCTATGACTATGTTATTATCATTTCTCTAAAATTAGTGTCTACATCATTGATACTCAACTACAAGGTCTGGCTATTAAATAACGAGACGCGCTCGCTGAGGGCGTCCTAGAGGGGAAGAGTGGGAAACGAATGCAGCATTGGATAGCTGGAAGTGTCTACTCTTCCAGTACGAAAACACGTTTTTGTAGCTGTAGTAGTTTTTTTTTCTGTTAGAGGTTAGAAAAGAACATGTTTTTTTCTCATATCGATAACAATGTGTGACGAAAAACATGAGCAACGGATTAATGTGAAATTTCTCGTTAAATTAAAAAGAAAACTCCAACTGAGTGCTATAATTTGTTGAAAGAGGCCTATGATGAGAATTATCTATCTCTTGCGCGTGTTTTCGAATGGTATAAACCATTTTCTGTCCGAGGGATTTCAAGTCCGAGAGAGCGCTGAAGATGACCAACTTCCAGGTTGACCTGTTTCCGTTTCAACTCCAAAAACAGTGACCAAAATAATTGAAATTGTGCTCGGAGATCCTCGTATGAGCATTCGGATGATTGCTGAGAAAAAAACTGTCATGTTTTACATGACGAATTGAACTGAAGAAAGTCTGTGCGAAGTTGGTCCCAAAAAATTTGACCCCTGCCCAAAAGCTCGTCCGTCAACAGATCTGCTCAGATTTTCTTGAGTGGTTACATGAAAAGCCTGAATTAATGGAAAACATCATCACTTGGGACAAACTAACTAAGCAAACACTAAGCGACAAACACTGAAAAACTCCTGCATCGCCAAGAATGAAAAAAGCAAGGATGTCAAAATCAAAATTTAAAGCCATGATAATCTTTTTTTTTTTTTTTCGACATTAACGGCATTGACTGAATGGGTTCCAGAGGGTCGCACTGTAAACCAAACTTACTATTTGAAAGTTTTGGCAACGCTGTGAGAGCGAGTTTGTAAGAAACGGCCGGAGTTGTGGAAAAAGCCGTGGATCTTGCACCGGGACAACGCACCTGCCCATAACGCGCTATCTGTGAAGCGTTATTTAGCCGCTAGAGGCATTCCAGTGCTCAAACCCCCTCTGTATTCGCCTGATTTAGCACCCTGTTACTTTTTCCAGTTTCTGAAGATCAAGTCTGCCTTAAAAGGAATCCAGTTCGAGTCGATGGAAGAGGTGAAGCGAAAAACGGAGGAGCTCCTAAAATCTCTAACAAAATAAGACTTCCAGCATTGCTTTGACCAATGGAAAAAACGAATGGAACGGTGTGTGGCGAGGGAGGGGGAATATATTGAAGGAGAGCATTGAATTGTAGAATAATTTTTAAAATAAAACTTTTTTTCATAAGCAGTCTCGTTATTTAATAGTCAGATCTCGTATAGTCCATTCTTGTTTTATGACAAGCTACCTGGAGTCGGCATGTAAGTAGCTCCATCGCAATAGATTGTAAAAAACATAATTAGCGAATACACAAGTATTCAATATGGAAATATAAGAGAAAACTGTCCAAATATGAGTTTAGACATAAATAAGAAAACAAATTATATATCTTTTTAAATTATACTCACCTGTGGCACCACTTCGTTCTTCCAAATTCTTTATTAACAGTATTGTACTGAATGGGCGAATTATAAGATGTAGTATTGCCATTGCTGCTGAAAATTTATTTCTGGCACCTATAAAACATGTATATTAATAAATAACTGAAAACAGTTTCAAACCCAACAATTCCTCATTATTTGATGAATTAAATTCCCTAACCTTATGTCTGGCAAAGTGCGGAGAAAGCACTCAAAGAAACAGGAGATATCAGGATTAAAATAATGTTCAAACTATATAATGACACCTAGAATATAGTAAAATGGCATAGTGTCAGCTCACTTTCATACCTATATATAACAAAAGGTCACCAGCTGATTACAACATCTACCATACCATAGCCCTAATCTCCCACAAAAGTAAAGTTCTTCTTACTATAATTAATAAGAAACTAAAATCAATACTCTTAGCACAGATCCCACAAGAACAATGCGGATTTCTCACTGGACACTACAACAGATTCTCAACCTGAGACAAATTGGTTTTTGTCTGAGGATTTAATCTAAAGACTCATTTATGTTTCATCGATTACTTGAATTGACAATGTAAAGTGGCATAAAATATGGAGCATAGCATACTAAAAGAAATGTAACTAACATCTAACACACCTACTAAAACAACTGTATGTCAGTAACACAACAAACAATATTTATTTGTATTTTTATATAATCTCCCCCACGCTATTTAATATAGTAGATGGGAGTGGCTGAATGATCAAGAGTCACATGTATTTAGTTGAATTGTATTGTAAAGGAATCAAATTTTTTTATAATTTCACTCTAGTTCGGTATTGGTTTTTTTATGGGCAACTTTTTTTATCAGTTTAATCATTTTGGCATAATTTCTATAGGTTTTACTAGAATTATGTATATTATAACCTAATAGAAAATACTTACTATCGGTAGAAGATGGAAAACCCATTACCAAGATTAATATATCTAAAAATATAGAACTCCCATTTACAACAATTGCCTAAAAGGTAAAAATTATGTTATTGACAATAATTTACCATTAACATTAAAATTTACACCAAATTTAGACAAAATAGTTTAGAGACTTAATGTTTGTTATTTTTTTAACTTTTTCGATATATATTTTTTAATCATATCGCAATTAAACTCTTCAATTGCTCTAATGAATCAGTAATTGCAAAACAATTACCTAAGAATCTGTTATGCAGTGAGAATGAAATGTATGAAATAAAAATAACAAGAGGAGAGCTAAGAAACACCTTAAAGAGAATTCAAACAGGAAAAGCAACAGGACATTATAAAATCACTGGTGAAATGTTCAAGTACATATGTAACAAAGAGGATGACATATTCTTACAAAGGTAGAAGCATGCAATTTGGAGATTTGTAGATGACTTGTGACTCTGTGTCAAGACCAAGATTATTGAAGGGTCTGCAGAAAAAAGGAGTCAATATAATATAATATAACTGATGAGGGTCTGTAGAAACCTTACAAGAACACTATTAACTATAAGTAAAAACTATAAATCTGAACCATTTAGAACATGTTTGATATATATAGAAACCTACAGCACATGTATAGTTCCCTGAATATAGATTTGTCAATGACATAATCATAGTAGCTAATAATAATAAATAAAGATTTAATTTACATTAATTAAAAAAAAAACATGAAGTTAATGAAAGTCAAAGTGGAAGAAAGATTACTTTGTCAATGTGAGGTTATTAATTAAAAGCTTTTACATTCATTAGAATAATTAGAGCTTTTGATATTATTCTTATTGTTAGCTTATAAATATGTACCTACCCTATAAAATCAAACAGTAAGGTACTGCTGTTTTTTATAGTTAAATTTTAGTTAAATTTTATAGTGAAAAAACAGTTATAAACAAAAACTCAATTTGGTATCAATCATATTAATGTCCATATTTGATGTAGTCTATTCTGGATTGACGAGAGGATTAATTTCATTGTAAGGCTTAATTTTATAGTTTAGACTATGTGAATAATGTCATACATCGGCAAAGAACAAATGGAAGAGCCTTATATCAATGCAGTGATATTCTTATTGCGTTTTAAAGACAATTTTTTCACTTCATCTACTGTCAAACTGCACATTTCATTGTTTAATATTATTTTAAATAAATGCATAAATCATGTTAAGGACATGACAATTTTAACTATTAAAACTAAATTATCATTCTGGTAAAATATTTTTAATTAATAGAACCTGTGTATCTAGTTAAACCAAAAGTTCTGTAATATATTTAAAATTATTAATATAAAAATTTAATAAAAAATATATACCAATTGTATAGGTTCATGACTTTGATCATGATACAAACTCCAAAGGAAGAGAACAATAAGCAAACTGTTATAAAACAGATATGCATTGGAACTCCAATATCCCATCGTACTTAACGACATAAAAATGAAATGAATCAGAAACAGGATCTGAAAATAAAGTTGATAAGATTATCGATAACGTCTCAAAATATCAGCAATTTACCTTGAGTCTGAAATTTCTAATTTGTGACAATTCAGGCATTTTGTGTTTACTGTATTCTTACGTGGGTTGAACGAGATTACATTACATTTAAACTTGATATCACTAAAAATACTTCCTTTCTTTGGTTTGCAAATGACTTAACTTAAGCGATTGCAATATTGCAAA
Organism: Diabrotica balteata; assembly: GCA_918026665.1. Taxonomy (NCBI): domain Eukaryota; kingdom Metazoa; phylum Arthropoda; class Insecta; order Coleoptera; family Chrysomelidae; genus Diabrotica; species Diabrotica balteata. The sequence continues at coordinate 109,687,241 of OU898283.1, read as the reverse complement.
ATCCCTAACCTAAAATAGCAAACGTCAAAACATTATATTTTGAGTTATTGACTAACGAACAAACTTAATATTTGTTAGTTTATTCTTGTTGTTTTTACATCACCTTTTTTACGAAAACTATCTACGATGAAAGTGCATACCTCGTAAATTTGAATGGTTATAATTTTTGTATAATACTATATAATTTTACTATAATCGTTGATTGAATAAACGCTATAATACAAAATGAATTGACTCTTTTTAATTTAAAATCCCTTTTACGATTTGGTTTATGCACGCTCATGAAAGCAAAGAATGGCTTGTGAGTGATCAGAAAAACGAACGAACTAATATTTAGACTTTTAGTTAACCTCTGTTGTTGATATTTCAGTGATTATCATTTTGTTTTTGTAAAGACAATGTAAAGAAAATGATTAACTGTAGCAATAGTTTGTTCTTAGTTTTTAGCACAGTAGTGTTTTTATGTAGCTCTAATGCAGATACGTGTATTAATCACGATCCGTGCCTTTGCCAAATCAATGAAAACGATAAAATAGACATATCAGCACTCTCAGAGGATATTAAGGCCCCAAAATATTTGAGCGATACCGATGGAAAATTAACTTACACATTTTTAGGTTGTAAAGATCAGAACTTTCCGACAGATAACAAAACAGTAACATTAAGAGGAACTGTAAGTAATTTATACAGCTGTATTATAAAGTATTCTATATTTCTGGGTTTTCAGCTGTTTCTATCTCTCCAATAAGTATTTCGTAGTACTTGCATTTACATAGATTAATTCATATTTTGCAATTTCTTTCTTTTCCAAGATTTTTATTGACTGCATATTGTTGATTTAATGTATCCTGTTTTCTGCTCATTTGGTGCAATGGTTTGCAATTGATTCTGTTCTCCTTCATAAAAAGGTTTAGCCAAAAGTTAAGCCGTATCAGCAGTTAGGAATGTTGTTTTGGTTTATATTTAAAAACATACACAGGTAAAAATGAAGATCATTTTTGACTAAGACATCACAAATATCACCTCCAGAATCTTATCCTTCAAGAAAAAAAAGTGGATGACAAAAAAAAGTCTAGATGGACAAATAAACTCATCAATGCAAAACCAATGCAAGTGATTTGTATTATTTTAATAGCTTACATTGACAATGGATGACCAATAGAAGAGGAAGGTATAGTACACTAAAAATAGGCTCAGAGGTCATGCAATCAACAAAAAATTATGTGTAAGTTTTAAAAAGGTTGTATGAGAAGAAAGTATCACCATTTTTGGTGTCTGCTACTTTCTCATATTTGCAACATTGAAAATGCTGTCTAAAGTGCAACATTTTGAGGTTTTAAAGAGACATTTCAAATGTAAAAAATTATGATCAAAGGATAGATACTTTTGACATACAACTAATATCATGGTAGTGAAAAATCTGCACTCGAAAAAAGATACAAACCAATAATACAATAGCAATAAAGCCTGTGTAAAACTGTGTTGCATTAGGGATATTGCTGGTAGATAAAGTAACCCCAAAGGTGCCTTTTATTGAAAAAAAAAACCTTGATTTCAGTGATATGTAACATTGGAGATTGAATCCCAGTTGATTTTCTAATTAATTTATGGAATATATGAGGACATCCCCGGAAAAAGGGCCCATATGTCAAATGGCGCTTTTGAGAAAAACGCAATTGAAAATTTAACAAGTATTTTGAAAACAAAGATTAAAACTTTGAACTTTATTGAAAGCTAAAATAAAAGTATTGTATTTAAACTAAAGTTACAATAAGATGTTTCAAAGATATAGACACATTTTTATGTAAATATAATTTTTTTACATTAGCTTTTCATGGGCCCTTTTTCCACAGATCATTTGCGAAAGTATGAAATAAGTTTAAGAAAATCTTTATTTGGCATATGAGATAAAAAATAAACATTAAAACAAGTTATTATTATACAAAGTTATACAGAAACTTCCTCTAGTATCTAGCATATCCATTGTTCATCTTCTTGGGACAAAAACGAAAATAGATTTCTCACATATTTTTCCTTCTCTGGCTTTATTCCAACCACTGGGACAGTTTGAAGAGCAATGTTTGTGTTTATGTTTCTTCCTTTCCAAATTGTGAATGGTATGTAATTTTCCATGTATGTTTGAGAACAAACCTATGTTCCGTCTTTTTGGTATTTCATTTGTACATACTGTTGAATGCTGAATACAAGTCCCTTTGTTTTTGGCTTATTTAGAAAGAGTCCTTTCAAACTTTCAGTCCAATTTTTGATTAGCGTTCTGTCTATGACAACATTAAAGGTAGATAGATTTTTGCGTCAATGCACTATTGCTTCCAAATATGGCTTTGCCATCCCTATGTATTCCTTCTTTTTTAAAGATGACTTTACCAGCCCAAAATTATGATCGCACTGGTTAAAGGAATGGCCACGAACCAGAAATATATGTTGAATATTGATGTTAAACTTGTGTGCTAGAAATTTTACCATTGAAATGTTCATATTTTATCCTCTGCCGACAAAAATACGATTTCAGTGACATCGCCATTAATTTTTTTGCACAAGCAGTCATAGACAAATGAAATAACAGAATCGGCACCTTTTTTTCCTTGTCCTTCCATAAATTTATAGATAAAAGATGGCCCATCATTGTGAATATGTATATTAAAGAGATAACATCAAAGTAGACATTTATAAAACTGCACTGTTACATTGAGTTTCAGAACTGGTAGATTTTGTCCATAGTCAAATTCAATAACAAGGCAACTACTGTCAGTTTTACTTCTTTCTATCAGATTCCTTCTCATTCCTATATGTCGCTTTACTTTCACATTGTGAAGGCGATAGGAAATTGCACATGCATCGTTAAGATTAATGATAGTTTTTGTTTACTGTGCAGAAATCAGATACATCTGTTTTGGGATTGTTGAAACTGTATGAATGCAGCGATTTAAAATACTGAAAGTATGTCTTGTATTTCATCTTTAGATTTGTGTATGTCTTTTCTTTATAGTATTGTACAAAAAGCTCATACAGCTTCATAATATTTAATTCAGGATTCTCAAAATATGTTAGTTCGGATTTGTGTTGGGAATAATGACTTTTCTTAAACGGAGTAGTTTCCAAATGCTCTTTAAGCAAGTCATGAATGTTGGGAGCCAATTTGTGGGGTCTGTTGGCATGTATCCCTCGCTTTTCTATAAACGAATTCCCCTCAATTACCTTCTTTTGTACTACACAAATGCTGTTCACAGATACTTGAAAAAGTTTCGGTCCGACATGTTTTTATTCTGTCACCCTTTTGAGACACGAAATATTCCCATGTATATTCTCGTAAAACTTTTGGATTATTCTTGAGTCGTTTATGGTCCACATTAAGTTTTTCATACACTGAGCCAGCAAAGAGTCTTGTTGAGGCTTTGCTTGTAAATAAAAATGTTGAAATAAATGTTTTTGATCATTGATACTTAAACGGGTAAAACATTTGTCCAGGCAGCATTTTATGATTAACTGAAATGACTTAGCTGCAACATCGTGACCTGCCGAGGTGACGTATATTTTACCTGATTGCCTTGTAACTTTTCTTTTTTCTCGCGTTACATTAATCTTCTTACATCTTGTCAGTTTTTGTCTAACTACCTCTCAATAAACACACTTACGTTAACGACAAGCAAACGAACAACGGACGCTAAATGGTAAAATGGTAGTTAAATGTTTTGTTTATCGAATGACACAGGTTTGAGACATTGTTGCCAAACTTGGCCGAAATGAACTTTACATCATGGCGGATCGATTTAAACGATCTGCGGAAAAACGACCCATAGGCTTATGGGCACTTTTTCCGGGGGTGGCTTCATATGTTAGCCGATAAACATTTGAAGTAAATAATCTTTGGAAATTTGTAGATTTTAGTTCCTTTTAAAGATTAAGTTATAAATTAATCCTGTTTTTATCAACTAAATTATATTTTTAAATAAACTGACTAAAACAATTGAAATTTTGTGCTGCCACAAAGGATTTTTATCACTGATACTTATAATAAGTATAACATTGTATTATTTAATTACAGAGTGATAAAAATTATCATTTTCCTTAAGCTAACAGTTTATATTGTTTTGAAAAGCAAATACTCAGTCAAATAAACATGTATGTATATTTATTATATTACAATGAATATCAGTCTTATACAAAGTATAAAATTGGATAATAACAGTACACCTACCAGAACACTTAGAAGAACTGTGGGTTCTTCTTCTTAGAAGAAGGGGGTTCGATATTAGAAGTTGAGATGTTTTTAATCAAAATTAATTAATGTGCACTGCCCGTATTCATAATTATTTTTATTTTATGAATATCTTTTACGTTTGTTATTTCATTTCCCATTTTTTGAAGAGCAAATGATATAAAGGTAAATTTTAATGTATATTTTTTTTATTCTTAGTTAATATTGACCAACCAAACTTTGAAGAATAATGTCTCTGTAAATGACTATACAGTTATAGGAAGATCTGATTGGGCCCGATTTAACAAAGACGATGATGGATATATGCTGACATATGCCAATTAGTGAGTATAAACTTTTATTAGAGAAAGATGAAAATTTTTTTTGATATTAGAAGATTATAAATTTTTAAAATATGCTCTTTAAAGCTTTTTTATTTCTTAGCAAAGAAAATGTTTATGGATAAGTAGATTCTTCTTTAATTGTAAATACCTGGCTACTGCAGATACCTGAGCAAGGTTAAAGTTTGCTTACTTTCCTGAAGTATTATTTGTCTTTTTCTTTTGATCACTTTCTGTTTCTTTATACTATAGATTCTTAACACGTTTTCGTTTTTAGCTCTGATCCTCTAGCTATAATAACACTACTGTGCAACAGATATAAAGAACCATATCTTAAGATCACTGATCTACAAAAACAGGTAAGTCATCCTCAAAATACATAATCTAATTAAACACATTTTTATGACCGATTTCCCTTTTTGTAAGACATTGTTTTCACAATACAATTTTTCACAAAACAAAAATCTAATTTAAAATCATTAGTTAGTTGGGAAGAACCTTGCTTGAAGATATTTGTGTAACACTGTATTAACAGTTTAATATTTTATTTTATGAATTTTTTTCAGAGTTTAATTTTATCATCTCCCAAGCTGTGCATACAAACCGAAGAACATGGGATGAGCGGAGGTTCAATTTTTCTGTTAATTCTCTTTATCGTTGCTGGTGTTTACTTTGTCGGTGGAGCTGCTCTGCTGTACTTCATTAGAGGTGCTCGAGGCGTAGAAATGATCCCTAATATAGATTTCTGGAGAAATCTGCCAGGATTGGTCAAGGTGAGTTATAAAATCTATTTATATATGTATATATATATATATGGACGGCCTCAGTGCAAAAGGTAAGAAGTCATTTTTCGGATTTTTTTTCTCATGTGATAATAATTGGTTTACCAATGTCTAACTCTGTGCAAAAAGAAACAAGTCTACTACCACAGAAAGGCTACATTTTTTTTACGTGTAGAACGTAATAAGTTAAATAATATGAAAAACTTCATTTGTGCAAAAGGAAATAAGTGGAATTGTTACCTTCTTTACAGTATTTGAATTCACCAAACACTGCCTGGATGTCATGTTTCCAGTTAGTAACAGTACATTTTGGTTTGGTTTGGTATCTTTTGTCCGTCCTTGTTTAAGACACTACTACTCTGGCAACCCTGTCCGCAATGACATGTGCATAGATTAATTCAACCTTGGTGGGAGTATGCTATGGACATGTGCTTGGTGCAATGCAAAGGTTACGTATTGTTGGAGGTTACTTTTGTGCTTAAGTCTTACTTCCTCAGATCGTCAATGATGTAATAAATGTAGACGAAAATCAACCCCAAGAAAAAGTTAAAATGAGAGGCTCAAAAGGTGACACTAGAGAAAAAAGAAAAAAGTTTTCCCGAAATCAAGGATTAACTTATTTTACGGGGCAAGGTATGAAAGTTGCTGGGCCGAATTTAGCTACCACTGCCCTCCTGCAGAAAAAAGTGGAGTGGGAAAATTTCACTTGACAATCAAAAAAATATTTTCACTGCCTTGTGGAATTTAAAGACACAATTTCGAAGGGCAGCCTATCTGTGCGGTCTCTTAAGTAAAGATGATAACCTGAACCAGGGTTAAAGAACGCGACAAAATATGCCTAGAAACTAGAAGAAAAGAATAACTTTAGTTCATTACAATATTCTGATTCAGGGCCAAGGGATCGATGTCTGTAAGAGCTGTTTTCTCACAATATTTGGCGAGACAATAAAATTTGTATGGACTATTGTCCAACAAAAAAGGCTTTCCATGCTTCAACAACCACCCCAGATGAACGAGGTAATCATATCCTTGGACATAAAATATCTACAGACAGAATGGCTTTGGTGCATTAGCACCTTACATCTCTTCCAGCATATGAGAGTTATTACTGTCGTAAAAAGACTACTAAAAAATATTTACCACCTCACTACACGCCGGAGGAAGTTTACAGTAAATATAAACAAGAAGTAGATGACCCAGTCAGTTTAACTATTTATGGCAACGCCTTTCGTAACTCCGGAATAAAAATAAAAATCCTAAAAAGGGTACTTCTCATACACGTGACGAAATTAAAATAAAATTTTCATACGCTCAAACTATCGAGAAGGAATAATTGTTACTGGAAAGTAGGAAGAATCATCACATGAAAGTTTTATTAACTTATGCAATGAAGTTGGCAGACAAGCAGCAGAGTCAGAATAACCCAAACTTTACTTCAATTGCATTTGATTTACAAGCGTGCTTGGGTTACTTCACTTGGGAACTTCACTTGTGCAAACATCAGGGGCTTTCTGTAAACGACAATTATGAACATTTAATCTGTCCATGCACAACATGAAAACAGGAGTCGCTTCATGTTTTCTGTGGTATGAGAGTATGGCAAAAAGAGGAGGAAACGAGATTGCTTCTTGTATGTTCCATGGACTCCACCAAATAGAGAAAAATATTTCACATGTCGTTTTGTACAGCGACTCATGCACAGGTTAAAAACCTGTTGAAAACAGAATTATCATTTACAAAAAAATCAGGCTTACCAACAACCACTGCCACTATCATTGGAAAAAAAGAGACATTTTGTCAATATTTCTGTACCTCTCTCCGGTGTATCCTAAATTTTATCAAGATCTACCAGCCCAAGGTGTTTTGTTCGATCCTTTAATAAGTGACGAAGAGGACTAGCATTTTTTTATTTACCATTTTTTATAATAATACATACACGTTAGATATACCTTTTTTATTAATAAAGTTTTTGTAATAAATTTAATGTATTTTTGTGCCTTGAAGCTGCTAAAAAAAAAGAAATAGTACCTGAGTAAGTCTGTGGAACAAGTAAGGAAAATATTGTGCATTTTGCAATTGAAAGTTCAGCTATAAAATTTTTCAATAATAACCACTATTTTGTATTGTTTTCTGAAAAAATATGAAAAAACTTATCCGAAAAAAAACCCAAGAATCGTTTTTTTCGTTTCCTCAAAACCAAGTAATTTGACATGTTACCTTTTGCACTGAGGCCGTCCATATATATATATATATATATATATATATATATATATATATATATATATATATATATATATATATATATATATATTTATATCTCTTGAGAATCAGTAGTAAACTCTATATTTTCATATTTTGTTTTTAATGTTTGTAGAACTTTTCCTAGGCAAAATTTGCTTTCACTGCAGCTTGAGGGCATCTGTTAGTCTGTGGTTGTGATTTTATTTCCCACCTAAGCACTAGCTTAGGCTGGTAAGGGCATTTCCTCTCAATCCATGCATTCCCTAAGAATTGCAAATTATCTGTTTGAAATGACTTCGAATAATAGATGATGCTTCTATGCTACGCCTAATAGGATTTAGAGATCACAGGAACATTTTTTATATTGGATTTATATCGAGACTACAGCACAGTAGGGGGTATTTGTTTCCCCGGAAAATTTTGGATCTCATTAAAATTGTAGTCTTCTCCCACTCTGACGTCAAGCGTTTATTTTTCTATTTTCGTTATTTAAAAATGGCGCCACCTGTCACTTCATAAATAGTCCAATGGTCTCCTTTTCGACTGTAATCTCTTCTGATATTTCGCGTTTGTCAAATAGCTTTTATATAAATGAGACATTGGAAAACTTGTATATTGTCTTCTTTTTAAGAGGCTCTTAGAGCTCGGTTGTCGTCTAGTCATCTTCTGGATTCGACCCCTTCAAAAAAGTCTTCATATAAAATGAAATCCTTTTACAGTTATTTAGTAATATATTTTTTTTTTCTATTGATTGATTCAATTATGGAGATAATACAGCGTGTCCAGCAATTGTTGATCAAAACACTAAGAAACTTTAACGCGATACAGTGTTGCCAGTGTTTCACTTGAATCTGTTTCCATATTTTATTAAATAACTACTATGTAATTATATACACAGTAAATCCGCTAAATCTTTGCACATTGTTTTCATTTCATTCATATTATAGGAATTAATATAAACTATATAAATCACAATCATGAGACGAGTGTGACTGGAAAAACAATGTTTGTAAAGTTTCCAGAGTTTTGGACACTTGTTCACATATTACTTATATATTCTAGATTGTTGAGTGCTAACTATTTTGTACAATAATTTTGTATTTATGTTTCAGGATGGATTGATATTTTTGCTCTCAGGTTGTAAGCCTAATTTTGTAACAACGGCAGAAACCTACGATAGAATATAATTAGTGTAATTTTCGGTGTAAGGCTTGACTGAATCGATTGAATCTTGTTATATTTTTGTTAATGAACACAAATGAATGGTTGAGTAACTCAATTAAATATGTAGCTTATCTTTATTTGCACTATGGTACACTTTTTTAAGCATAATATATATTTCAGAAGTTTCTACTCCAGTGTTTTTCGTAAGAATGTTTACCGACTAAAACGTTTTGATATTCGATGTTTATAAAATCGCGTGATACTCAGATTGCCTGATTCTGTATCAAAATATAAGAAGTGACTTATTCAACTTACCGTTTGTGATTTTTAATTCATTAGTTATGTGTAAATTTAATGTAGATAATGAAACTTAATAAATGTGATTTAATAATATAACTTAGTGAATTTTATTGTGTAACTATTATTTACATTGATAATTAATGGTTCAACCGAAATGTCCACTCTTGTGTCTAAGTCCCACATTATATCTTCTTCTTTTATAGTGTGTCTTATACAATTTTTTCAAGACCCAGGTGTGACATTTTGTATGGCAGTAGCTAACAAGCATTTCACCTCCTCCATTTTAAAACTCAAGTTTTCTCTTGCCACTTGGTTTTTTTATTTTAGTCCATATAAGCTCAATATTTTGCAGATATTGACATATCCTTGGCATTAGGATATCCTTGCAACATATCTGGTGAAGTGAAATTTTTATTTTCTTTGGTAGTTCTAGAGGGTGTTTCGGGACTTGGGTCTAGAGGAACAGAGTTTAGAGCCAATGATCCCGGAAGGACGTTATTAAAGGACTCCTCTTCTACAATTGCCATAGAATGATCTGTCACTGCCGATCCAAGAAAGTCGCTCTCTCTTAAAACATTTGGATTGAAGGGTATCGAGTATACCTGTTTTTTCAAAGCCTGACGGAATATTTTGAGGTACGAGAGCTTTATCGTGTGCTGTACCAACCAACTCAGCGATATTGTATATTGCCATGGGCGCTCCTGGATGATTCAGTAGCCAAGCCTCTCATACAGCATTATAATATGCCTTGAAAGGCCCAAAGACAGCCACATCTAAGGGCGTAAGTCAAAATATGGACACCTGCTTCTCGAGCCTTTATGATTACTTACACTGCGGCGTGGCTCTCGTGGTTACCAGATATTAACAGCGATGGATTTTCTTTGGAACTGCTTCTGTATTTGATTAAATGTTTTAATACTTGTAAAAATGAAGGGTTAGCTAGTCCCAAGGAACCACGAGGTGCTCCATTAAGCATATGCTCTTTAAAGAATTTACGTGCAAACACCATCACTGGTAGACTAGTGATGGGACATCGATGTTAAACATCGGCGATATTATTGTACATATATATCGATGCTACCGATGTTTTAGAAACATCGATGTACTTTTCATAAAGACTAAAAATAGGTAACTCAACCTCAAAAAATTAAATCGAATATACAGTTTTTTATTAAAAGTCTTTAGTAAAACCTACAAATATAGAAATATGCAGTTTGAAGTATAAACTTAATAAAAACAAAAACTAATTAATGCTGAAAAAATTTTTATCGTCAACATACTGTATTACTGGTTGCTTAATGGCAAGGTATATGGTGCTTAATGGAATAAAAAACATCGAATTGTTAACATCGATGTTCCATCGATGGTTCAGATGTCTTGACATCGATGGTGAAATATCGAAAAATGATAACTAAAAATCGATGTTTTAACATCATCGGTAAAAAAGTAACATCACTATGGTAGCATGATCTATGGTAGACAGCATGATACTCATCGAGCAAAAAGATAAAAGAGGGAATCTAATCGTTATGAAAAGGAGACCAAAAAAGTGGCCTCTGATGGCGGGCATATCCGGAAATGCAAAGGCGCTAAATTTAAATTTTCCAACACTTGTTAACAATTAGCTGGAAAATATTTTTCAGACAAGAAAGTTTTAATTAAATATTAACGATAATAGTCTAAAAAGTGACACAATTGGTAAAAAACTTCAATATAAATAAAATTTCATGTGACAGTTGGGACAAAAAATAACATAACCCAACTAAATTTGATGTCAAACAAGGAGAGAGACTCTCTTTCCTTGTTTAATGTGGCCTCTAAAGATCGCACTTCCTGTCTAACAATATTTTTGTCCCCACTACCTTTACATTCCCTCTTTTATCTTTTTGCTCGATGATGATACTATTCGCTGTGAGTTTCGCCGGTAGCGCTCTCTCGCGGTTTGAAACTTGTACTTTTCTTGTAAAATCAGTGTAAGTGAAATATGACAAAACGAGAAAAATAGATATTTATCTAAAAATACAAAATAATGAACTGAAATATCATGGTAAACTGATTAATGAACGAATACACAGAATTAATAGTAAAAGTAATTACGCCTTGTTATTTTATTCATTATAATTATAATATTTAAGATATAAGTTCCTGCGACTGGATGACTACTTACACAAGAGGCCATTGAGAAAAAGAAGAAGTTTATGTGAAAATATTTAATGGTTAAAGCACAGAATAATAAACATTGTTTATTATTCTGTGGTTAAAGCATGATACTATAATAACAAGATAGGATCTTCCCGAAGCACAAAATAGGTCGTGTTCGCGCATGTCGTCATTGGAGAGTAGAATTTGAATTCTTGTTAAAGTTAAATGGGATTTGTATGCATTCTGTAATGAAATTACTAGAAAATAAGTTAAGAGGTTTAGTAATTACAATAATCGTACACATAAGAATATCTCCAAACTATTTATTAAAGATTATTTATTGATACATACAAAAAACTGACATTTCGAACGTCAAACTCTCCAATGACGTCACGACTTATGCGCACTAATTTATCTTCAGTATCATGGGTTAAAGCAAAGAATATAGACGCTTAAGCGTCTATATTCTTTTGGTTAATGGTTACCTTTACCTCTGTAACGTTGAAATTCTTGTTTTTATTTTGCATTTTTATTCTGTTTTTGCTCAGTTATTTTTTGTGTGTCAGATATAAATTTGTTTTAATTTTATCAAAAGGGATATTAAACATTATACTGGTTTTAAGTCTATATCAATGATATCCCATTTCAACCAGCTACACCAAAAAAGGGGAAACATTTAGTTGATGCAGGGCATGTACGCAATGTTTCGGAATATAATAGCTTTTTTATTTTACACCATACAAATATGTTGTTTATATTATAGGTTATTTACTTATTTTTCTTATTGATAGCAATAATCCATTTTTTTTTTAACTATTTTATGCTTGGCAAAAGGAAATGAATAAAATTTACAATGACTGTTATACCCAGTATTTTTACATATATCATATCTTTTTCTTTTTGTAAAATCCATATTCGCTATTATTTAAATATTTACAAGTTAAATGCACAAAACTGCCACTAACAGCGTTGGTGAAAACTGTCAAATCCCCTCTACTCATCGGCTCACAGCGAATAAGATATTGCGCATGTTTTTGTGACGTCATTGGAGACTTGCACGTTCGAAATGTCAGTTTTTGTATATATCAATAAATAATCTTTAATAAATAGTTTGGAGATATCCTTATGTGTACGATTATTGTAATTATTAAACCTTCTAACTTATTTTCGTCTAGTAATTTAATCACAGAATGCATACAAATCTCATTTAACTTTAACAAGAATTCAAATTCTAGTCTTCAACGACGGCATGCGCGAACCCGACCGATTTTGAGCTACGGGAAGATCCTATCTTGTTATTCATAGTATCATGGTAGACAGTATGTGTCAAGGGCGAATATTATACAACGCTGGTGGTCATAGTACACTCTGTATATACTATATTATTTATCTATGATAGTACACCATGTTCACCACTAGTGCAGCTATTTACTTGTTTAATGCCTTTTTCAGTCACAATTTTTTTGGGGTCGTGGACAGTTTTTGTGCTAGTCTCATCAAGATTAAAAATACATGATATACTCTCAATTAAAATAGAATAGATATTTTTTTAGCATGTTTTGAAGATTATCAAAAAACAGCTGAACGTTGTGTCAGTTGAAAGAAGTTAAACGTGCCAAACTACATGCCTCAGGTTGTAGTATGCTCAACTTTTTTCTTTTCATAAATGCACAAAGCCAGTTGATACCGACCTTTCTACGTTCTGTCCATGATTTTGGTACCTTCAATTTGTTTACTTCAGCTACATCAAATGCGATGCGTCTTACAGCTACGGTGGTTAGGCCTTACTCCATATTACTGCAAGTTTTAATGTAGTTACACAGAATATCTTCTTGTTCATCTGTAAACGTTTTGTTCACCGAATAAATTGGTTGCATAATAATTGGTAAATTTTCAGGATTATTTCTTTTCTTCTGCACATATCTCTGAAGGGTTTGAAATTTGACATCAAATTATTGTGCGGCTTGTCTTAATAAACATATTCCATTAATGACAACATTAACAGCATTGGACATCTGCTTCAGAAGACGTCTTGCCAATTTTGCGTGTAACATTCTGTTTTCTAGGCATCTGCAACAAAAACGGTATCGTGATATTCAGGTAATTGTATTAATATTCAGTTGTGGTACACAGCCTATACCAGTAATGCTTGTCTCATTGTGTACTGTTGGACGTTATATTGAAATTTGCCATTCTGAAAAAGTACAACAAGTTATAAGTTATGAACAACAATGTACCTTGTTCACAACACCTGATGCACCAATATTCAGCTGAGACCACTCAATAACTGCTTATAGTTTCAGCAAAATATTCATCTAAATATTGATTTAAATGCAACTTTATACTATCAAAAACACGTTTTAGTTAAACACATTTACACTATACGTTATATTGCAAAAATAAGAATAGTAGTGACATATGATGTAATAGCTCTCCTTAAGCAGATTGGCGAAGCAAACGGAAAAAACTTTTGAATTTAAATTGGTCGTCTTACTGTGTACCACCATCCGGCGTCCCCTACAGTTAAATTGTAAGTCCAGTACTTTCTCTTATAAAAAGAAACAGAAATTTCCAAAAAAAAAGCGTTGGCAGGCACTGGTGAAGATCGAAAGTGTAACAGACAATGAGACGACCTGCTTGGCCTTCTCTTTATCCAACTGCTTACATCTATAAACTAAGTCTGCATCAATGTGATGTGTTGTTTGAGAGATCTTCAACTGGCTCACTTGACTATTAAGTTTTTTTAGAATTATCCTCAGGAACAATAATATTCCCATATAAATCTCAAGGCAAAAGTTTTCAATTGTTGTATCTTACCAGTAATTACATAGACAGGGTCTAGAGACAATTACGTTGGCCATAAAAGCCTACTCTATCACAAAAGCATTTATTTTCAGATTTATATTTTTTTGCTTTGAGATCGGTCTTTTACGAGTCCCTAAATGCTGTATTTTTGGTTGCCTAACTAGTAAAGGTCAATATTACATAAGCATAAGAGAGAAGATTTTTTCTTCTTTCCAATATTCCAACAAATGATTATTTAAATAGACATCAGCTCAGCTTACAACTTATATTAAAATCAGCTGGTGGTGATGTGAATTTGAGTTTGACAAATAATTAATTCAATAAAGAAGGCTATCAAATAAAGCCCTTATATTTGTAAACATGCCAGAGGACGTAGCCCCCCGAAATATAATTGAAAAATTCGTATTTGCTGTGGCGAACACATTAGAAGCCCCAGCTATATGGGTGAGAGGTGAGAAAATTACTTAACCTAAAAATATTTTACTGTAAAAATGTAGTAAATTAACTAAATACAAAATACATTAAAATGTATGCAGTATTTAATTGTAGAAATCAGCGATATTAATAATCATATTGCCTTTCAGAAAAGGTCGTAGAACCTAATCAAAAACAATCTGCTTGGTACCATCAAAAGTTTAGAAGAGTACCTACCATTGATGAGTGCTACACTGATGATATCGTTTGTATTTCAGAAGCAAATATCCAATTTAAAAGAGACAAGTAAGGCAGTCATTTAATATTTCTATTATAACAAATGATTACATAATCAATTTTTAGACTTGTTGATAGTGAAATAATAAACATTATGAGGGAACGATTTGAAGAATGTACACTGTATGAAGCTCCTGATCATATAGAGAAATGTAGACCTCTTTTGGAACAATATCAAGAGGCTTCCACTAACTGGTTCATCAAGTGTAAGTATAACAAGAAGTATGCACACAAAAGGGTTATATCTAAGAACCTGTGTTTTGACATGGTTTTTAAAATCTTCTAATATTAAAGTGTTTTTCATTAGAGTTTTACAAAATCATGAATTTATTTAGATTTTTAAAATGTGCCTCTATTCTTATATATCAATTATGGTTAAATTGGCCCAATATAAGTGACAGTATATACTTTTTTGTAAACCCTTCAATTTCTTTTAATTTTTATAAAACATTATTGCAGATGGTGACTTGGGAGCTTATGGCAATGCTACTGATGCTTATATGAAACAAAAACATAGGATGATTTGGGAACGCAGACATGGTCCAGTGGGAGGTGGAATGAAAAGTGATACTCCATCAGAAGAGTAATATGTACCTATGCTAATTAATATTAGTATAGGGCAGCAGTTTGTAATATATTGTAGTTAATATTAAATTTTCAATCTCTATTGTCTTACTTTTATTTAAAATAATTTCTGCTCCTGAGGACTCTTGTAAGGCCCTTTTTTCAAGCTGGGAAATTATATGTTTGATTTTATGATTTCACTGATTCACTCATACTAGAGTGACTTTGATTCTGATGATTCCAACTGAGATCCGCATTTCGTTCCTAGTGTGCAAAGTAAAACCTATAGTTTGCTTCAAGTTTCAACAATAAAAATCAAGTAGCTCTTCTACCCATAGCTCGGATGATGGAGTTGTGGATAATTTATGTCCTTCTGCTGGAACTAGTGGGTTAA
The DNA here is from genome assembly GCA_918026665.1 of Diabrotica balteata. NCBI lineage: Eukaryota > Metazoa > Arthropoda > Insecta > Coleoptera > Chrysomelidae > Diabrotica > Diabrotica balteata. The sequence continues at coordinate 109,671,581 of OU898283.1, read as the reverse complement.
CTAACGAATCAAAAGTTTCTTCAGAAGAGAAAAACTAATACTAAGGGCAAAAATGAGGGTACATAATATTGAAACTTGGAAACACAAATGTAGCCAAACGACTGCGCAATACTGACAAAATGTATGAATCTGTGAACAAAAAAGCAGTATCTGCAAGGAAAATGGGTTCAACTTGTGGCTAAAAATGCAGTTTAAACTGTAGTTAACGAATAAACAAAACATCAAGACAAGACATTTTTAATACGTATTGGAGTTTGGGAGACTTACCAACACAAAGAGAATTCATTATTAGACATACTATAGAAATTAAACCAAAATACAGATATTCTTCAATGCAAATTTTTTATAAACTGAACAGTGGATTTAATTGTACAGTAAACAACATTCACATTAGAGTTTGCAAAACATTTTAAAAAAGTACTCTTGCTATAAACGATCGATACATTGCTACAGCTCTATAAAAAAAAACAGAGTGTGGTTTAATACAAGATAAATTAGGTGGAAACATGGCAAACAACGTACTGTGGAACTGGAGATTGTAAGAACCGAAGATGATTATAATCACTGAAAACATAGATATCCTGTGATCGAGAATTGCAGACAAAAATTTTCCACGGTTTGACAATGCCAGTGGTATACTTCGTGAGGTAATTGTGGAGGTACGTAAACACCAACGACCACAAATTTGACTTCATTAAGTTTACATAAGATATATATTTTCTCAAACCGATCTTCACGAATACTAATGGTTTGTGATTTTAACTTGTTAACAAAGAGTACATCACCGCCACTCAACTTTGCACTGCTTTTCTGGGATCTATCACATCTGTAGATAATAAAACCATCATATTTCATTTCACAAACAGTTATGTAATCATTCAAGTTACTCTCCAATAAAATAATTATATTGTACAAGCAACAGGAAATATTTTTCAAGATCTCGGAAATCTTTGTAAGAATGCCTCCAACATTTTGATAAAAAACTGTTAATGGGAAGGATACTAGTTTTTTTGTAGTTTAATTTCACAAACTTTAGGAACACCACTGTGGTATCTAATGCATAGATTTTCATCAACAGCAGATTTCCTTTCCTCTAGTTCCTTTTTGGCTGCCTTGTTCCATCTTAGTGTGATCTTTAGAGATTCTACAAACAGTATTTCGAAGCTTATTACTAGACTTAAGAGCCAATTTCATCGTGTTAGCATTACATATAATTTTGACTGTTCTAGCTTGATTGTAACTGGACACTTTGCCAACCCAATATTAACAAATACTGAGAATCAGTTCCCAAAATTGTTGTAAGTCCAAAAACTGATGTAAACTACAGAAAAAAATTAATAAATCAAATTGTAGTAACACAAAATATTTCCTAAATAATGTCATAACTAAAAAAAGTATTTCATTTCTAATATTTTGCTTAGAGCAATACAGTTTTAACTCAAAATTCTTAAATAACTTCACTTTCAGTATTTTTATTTAACGAAGAGTACAAAGAAACTTCCTATTAATTCCTATTAATTATAAACACATGCATTAATTTTTTTTAACTGCAATATGAAATCATTAATGAGTTTTTCGTTGATTTTGAATTGGTTGATTCATCTTTTTTGACTTATGACTTTTGTTTTATTAGTAATGTATAAAAATGTGGTCTATCTATGACTCAAAAACTTTCCAATTCGTGTAAAGTGATTACGAAGGTCACCATTAGTGTTATTTTAATATGGATAGTTCTCGTAAAGCTGTAAGAGTATTAGACGATGATTTCGAAAAAGTGTGCACAAAATGGTATAATGAGGCGAACAATGACATTAGTGGTGATGATGTGGAAGAAGGATATTATATAGAAAGTGATCATTTTACGGACAGTGAACAAGAACTAAGTGAAAAAAAACAGCAACAAGACTCAGAAATTATATCTAGCGAAGATGAAGAAGAGTGTGTCAATTGCAGCAATTATTACTATGGAAAGAATAGGTATAAGTGGACTAAGGAGCCAACTAGCAACGTCCGTCCTCCTTCTCACAATATTGTTTTATTCCCATCAATCCGTTCAAAAGTAGAAAAGTTAATGAGTCCCGTTTATTATTTTAATAAATTGTTTTCACCAGATATGTACAGTACAGTCTTGTAATCTCTTCTAGAGAACTAACGAAAACCTCGCAACTTTTCGGCCAAAATATCAACAATATAAAAAAGACAAATCCGAGTTGGCTGATACTAATAAAATAGAATTGAGAGCTTTCTTGGGATTGCTTCTTTATACTTCTGTTTATAAGTCAAATCATGAGGATGTACGAAATATGTTTGCTACGAACGGGAAAGGACGCTGTATATTTAGAGCAGTTATGTCGCAGAAGCGTTTCTTGACCCTGATGGCCGCCTTAAGGTTTGACGATGCCTCGGACCGAGAACAAAGAGCAAGGGATAATTCAGCTGCTGCTATTCAAGAATTCTTTGACTTATTTGTAAGCAATTCAAAAGATGCATATACGGTTGGGAAAAATGTGTGTGTAGACGAAATGCTGGTAGGCTTCAGAGGCAGATGCCGCTTTAAAATGTATATTCCCGTAAATATGGGATAAAAATCTTATGTATGACTGATGTACGAACTGGGTATTTACATAATACTTAAATTTATGCTGGGAAAGGTTCAGATGGATTTAGCCTCACAAATGAAGAAAGAAGAATGAGCATACTTACTCAAGCAGTTATAAGATTGGTCAAACATCTTTACAATACTAATAGAAATGTAACTGGCGACAACTGGTTTAGTTCAGTTGATTTATGGTCTGTTTTTAAACCAGGAGGAGTAATTCAAATTTTCCGCGCCATAATGCTTGTTTGTAATTGGTCCAAGCGCAGGCAAGTTTACTCCACTAAATTATAACATATTGACACTAATGACATTTGTGAAATTTTAAAATTCAAAATTTATATCGACAATTTTTTTATTTTCTGTGTTATTTCTTACATATTTAGATTTTTCGTTTGCATTTAAGATAACAAAATGGATTCAAAGCCAAGTACTAGTGGTAATTATTCTTCTTCACCTTAAAAACGCCGAGTAGATTTGGGTCATTTATCATCAAATGAGAAATAATGTAATATAAACATGTACAAACACGAAAATTGATAATTGTGGAATAAAAATAACAGCCACGGTAGTAAAAATAAAATAGGCAGCAGGTTAGTTTTACAGAATAGTTATTATTAAAATCAATACTTACTAAAGTAATGCGCTAATTTTAGGTGTTTCGAATTCAACTATTACCGAACAATTAAAGAATATAAGCAGACTGGAGCAATGAAATGTCCTAAAAATATTGAAGGTCGAGCTTATATTCTTGCAACATAGGATGAAAGAGTTAAAACATCTATACGACAGATAGTATACAGCTTCTTTTTCAAGAATGACATTGATCACTTTAGGTAAAATTTTAAGTGAAATCAACAACCGCTCAGATCTTCCAAAATATGTGTCGTCCATTATTATATAAATTCTTGAAGCAAATCAATTTGAAGTAAGTACAAATATCGGTATGTAAATATGGGTTAGCTACAATTATATCGACCGTTAAGTACCAATACCTCCTATCTAACATTTTTTTCAAAAATGAGTTTATCGCACCATCTAACTGCAAAGCTTGTTACGCATCTTCTAACAAAATATCCTAACTGTATCTATTCTCAAAGTATTTAAAATAACATCATGGAAATATATCCTACCTTAATCAGCGTTTTTTATGCTGGAAATACCTTCTAACTGAATAGCAGAAATACCTTCTATCTACTCATTTGTGGTTGTTGTTTGTTAGTTGTACCGCCTATCAACAGTTTCCCGGTATTATTCGTTTTTTGTATCTTATTTAGTTCTTCTGCCGTACAATATTGTATTTACGTGTGTGTCTGGTGTTATCAAAAGGTAAGGAGTGTTTTACAACTAAAATTAACAGCCTAAGTAAGACTTTGTACAAAAAATAAATACCTAACCTCAATTTAACTCATGTTTTTGTGTGTTAAAGTTCTTATAAATTAATTTTAAGTTAAGATGATAGTTACATATTCAAGGCTTATAATACAGTTATAGTTAAAAATGTACACACAACCACCAAAGGGAGTTTTAGTAAATTGAAATGTAGATAGCAGATCTTTCCACAAAAATAATTAAAATTACTTAAGGTGTTCGTAGTACATAGGCGGCGCAAAAAACGGGCATATTGGATATTTTGTCATAATGAAAAGCTGTTTAAGAACAGAAAAATGCAGCTATTAATATTAAAGTACGTTTTAACTAACATTGGAAACAAAACATTTTGCTTTTATATGATAAATTATAATAAAGATTATTTTCGATCCCCTAATAGTTATATTTACGTAACAAGCAATGTTTAAAGCATTGAATTTTCAAGTAAAATCTCAAAGTAGTACCTAAATGCAAATTTTTTTACAGATGAATATCAATCAAGATCGACGTAGGAAAACACGGGCAGCTGAAATATTAGGATTGGCTTTGAAACTTGATGAAAACATTCCTTATGGCTGCACAAGTGAGTCTACTACTAGCGTTATTATTTCTGAAGGTTTAGAGCCCACAAGATCACAATCTAAAAATCTGAGCCAAGACGAACACTGTGTAAACTTAATTCATGAAACTACGACATTGATCCACAGTGTACTGTTACCAGATGGAAGTTCCTACATTCCGGAGACAAATGAAAATATTACTCCTCCTATTAGTACAAGCCAACAAGTTGGTAGTCTTGCCTTGTCTGACAATCAAGAAAGTAATCGTTCCTATCAAAATGTGTTTTCCTCCAACAATTTAGAAGACTCCCACTTCCAACAGTTAAACGAGGAACTTCATACTGAAAATGTAATTACAGAGAGAGCATCGACTCCAAGTACATCTTCAGCTCACGATTTTTCACCCAGTGAAAGTTCCTATAACCCAGAGTCTGATTCATCGGAGACTGAGAGCGAAGATAGGGTGTCTGAAGAAAATAGTGTGCCGGATTCTGAGCTGGTGCCAAGACAGGTTTATTTCGGAGAAATCAATGAAGAACGAAAAAGAAAAATTAAACCAGATAGTAAGACTTGGAAAAAAAATCGTAACAAACAGTTAAGAATGCTTGGCAAAGATTACTTAGGTTATACAAATCCGAAAGAGGGAAAAATGTTACACAATACTCCCCGAAGCGCTCGCAAACTGGGTGAAGCATGCAAGTCTAAAAAATGTACAACAAGTAAAGTCAGGAATTGTGAAAAACTGACCGTGGAGATGCGACAAGATATATTTAATAATTTTTGGACAAACTTAAATTGGGAACAAAGGAAGATTTATATAAATGGATTAGTCTCCCGACAAACTACTGCTAGAAAAACTGTAGGGTGTGAGACAAGACGGGAAGGTACTTTCCAGTATTTTTTGCCTACAGCTGAGGGTAATTTGCGAGTTTGCAAGACATCCTTTTTAAATACATTTTCCCTAGGTTCTTTTACTGTACAATCTTGGGTCAAGAAGTCAGTTCATAAAACACTTCCATGTAATGAAGTCACCAATAGCAATCGAAAACGAGTTGTGCCAAGAGGAACGGCGACAAGAATCCAGATGCTACGTGAATTTTTTAAAAATATCCCAACACTTCCCTCTCATTATAATAGAAAAAATTCGAGAAAATTATTCATCGAGCCATATTACCGAAATAAAACAGAACTCTATAATTGCTATAAAATATGGTGCTCAAATAATAACGAAGAGAGTGCAAGCAGACATACTTTTGACAAGATATTTAAAGATTCAAATCTTTCTATTTATACCTTAAAAAAGGATATGTGTGACATCTGTGTCAGTTATAAAGAAGGAAATATTTCAGACGAAAAATATAAAGATCATATTCAACGTAAATCAAGAGCAAGAGCCGAGAAAGAACATGACAAGGAAAAAGCACAAGCTGGTGAATTTAATCTTCTTACAATGGATCTTCAAGCTGTCAAAGTGTGTCCTTATCTGACTGCAAGTGCCCTCTACTTCAAAACGAAGTTAACTTGTCACAACTATACGGTCTACAATTTGGTCACTCATCATGCAACATGCTATTGGTTTGACGAAACTGCCAGTGACTTGACAGCAAGCACATTTGTTAACTTCCTTTTAGATTACTTGTCACAACACTGTCTCGCCAACAGGTTACCTATAGTAATATTTTCAGATGGCTGCACATACCAAAATCGGAATAACATTTTGTCTAACGCATTATCTGCCTTTTCTGTAAAATATCAGATAGTTATAACCCAAAAGTTTTTAGAACCGGGTCACACTCAAATGGAGTGTGACTCGGTCCACAGCGCTGTCGAGACTAAATTGAAGCATCGTGAGATTCATCTTCCAAGCGATTATGCTTCTGCTACTAAGGAAGCAAGAAGTAAGCCATTTCCGTATGAAGTGAAATTGGTTGACTATCAATTTTTTAAAAATTACGCAAATGAGGACACATGGCGATACACTTCCATTAGGCCAGGTCGTAAAGTAGGAGATCCTGTTGTAACAGATCTGAGGGCTTTACTGTATACCATAGATGGAAAAATACAATATAAACGAAACTTTGATGATGAGTGGAGTGAGTTGCCCATAAGACCTAAAATTATTCCTGAACCGATTTATACTCCCTTGCATGACAAAGTGCTACCTATTAGTTCTACGAAGTACTCTCATTTACAACAATTGAAAACTGTGTTACCGCAAGACTGTCATACATTCTATGACTCACTATCTCAGAAGTCTTAATGTGTTGATATCATTAATAATAATAATAAAGTTTTTTGAGTTTAATTCATTTTTTAATTACATTTAAGACCTCCTATCTTCCATTAAACACATATATTTCAAGTAACAGAGAAAAACAATACCTCCTAACTGACAAACTGTCTTTTTCAAAAGCTCTTTCAAAATCAAATATGTGAGGTACGATAATCTTATACATAAAAAAGTAGAAAGTCCATATATTAAATTATTCTGATTGGCAGAGCAAAATTAAATAAGTTTTTTGCTTCTCCTGTAAAATTTACTTGTCGTTAGATAGAAGGTATTGGTACTTAACGGTCGATATAGCAAAATTAACTAAAACATTTTATAGATTTCATTTTTATAATCAGGTAGGTATATTATTGTTACTATTAAATAGTTTTTGTGATTAAAATTAATGAGCTACATAAGACGTGATTGTAATAGTACCCTTCTTGTTGTATCAAAATATTTTTCCTATTTATGGACATAAGTATAACACCCTTTGTGTTACATGTTTTTGGAAAAATACCAGTGTACAAATATTTTCATTATCATATACTTGGTATGTTTGATGATTAGTATACTAAGTAATGATCTCATAAAGTAAGTTATTAAAAAAAATTAATTTCAAGTTTTTAATTGTATACTCTACTGGAATGTTGTCAAGTATTTTGGTTCAACATATATAAGAACATGGAAAGGGAAGAAAAGGAAAAAAAGGATATTTTTACTTTACATATAAGCAGATTGATTGCAGCAAATATTACATAGCATAACTATAGATTGTTTATCTTACTGTTTATAGGATGATTGATTTATTGTCTATATGAATGTCTTACCATAGTTATTTTTTAGGGGAAATTATTCAAAGAATAGTTTATACATTGGCCTGCTGACCAAAACAAAACTTTCTTGCTCGCATCGCATAACTGAAATAGATTCAGTTTTTACTGAAAAAATAAATCAAGAAATTCAAAATGGTGTAGTTGTTCATGAATCTCAATAAACATAAATGGAGAGGATATTTTGGAAGACTAATAAAATTATTAAATTTTTATTTTTACATTCATTCCGAATATATATTATGCACAGAATATTATATAAATCGATTTCTGACTCTTTAAGTTGTTTTTGTAATAACTTGGACTTGGTGATAAGCGAATAGTATTTAATGTAATATTTTTCTAGCTGATATTTATAATAAATATAGTTTACAGTGTTTATAAATTTATAAATGTACATTTATATTTAATTATTATAAAAAAAACGACAACTATCCTTTAAATTTAGTGTATACTTGTTAAGAAGCATTTTCATTTTGTTTTCAAACTGTAAAATTATACTAGAATGTAACATAATAGATTGAATTTGTTGATTATCTCACAGAAATCCAGTATTTTTTAGTAAATTTTTTTTATTGATAACAAATGGAACAAACTCACTGTCAAACTTAAACAAGAATCCAGCGTTAAAGAAATTCCAAGTACACACTTATTTATACAAATTTTACCATGCATGAGAAGTAGGACCACACCTATATTTGAACCATAATTCATTATGTGATATGAAACATGAAAAAGTCAATTCTAAAGCAGTGAATGGGAAGGAATATGTAAAACAAATTGGCTGAAGCAATTCAGGAGATTGGATTATTAAGCTTAAAAATAATGAATTAAAAATAATTAGTAAAGTCAAAGTTAATTCTTCTGGTAAGAAAAAAAACCTAGATTCAAGAAATTAATCACACCAGAATAAGAATATGGTCTACGCAGTTAAAAAGAACAGTATTTCAGAAATCTTTGAACTCTCTCTAACTTTTTGATACATGCATTTGCATAGCTTTAAGTACCATCGACTCAAAAGATCTATAAAACTGGATCACCCGAAATTTAAATATATATACATGGGACCAAATGTGAAAGACGTTCTTTTTTTATTGTAATAAATTGTAATATATATTAGAAGTGAATTCAAAAATATATTATTTAAACATAAAGTTAGGTTAGAATTGATTTGTAAGGTTGTCCGATTACTCGATTACCGCAAGGCCGAGGCCGAGATATACAACAAAAAAAGAAGATGTATTTGCTGACTTTTCTAGTAACTTTCTTGGGTGTGAATCTGTCTTTTTGGTTTACTCCTCCTGGTTAAAAAACAGAGTTTAGTAACGATATAGGGCAGTCGTGTTCCATACAAGACACATAACTAACTAAATCCAAATTTCGAGAGGAATTAGGAGAACCCTTGTGACGATGATATTTACAGTCAACTAAACTACCAACAATCTACTACAGAAGGTATTTTGCATAGTCCAGAGTCTTTTACCTAAGTGAACTGTACCATCCGAGAAAAGTTTATAACAGAAATCTGTGCCGATGAGAATAGAAATTTCTAAACTAACCTGAAACTATTCATCAGCTAACGTACACTTCTACTATATCTAAAACTATCCTATAAACTATTCTTTGTACTACTAGAATAATCTACGAGATCAACCATTTCTGTTGATTTGGCTACCCCTGATCCTACTCCTAGAACACTAATAATTGTATTTGAGAACGTTTTAAGACCCAACCTTTCAACTAAGCTACTCTTTATAAAGGATAGCTGACCAGCAGTATCTATCAACATTTTACACTAGATATAATTACCGAATACATCCGCTATTTTTACTTTATAAGTAACCAATAAAATATAACCCATTTGTACTAGATTTCTGCTAACAGCCAGCGCTGCACGAGAGACATAATTTTTCCTATTGTCATTCAAAATGGGAGCATTTCGTTGTGCCTGACTGTTGGCTAAAATGTAGGAGATTGTCCTCTTAACGCATCAGAGAAGCCTTTTCCACCGCCTATATTTCTGTTGCCTTCACTGTTGGGAAAATTGTGCAAATATGAATGGTACCTGTTGCTTAAGAATTTCATGGGTGGATTGTGTGACTAATGTTGAGGTCCTACGTAGAATAGGCAAGGAATGCGAGATTATTAACACCATCAAAGAGCGCAAACTAGAATATCTCGGCCATGTTATGAGGAATGAACAGAGATATGGCTTGTTGCAACTCATTCTTCAGGGCAAGGTATTTAGAAAGAGAGAACCAGGGAGAAGAAGAATATCTTGGCTTCAAAACCTGAGAAGGTGGTTTAATACATCGACAACCGGACTATTCAGAATAGCAGCAAGCAAAGTTAGGATAGCCATATTGATTACCAACATCCGGAACGGATAGACACCGTAAGAAGAAGACGCTGTACCTGTCTTATAATTGATTCTTACTTCAGTTAAATCAGGTACCGGTCTATGCTTCAGACGATTCATTTTCTTAGCTAGACAAGCTGATATCTCAGAAAACAAATTCTCCTGAGGGGTCCTGTCCAGGGAATCTTTTGTGTCAGGTGTATCTGAATCAACTATATCCTGATTTACCGAAAATTTATCAAAAGTATCTTTTAATAGTGACATTTTATTTTCTACAACAAATAAATTATTTTCCGAGATAAGTTATTATCAACCCATGTCTGAATTCTGGTGATTTTCGCCTTCCTGCATTTGCAATAATTTACTTTAGCCATTTTACTATCTATTCTTAAAGACAAGGATTTTTTAACTTGGCTCAAGTGATATTTTGAGCCAAGAACCTTCCTCCTTTATCCGGGCTTGGGACCGGCAACCAGAACATTGAAATAGTAAATCTACCCAATGATCATGTAGGCGGAGTTAAAAAACCTTGACTTACCAAGGTGTAAAACTACTGAGCTAAAATTAAAAATAAAATAATTAAATTAATTTAATTAAATTTCCAACAAAAAATAAAATAATTATGTTTTCAGAAAATTTACTGAAAATCAACAAAGTCTTAAATCAACAAAGAACCTATCCATATGGGTTTTACTAATTCAATAAAACGCTTTAATTAGTAGTACTTGAAAGATATCATATATCTTATATATTACGAAACCACAGAAAATTCACATATTTAGAAGACTCCATAACTTTTTCAAATTGCTCGGAAATAAAAGATGGTACACAAAAAGCCGAAATAACTGATATTCCAGAAAAAAGATTTAGTGTCATTGAAACCAGTCTCACGTTACTGTTGAAACATTTCGGCGTCGAATGTCACTATGGACCGAGCGCCGGCGTCTGGGTTTGTCACTAAAGGTTTTTTCTACAATACCATTTAGCAGCTGACTGTGAGTATCTATGGGGGCAGATTTTTAATTTGGCAAGCAAGATAAATTGAAGCTTACTTTTTAAAGTATGGTGAGGACCAACTATTAAGAAAATCCCTAAAATAATGAAACACAATATCAGAGAAATATGTGATAGCAACAAGCAATGAAAACGGTATGCAATAGTTCTTACACCAATTTTTACGTAAACATAATAATTTTCAATAATCAAACATAGTTCAACAAAAACCTTTTAACTTCGATATAGTAGATCCAATGTGACAGCGTGATAAAAATACAACAAGTGCCACCAGAAAACATATATCAAAACTAAGATTAAATTAGAACTCTGGATTTACCAAACCATAAAAAAATTCACATATTTAGAAGACTTCATAAATTTCTCAAATAGGTAGGTAAAGTTTTTAGAAGATTGTGTTTTCTTCGGAAATAAAAGATACTACACAAATAGCCGAGATAACTGATATACCGGAAAAAAGATTCAGTGTCATTGACGCCAGTCTTACGTTTCTGTTGAAACATTTCGGCGTCGAATGTCGCTATGGACCGAGCGCCGGCGACTGGGTTTGACACTAAAGGTTTTTTCTAGAATACCATTTAGCAGCAGACTGTGAGTATCTATAGGGGCAGATTTTTCATTTGGCAAGGAAGACAAATTAAAGCTTACTTTTTAAAGTATTGTGAGGACCAACTATTAAGAAAATCCCTAAAATAATGAAACACAATATCAGAGAAGTATGTGATAGTAAAAAGCAATGAAAACGGTATGCAATAGTTGTTACATCAATTTATACGTCAACATAATAATTTCCAATATTCAAACATAGTTCAACATAAAACATTTTAACTTCGATATGGTAGATCCAATGTGACAGCGTGATAAAAATACAACAAGTGCCACTAGAAAACATATATCAAAAATAAGATTAAATTAGAACTCTGGATTTACCAAACCATTAAAAAAATTCATATAATTAGAAGACTCCATAACTTTTTTAAATAGCTAAATTTTTAGAAGATTGTGATTTCCTCGGAAATAAAAGATACTACACAAATAACCGAGCTAACTGATATTCCAGAAAAAATATTCAGTGTCATTGACACCAGCCTTAGGTTTCTGTTGAAACATTTCGGCGTCGAATGTCGCTATGGACCGAGCGCCAGCGACTGGGTTTGTAACTAAAGGTTTTTTCTAGAATACCATTTACCAGCTGACTGTGAGTATCTATGGGGCAGATTTTTAATTTGGCAAAGAAGACAAATGGAAGCTTACTATTTTAAGTATTTTTAAAAACCAACTATTAAGAAAATCCCTAAAATAATGAAACACAATATCAGAGAAGTATGTGATAGTAAAAAGCAATGAAAACAATATGCAACAGTTCCTACACCAATTTGTATGTCAACATAATAATTTCCAATAATCAAACATAGTTCAACATAAAACCTTTTAACTTTGATATAGTAGATCCAATGTGACAGCGTGATAAAAATACAACAAGTGCCACCAGAAAACATATATCAAAAATAAGATTAAATTAGAACTCTGGATTTATTAAACCATTAAAAAAATTCACATATTTAGAAGACTCCATAACTTTTTCAAATAGCTAAGTTTTTAGAAGATTGTGTTTTCCTGGGAAATAAAAGATACTACACAAATAACTGAGCTAACTGATATTCCAGAAAAAAGATTCAGTGTCATTGACACCAGCCTTAGGTTTCTGTTGAAACATTTCGGCGTCGAATGTCGCTATGGACCGAGCGCCAGCGACTGGGTTTGTCACTAAAGGTTTTTTCTAGAATACCATTTACCAGCCGACTGTGAGTATCTATGGGGCAGATTTTTAATTTGGCAAGGAAGACAAATGGAAGCTTACTTTTTTAAGTATTGTTAAGGACTTACTATTAAGAAAATCCATGAAATATTGAAACACAATATCAAAGCAGTATGTCATAGCAACAAGCAATAAAAACGGTATGCAATAGTAGTAAACGTCAACATAATAATTTCCAATAATCAAACATAGTTCAACATAAAACATTTTAACTTCGATATGGTGGATCCAATGTGACAGCGTGATAAAAATACAACAAGTGCCACTAGAAAACATATATCAAAAATAAGATTAAATTAGAACTCTGGATTTACCAAACCATTAAAAAAATTCACATATTTAGAAGACTCCATAACTTTTTTAAATAGCTAAATTTTTAGAAGATTGTGTTTTCCTCGGAAATAAAAGATACTACACAAATAACCGAGCTAACTGATATTCCAGAAAAAAGATTCAGTGTCATTGACACCAGGCTTAGGTTTCTGTTGAAACATTTCGGCGTCGAATGTCGCTATGGACCGAGCGCCAGCGACTGGGTTTGTCACTAAAGGTTTTTTCTAGAATACTATTTACCAGCTGACTGTGAGTATCTATGGGGCAGATTTTTAATTTGGCAAGGAAGACAAATGGAAGCTTACTTTTTTAAGTATTGTTAAGGACTAACTATTAAGAAAATCCATAAAATAATGAAACACTATATCAAAGCAGTATGTCATAGCAACAAGCAATAAAAACGGTATGCAATAGTAGTAAACGTCAACATAATAATTTCCAATAATCAAACATAGTTCAACATAAAACATTTTAACTTCGATATGGTAAATCCAATGTGACAGCGTGATAAAAATACAACAAGGGCCACTAGAACACATATATCAAAAATAAGATTAAATTAGAACTCTGGATTTACCAAACCATTAAAAAAATTCACATATTTAGAAGACTCCATAACTTTTTCAAATAGCTAAATTTTTAGAAGATTGTGTTTTCCTCGGAAATAAAAGATACTGCACAAATAACCGAGCTAACTGATATTCCAGAAAAAATATTCAGTGTCATTGACACCAGCCTTAGGTTTCTGTTGAAACATTCCGGCGTCGAATGTCGCTATGGACCGAGCGCCAGCGACTGGGTTTGTCACTAAAGGTTTTTTCTAGAATACCATTTACCAGCCGACTGTGAGTATCTATGGGGCAGATTTTTAATTTGGCAAGGAAGACAAATGGAAGCTTACTTTTTTAAGTATTGTTAAGGACTAACTATTAAGAAAATCCATAAAATAATGAAACACAATATCAAAGAAGTATGTGATAGTAAAAAGCAATAAAAACGGTATGCAATAGTAGTAAACGTCAACATTATAATTTCCAATAATCAAACATAGTTCAACATAAAACCTTTAAACTTCGATATAGTAGATCCAATGTGACAGCGTGATAAAAATACAGCAAGTGCCACTAGAAAACATGTATCAAAAATAAGATTAAATTAGAACTCTGGATTTACCAACCATTAAAAAAATTCACATATTTAGAAGACTCCATAACTTTTTCAAATAGCTAAGTTTTTAGAAGATTGTGTTTTCCTGGGAAATAAAAGATACTACACAAATAACTGAGCTAACTGATATTCCAGAAAAAAGATTCAGTGTCATTGACACCAGCCTTAGGTTTCTGTTGAAACATTTCGGCGTCGAATGTCGCTATGGACCGAGCGCCAGCGACTGGGTTTGTCACTAAAGGTTTTTTCTAGAATACCATTTACCAGCTGACTGTGAGTATCTATGGGGCAGATTTTTAATTTGGCAAGGAAGACAAATGGAAGCTTACTTTTTTAAGTATTGTTAAGGACTTACTATTAAGAAAATCCATGAAATAATGAAACACAATATCAAAGCAGTATGTCATAGCAACAAGCAATAAAAACGGTATGCAATAGTAGTAAACGTCAACATAATAATTTCCAATAATCAAACATAGTTCAACATAAAACATTTTAACTTCGATATGGTAGATAAAATGTGACAGCGTGATAAAAATACAACAAGTGCCACTAGAAAACATATATCAAAAATAAGATTAAATTAGAACTCTGGACTTACCAAACCATTAATAAAATTCACATATTTAGAAGACTCCATAACTTTTTCAAATAGCTGAATTTTTAAAAGATTGTGTTTTCCTCGGAAATAAAAGATACTACACAAATAACCGAGCTAACTGATATTCCAGAAAAAATATTCAGTGTCATTGACACCAGCCTTAGGTTTCTGTTGAAACATTTCGGCGTCGAATGTCGCTATGGACCGAGCGCCAGCGACTGGGTTTGTCACTAAAGGTTTTTTCTAGAATACCATTTACCAGCTGACTGTAAGTATCTATGGGGCAGATTTTTAATTTGGCAAGGAAGACAAATGGAAGCTTACTTTTTTAAGTATTGTTAAGGACTAACTATTAAGAAAATCCATAAAATAATAAAACACAATATCAAAGCAGTATGTCATAGCAACAAGCAATAAAAACGGTATGCAATAGTAGTAAACGTCAACATAATAATTTCCAATAATCAAACATAGTTCAACATAAAACATTTTAACTTCGATATGGTAGATTCAATGTGACAGCGTGACAAAAATACAACAAGGGCCACTAGAAAACATATATCAAAAATAAGATTAAATTAGAACTCTGGATTTACCAACCATTAAAAAAATTCACATATTTAGAAGACTCCATAACTTTTTCAAATAGCTAAATTTTTAGAAGATTTTGTTTTCCTCGGAAATAAAAGATACTACACAAATAACCGAGCTAACTGATATTCAAGAAAAAAGATTCAGTGTCATTGACACCAGCCTTAGGTTTCTGTTGAAACATTTCGGCGTCGAATGTCGCTATGGACCGAGCGCCAGCGACTGGGTTTGTCACTAAAGGTTTTTTTTTAGAATACCATTTACCAGCTGACTGTGAGTATCTATGGGGCAGATTTTTAATTTGGCAAGGAAGATAAATGGAAGCTTACTTTTTTAAGTATTGTTAAGGACTAACTATTAAGAAAATCCATAAAATAATGAAACACAATATCAAAGAAGTATGTGATAGTAAAAAGCAATAAAAACGGTATGCAATAGTAGTAAACGTCAACATAATAATTTCCAATAATCAAACATAGTTCAACATTAAACCTTTAAACTTCGATATAGTAGATCCAATGTGACAGCGTGATAAAAATACAGCAAGTGCCACTAGAAAACATATATCAAAAATAAGATTAAATTAGAACTCTGGATTTACCAACCATTAAAAAAATTCACATATTTAGAAGACTTCATAACTTTTTCAAATAGCTAAATTTTTAGAAGATTTTGTTTTCCTCGGAAATAAAAGATACTACACAAATAACCGAGCTAACTGATATTTAAGAAAAAAGATTCAGTGTCATTGACACCAGCCTTAGGTTTCTGTTGAAACATTTCGGCGTCGAATGTCGCTATGGACCGAGCGCCAGCGACTGGGTTTGTCACTAAAGGTTTTTTCTAGAATACCATTTACCAGCCGACTGTGAGTATCTATGGGGCAGATTTTTAATTTGGCAAGGAAGACAAATGGAAGCTTACTTTTTTAAGTATTGTTAAGGACTAACTATTAAGAAAATCCATAAAATAATGAAACACAATATCAGAGAAGTATGTGATAGTAAAAAGCAATGAAAACGGTATGCAATAGTTGTTACATCAATTTATACGTCAACATAATAATTTCCAATATTCAAACATAGTTCAACATAAAACATTTTAACTTCGATATGGTAGATCCAATGTGACAGCGTGATAAAAATACAACAAGTGCCACTAGAAAACATATATCAAAAATAAGATTAAATTAGAACTCTGGATTTACCAAACCATTAAAAAAATTCATATATTTAGAAGACTCCATAACTTTTTTAAATAGCTAAATTTTTAGAAGATTGTGATTTCCTCGGAAATAAAAGATACTACACAAATAACCGAGCTAACTGATATTCCAGAAAAAATATTCAGTGTCATTGACACCAGCCTTAGGTTTCTGTTGAAATATTTCGGCGTCGAATGTCGCTATGGACCGAGCGCCAGCGACTGGGTTTGTCACTAAAGGTTTTTTCTAGAATACCATTTACCAGCTGACTGTGAGTATCTATGGGGCAGATTTTTAATTTGGCAAAGAAGACAAATGGAAGCTTACTATTTTAAGTATTTTTAAAAACCAACTATTAAGAAAATCCCTAAAATAATGAAACACAATATCAGAGAAGTATGTGATAGTAAAAAGCAATGAAAACAATATGCAACAGTTCCTACACCAATTTGTATGTCAACATAATAATTTCCAATAATCAAACATAGTTCAACATAAAACCTTTTAACTTTGATATAGTAGATCCAATGTGACAGCGTGATAAAAATACAACAAGTGCCACCAGAAAACATATATCAAAAATAAGATTAAATTAGAACTCTGGATTTATTAAACCATTAAAAAAATTCACATATTTAGAAGACTCCATAACTTTTTCAAATAGCTAAGTTTTTAGAAGATTGTGTTTTCCTGGGAAATAAAAGATACTACACAAATAACTGAGCTAACTGATATTCCAAAAAAAAGATTCAGTGTCATTGACACCAGCCTTAGGTTTCTGTTGAAACATTTCGGCGTCGAATGTCGCTATGGACCGAGCGCCAGCGACTGGGTTTGTCACTAAAGGTTTTTTCTAGAATACCATTTACCAGCTGACTGTGAGTATCTATGGGGCAGATTTTTAATTTGGCAAGGAAGACAAATGGAAGCTTACTTTTTTAAGTATTGTTAAGGACTTACTATTAAGAAAATCCATGAAATATTGAAACACAATATCAAAGCAGTATGTCATAGCAACAAGCAATAAAAACGGTATGCAATAGTAGTAAACGTCAACATAATAATTTCCAATAATCAAACATAGTTCAACATAAAACATTTTAACTTCGATATGGTGGATCCAATGTGACAGCGTGATAAAAATACAACAAGTGCCACTAGAAAACATATATCAAAAATAAGATTAAATTAGAACTCTGGATTTACCAAACCATTAAAAAAATTCACATATTTAGAAGACTCCATAACTTTTTCAAATAGCTAAATTTTTAGAAGATTGTGTTTTCCTCGGAAATAAAAGATACTACACAAATAACCGAGCTAACTGATATTCCAGAAAAAAGATTCAGTGTCATTGACACCAGCCTTAGGTTTCTGTTGAAACATTTCGGCGTCGAATGTCGCTATGGACCGAGCGCCAGCGACTGGGTTTGTCACTAAAGGTTTTTTCTAGAATACCATTTACCAGCTGACTGTGAGTATCTATGGGGCAGATTTTTAATTTGGCAAGGAAGACAAATGGAAGCTTACTTTTTTAAGTATTGTTAAGGACTAACTATTAAGAAAATCCATAAAATAATGAAACACAATATCAAAGCAGTATGTCATAGCAACAAGCAATAAAAACGGTATGCAATAGTAGTAAACGTCAACATAATAATTTCCAATAATCAAACATAGTTCAACATAAAACATTTTAACTTCGATATGGTAGATCCAATGTGACAGCGTGATAAAAATACAACAAGTGCCACTAGAAAACATATATCAAAAATAAGATTAAATTAGAACTCTGGATTTACCAAACCATTAATAAAATTCACATATTTAGAAGACTCCATAACTTTTTCAAATAGCTAAATTTTTAGAAGATTGTGTTTTCCTCGGAAATAAAAGATACTACACAAATAACCGAGCTAACTGATATTCCAGAAAAAATATTCAGTGTCATTGACACCAGCCTTAGGTTTCTGTTGAAACATTTCGGCGTCGAATGTCGCTATGGACCGAGCGCCAGCGACTGGGTTTGTCACTAAAGGTTTTTTCTAGAATACCATTTACCAGCTGACTGTGAGTATCTATGGGGCAGATTTTTAATTTGGCAAGGAAGACAAATGGAAGCTTACTTTTTTAAGTATTGTTAAGGACTAACTATTAAGAAAATCCATAAAATAATGAAACACAATATCAAAGAAGTATGTGATAGCAAAAAGCAATAAAAACGGTATGCAATAGTAGTAAACGTCAACATAATAATTTCCAATAATCAAACATAGTTCAACATAAAACCTTTTAACTTCGATATAGTAGATCCAATGTGACAGCGTGATAAAAATACAACAAGTGCCACTAGAAAACATATATCAAAAATAAGATTAAATTAGAACTCTGGATTTACCAAACCATTAAAAAAATTCACATATTTAGAAGACTCCATAACTTTTTCAAATAGCTAAATTTTTAGAAGGTTGTGTTTTCCTCGGAAATAAAAGATACTACACAAATAACCGAGCTAACTGATATTCCAGAAAAAAGATTCAGTGTCATTGACACCAGCCTTAGGTTTCTGTTGAAACATTTCGGCGTCGAATGTCGCTATGGACCGAGCGCCAGCGACTGGGTTTGTCACTAAAGGTTTTTTCTAGAATACCATTTACCAGCTGACTGTGAGTATCTATGGGGCAGATTTTTAATTTGGCAAGGAAGACAAATGGAAGCTTACTTTTTTAAGTATTGTTAAGGACTAACTATTAAGAAAATCCATAAAATAATGAAACACAATATCAAAGCAGTATGTCATAGCAACAAGCAATAAAAACGGTATGCAATAGTAGTAAACGTCAACATAATAATTTCCAATAATCAAACATAGTTCAACATAAAACATTTTAACTTCGATATGGTAGATCCAATGTGACAGCGTGATAAAAATACAACAAGTGCCACTAGAAAACATATATCAAAAATAAGATTAAATTAGAACTCTGGATTTACCAAACCATTAAAAAAATTCACATATTTAGAAGACTCCATAACTTTTTCAAATAGCTAAATTTTTAGAAGATTGTGTTTTCCTCGGAAATAAAAGATACTACACAAATAACCGAGCTAACTGATATTCCAGAAAAAATATTCAGTGTCATTGACACCAGCCTTAGGTTTCTGTTGAAACATTTCGGCGTCGAATGTCGCTATGGACCGAGCGCCAGCGACTGGGTTTGTCACTAAAGGTTTTTTCTAGAATACCATTTACCAGCTGACTGTGAGTATCTATGGGGCAGATTTTTAATTTGGCAAGGAAGACAAATGGAAGCTTACTTTTTTAAGTATTGTTAAGGACTAACTATTAAGAAAATCCATAAAATAATAAAACACAATATCAAAGCAGTATGTCATAGCAACAAGCAATAAAAACGGTATGCAATAGTAGTAAACGTCAACATAATAATTTCCAATAATCAAACATAGTTCAACATAAAACATTTTAACTTCGATATGGTAGATCCAATGTGACAGCGTGATAAAAATACAACAAGTGCCACTAGAAAACATATATCAAAAATAAGATTAAATTAGAACTCTGGATTTACCAACCATTAAAAAAATTCACATATTTAGAAGACTCCATAACTTTTTCAAATAGCTAAATTTTTAGAAGATTTTGTTTTCCTCGGAAATAAAAGATACTACACAAATAACCGAGCTAACTGATATTCAGAAAAAAGATTCAGTGTCATTGACACCAGCCTTAGGTTTCTGTTGAAACATTTCGGCGTCGAATGTCGCTATGGACCGAGCGCCAGCGACTGGGTTTGTCACTAAAGGTTTTTTCTAGAATACCATTTACCAGCTGACTGTGAGTATCTATGGGGCAGATTTTTAATTTGGCAAGGAAGACAAATGGAAGCTTACTTTTTTAAGTATTGTTAAGGACTAACTATTAAGAAAATCCATAAAATAATGAAACACAATATCAAAGAAGTATGTGATAGTAAAAAGCAATAAAAACGGTATGCAATAGTAGTAAACGTCAACATAATAATTTCCAATAATCAAACATAGTTCAACATTAAACCTTTAAACTTCGATATAGTAGATCCAATGTGACAGCGTGATAAAAATACAACAAGTGCCACTAGAAAACATATATCAAAAATAAGATTAAATTAGAACTCTGGATTTACCAACCATTAAAAAAATTCACATATTTAGAAGACTCCATAACTTTTTCAAATAGCTAAATTTTTAGAAGATTTGTTTTCCTCGGAAATAAAAGATACTACACAAATAACCGAGCTAACTGATATTCCAGAAAAAAGATTCAGTGTCATTGACACCAGCCTTAGGTTTCTGTTGAAACATTTCGGCGTCGAATGTCGCTATGGACCGAGCGCCAGCGACTGGGTTTGTCACTAAAGGTTTTTTCTAGAATACCATTTACCAGCTGACTGTGAGTATCTATGGGGCAGATTTTTAATTTGGCAAGGAAGACAAATGGAAGCTTACTTTTTTAAGTATTGTTAAGGACTAACTATTAAGAAAATCCATAAAATAATGAAACACAATATCAAAGAAGTATGTGATAGTAAAAAGCAATAAAAACGGTATGCAATAGTAGTAAACGTCAACATTATAATTTCCAATAATCAAACATAGTTCAACATTAAACCTTTAAACTTCGATATAGTAGATCCAATGTGACAGCGTGATAAAAATACAACAAGTGCCACTAGAAAACATATATCAAAAATAAGATTAAATTAGAACTCTGGATTTACCAAACCATTAAAAAAATTCACATATTTAGAAGACTCCATAACTTTTTCAAATAGCTAAATTTTTAAAAGATTGTGTTTTCCTCGGAAATAAAAGATACTACACAAATAACCGAGCTAACTGATATTCCAGAAAAAAGATTCAGTGTCATTGACACCAGCCTTAGGTTTCTGTTGAAACATTTCGGCGTCGAATGTCGCTATGGACCGAGCGCCAGCGACTGGGTTTGTCACTAAAGGTTTTTTCTAGAATACCATTTACCAGCTGACTGTGAGTATCTATGGGGCAGATTTTTAATTTGGCAAGGAAGACAAATGGAAGCTTACTTTTTTAAGTATTGTTAAGGACTAACTATTAAGAAAATCCATAAAATAATGAAACACAATATCAAAGCAGTATGTCATAGCAACAAGCAATAAAAACGGTATGCAATAGTAGTAAACGTCAACATAATAATTTCCAATAATCAAACATAGTTCAACATAAAACATTTTAACTTCGATATGGTAGATCCAATGTGACAGCGTGATAAAAATACAACAAGGGCCACTAGAAAACATATATCAAAAATAAGATTAAATTAGAACTCTGGATTTACCAACCATTAAAAAAATTCACATATTTAGAAGACTCCATAACTTTTTCAAATAGCTAAATTTTTAGAAGATTGTGTTTTCCTCGGAAATAAAAGATACTACACAAATAACCGAGCTAACTGATATTCCAGAAAAAAGATTCAGTGTCATTGACACCAGCCTTAGGTTTCTGTTGAAACATTTCGGCGTCGAATGTCGCTATGGACCGAGCGCCAGCGACTGGGTTTGTCACTAAAGGTTTTTTTTAGAATACCATTTACCAGCTGACTGTGAGTATCTATGGGGCAGATTTTTAATTTGGCAAGGAAGACAAATGGAAGCTTACTTTTTTAAGTATTGTTAAGGACTAACTATTAAGAAAATCCATAAAATAATGAAACACAATATCAAAGAAGTATGTGATAGTAAAAAGCAATAAAAACGGTATGCAATAGTAGTAAACGTCAACATAATAATTTCCAATAATCAAACATAGTTCAACATAAACCTTTAAACTTCGATATAGTAGATCCAATGTGACAGCGTGATAAAAATACAACAAGTGCCACTAGAAAACATATATCAAAAATAAGATTAAATTAGAACTCTGGATTTACCAACCATTAAAAAAATTCACATATTTAGAAGACTCCATAACTTTTTCAAATAGCTAAATTTTTAGAAGATTGTGTTTTCCTCGGAAATAAAAGATACTACACAAATAACCGAGCTAACTGATATTCCAGAAAAAAGATTCAGTGTCATTGACACCAGCCTTAGGTTTCTGTTGAAACATTTCGGCGTCGAATGTCGCTATGGACCGAGCGCCAGCGACTGGGTTTGTCACTAAAGGTTTTTTTTTAGAATACCATTTACCAGCTGACTGTGAGTATCTATGGGGCAGATTTTTAATTTGGCAAGGAAGACAAATGGAAGCTTACTTTTTTAAGTATTGTTAAGGACTAACTATTAAGAAAATCCCTAAAATAATGAAACACAATATCAAAGAAGTATGTGATAGCAACAAGCAATAAAAACGGTATGCAATAGTTCTTACCAATTTGTACGTCAACATAATAATTTCAAATAATCAAACATAGTTCAACAAAAACCTTTTAACTTCGATATAGTAGATCCAATGTGACAGCGTGATAAAAATACAACAAGTGCCACTAGAAAACATATATAAAAAATAGATTAAATTAGAACTCTGGATTTACCAAACCATAAAAAAAATTCACATATTTAGAAGACTCCATAACTTTTTCAAATAGCTAAATTTTTAGAAGATTGTGTTTTCCTCGGAAATAAAAGATACTACACAAATAACCGAGCTAACTGATATTCCAGAAAAAATATTCAGTGTCATTGACACCAGCCTTAGGTTTCTGTTGAAACATTTCGGCGTCGAATGTCGCTATGGACCGAGCGCCAGCGACTGGGTTTGTCACTAAAGGTTTTTTTTAGAATACCATTTACCAGCTGACTGTGAGTATCTATGGGGCAGATTTTTAATTTGGCAAGGAAGACAAATGGAAGCTTACTTTTTTAAGTATTTTTAAAGACCAACTATTAAGAAAATCCCTAAAATAATGAAACACAATATCAAAGAAGTATGTGATAGTAAAAAGCAATAAAAACGGTATGCAATAGTTCCTACACCAATTTGTACGTCAACATAATCAAACATAGTTCAACATACCTTTTAACATATAGTAGATCCAATGTGACAGCGTGATAAAAATACAACAAGTGCCACATATATCAAAAATAAGATTAAATTAGAACTCTGGATTTACCATAACTTCAATAGCTAAATTTAGAAGACTTAACTAACTAAATAAAGCTAACTGATATTCCAGAAAAAAGATTCAGTGTCATTGACACCAGCCTTAGGTTTCTGTTGAAACATTTCGGCGTCGAATGTCGCTATGGACCGAGCGCCAGCGACTGGGTTTGTCACTAAAGGTTTTTTCTAGAATACCATTTACCAGCTGACTGTGAGTATCTATGGGGCAGATTTTTAATTTGGCAAGGAAGACAAATGGAAGCTTACTTTTTTAAGTATTGTTAAGGACTAACTATTAAGAAAATCCATAAAATAATGAAACACAATATCAAAGCAGTATGTCATAGCAACAAGCAATAAAAACGGTATGCAATAGTAGTAAACGTCAACATAATAATTTCCAATAATCAAACATAGTTCAACATAAAACATTTTAACTTCGATATGGTAGATCCAATGTGACAGCGTGATAAAAATACAACAAGTGCCACTAGAAAACATATATCAAAAATAAGATTAAATTAGAACTCTGGATTTACCAAACCATTAAAAAAATTCACATATTTAGAAGACTCCATAACTTTTTCAAATAGCTAAATTTTTAGAAGATTGTGTTTTCCTCGGAAATAAAAGATACTACACAAATAACCGAGCTAACTGATATTCCAGAAAAAAGATTCAGTGTCATTGACACCAGCCTTAGGTTTCTGTTGAAACATTTCGGCGTCGAATGTCGCTATGGACCGAGCGCCAGCGACTGGGTTTGTCACTAAAGGTTTTTTCTAGAATACCATTTACCAGCTGACTGTGAGTATCTATGGGGCAGATTTTTAATTTGGCAAGGAAGACAAATGGAAGCTTACTTTTTTAAGTATTGTTAAGGACTAACTATTAAGAAAATCCATAAAATAATGAAACACAATATCAAAGCAGTATGTCATAGCAACAAGCAATAAAAACGGTATGCAATAGTAGTAAACGTCAACATAATAATTTCCAATAATCAAACATAGTTCAACATAAAACATTTTAACTTCGATATGGTAGATCCAATGTGACAGCGTGATAAAAATACAACAAGGGCCACTAGAAAACATATATCAAAAATAAGATTAAATTAGAACTCTGGATTTACCAAACCATAAAAAAAATTCACATATTTAGAAGACTCCATAACTTTTTCAAATAGCTAAATTTTTAGAAGATTGTGTTTTCCTCGGAAATAAAAGATACTACACAAATAACCGAGCTAACTGATATTCCAGAAAAAATATTCAGTGTCATTGACACCAGCCTTAGGTTTCTGTTGAAACATTTCGGCGTCGAATGTCGCTATGGACCGAGCGCCAGCGACTGGGTTTGTCACTAAAGGTTTTTTCTAGAATACCATTTACCAGCTGACTGTGAGTATCTATGGGGCAGATTTTTAATTTGGCAAAGAAGACAAATGGAAGCTTACTTTTTTAAGTATTGTTAAGGACTAACTATTAAGAAAATCCCTAAAATAATGAAACACAATATCAAAGAAGTATGTGATAGTAAAAAGCAATGAAAACGGTATGCAATAGTTCCTACACCAATTTGTATGTCAACATAATAATTTCCAATAATCAAACATAGTTCAACATAAAACCTTTTAACTTTGATATAGTAGATCCAATGTGACAGCGTGATAAAAATACAACAAGTGCCACTAGAAAACATATATCAAAAATAAGATTAAATTAGAACTCTGGATTTACCAAACCATTAAAAAAATTCACATATTTAGAAGACTCCATAACTTTTTCAAATAGCTAAATTTTTAGAAGATTGTGTTTTCCTGGAAATAAAAGATACTACACAAATAACCGAGCTAACTGATATTCCAGAAAAAAGATTCAGTGTCATTGACACCAGCCTTAGGTTTCTGTTGAAACATTTCGGCGTCGAATGTCGCTATGGACCGAGCGCCAGCGACTGGGTTTGTCACTAAAGGTTTTTTCTAGAATACCATTTACCAGCTGACTGTGAGTATCTATGGGGCAGATTTTTAATTTGGCAAGGAAGACAAATGGAAGCTTACTTTTTTAAGTATTGTTAAGGACTAACTATTAAGAAAATCCATAAAATAATGAAACACAATATCAAAGCAGTATGTCATAGCAACAAGCAATAAAAACG
This sequence comes from Diabrotica balteata, assembly GCA_918026665.1. Classification (NCBI taxonomy): domain Eukaryota; kingdom Metazoa; phylum Arthropoda; class Insecta; order Coleoptera; family Chrysomelidae; genus Diabrotica; species Diabrotica balteata. The sequence goes on along the minus strand of OU898283.1, from coordinate 109,645,561 downwards.
GTATGCAATAGTAGTAAACGTCAACATAATAATTTCCAATAATCAAACATAGTTCAACATAAAACATTTTAACTTCGATATGGTAGATCCAATGTGACAGCGTGATAAAAATACAACAAGTGCCACTAGAAAACATATATCAAAAATAAGATTAAATTAGAACTCTGGATTTACCAAACCATTAAAAAAATTCACATATTTAGAAGACTCCATAACTTTTTCAAATAGCTAAATTTTTAGAAGATTGTGTTTTCCTCGGAAATAAAAGATACTACACAAATAACCGAGCTAACTGATATTCCAGAAAAAAGATTCAGTGTCATTGACACCAGCCTTAGGTTTCTGTTGAAACATTTCGGCGTCGAATGTCGCTATGGACCGAGCGCCAGCGACTGGGTTTGTCACTAAAGGTTTTTTCTAGAATACCATTTACCAGCTGACTGTGAGTATCTATGGGGCAGATTTTTAATTTGGCAAGGAAGACAAATGGAAGCTTACTTTTTTAAGTATTGTTAAGGACTAACTATTAAGAAAATCCATAAAATAATGAAACACAATATCAAAGCAGTATGTCATAGCAACAAGCAATAAAAACGGTATGCAATAGTAGTAAACGTCAACATAATAATTTCCAATAATCAAACATAGTTCAACATAAAACATTTTAACTTCGATATGGTAGATCCAATGTGACAGCGTGATAAAAATACAACAAGTGCCACTAGAAAACATATATCAAAAATAAGATTAAATTAGAACTCTGGATTTACCAAACCATTAAAAAAATTCACATATTTAGAAGACTCCATAACTTTTTCAAATAGCTAAATTTTTAGAAGATTGTGTTTTCCTCGGAAATAAAAGATACTACACAAATAACCGAGCTAACTGATATTCCAGAAAAAAGATTCAGTGTCATTGACACCAGCCTTAGGTTTCTGTTGAAACATTTCGGCGTCGAATGTCGCTATGGACCGAGCGCCAGCGACTGGGTTTGTCACTAAAGGTTTTTTCTAGAATACCATTTACCAGCTGACTGTGAGTATCTATGGGGCAGATTTTTAATTTGGCAAGGAAGACAAATGGAAGCTTACTTTTTTAAGTATTGTTAAGGACTAACTATTAAGAAAATCCATAAAATAATGAAACACAATATCAAAGCAGTATGTCATAGCAACAAGCAATAAAAACGGTATGCAATAGTAGTAAACGTCAACATAATAATTTCCAATAATCAAACATAGTTCAACATAAAACATTTTAACTTCGATATGGTAGATCCAATGTGACAGCGTGATAAAAATACAACAAGTGCCACTAGAAAACATATATCAAAAATAAGATTAAATTAGAACTCTGGATTTACCAAACCATTAAAAAAATTCACATATTTAGAAGACTCCATAACTTTTTCAAATAGCTAAATTTTTAGAAGATTGTGTTTTCCTCGGAAATAAAAGATACTACACAAATAACCGAGCTAACTGATATTCCAGAAAAAATATTCAGTGTCATTGACACCAGCCTTAGGTTTCTGTTGAAACATTTCGGCGTCGAATGTCGCTATGGACCGAGCGCCAGCGACTGGGTTTGTCACTAAAGGTTTTTTCTAGAATACCATTTACCAGCTGACTGTGAGTATCTATGGGGCAGATTTTTAATTTGGCAAGGAAGACAAATGGAACCTTACTTTTTAAGTATTGTTAAGGGCCAACTATTAAGAAAATCCATAAAATAATAAAACACAATATCAAAGCAGTATGTCATAGCAACAAGCAATAAAAACGGTATGCAATAGTAGTAAACGTCAACATAATAATTTCCAATAATCAAACATAGTTCAACATAAAACATTTTAACTTCGATATGGTAGATCCAATGTGACAGCGTGATAAAAATACAACAAGTGCCACTAGAAAACATATATCAAAAATAAGATTAAATTAGAACTCTGGATTTACCAAACCATTAAAAAAATTCACATATTTAGAAGACTCCATAACTTTTTCAAATAGCTAAATTTTTAGAAGATTGTGTTTTCCTCGGAAATAAAAGATACTACACAAATAACCGAGCTAACTGATATTCCAGAAAAAATATTCAGTGTCATTGACACCAGCCTTAGGTTTCTGTTGAAACATTTCGGCGTCGAATGTCGCTATGGACCGAGCGCCAGCGACTGGGTTTGTCACTAAAGGTTTTTTCTAGAATACCATTTACCAGCTGACTGTGAGTATCTATGGGGCAGATTTTTAATTTGGCAAGGAAGACAAATGGAAGCTTACTTTTTTAAGTATTGTTAAGGACTAACTATTAAGAAAATCCATAAAATAATGAAACACAATATCAAAGCAGTATGTCATAGCAACAAGCAATAAAAACGGTATGCAATAGTAGTAAACGTCAACATAATAATTTCCAATAATCAAACATAGTTCAACATAAAACATTTTAACTTCGATATGGTAGATCCAATGTGACAGCGTGATAAAAATACAACAAGGGCCACTAGAAAACATATATCAAAAATAAGATTAAATTAGAACTCTGGATTTACCAAACCATTAAAAAAATTCACATATTTAGAAGACTCCATAACTTTTTCAAATAGCTAAATTTTTAGAAGATTGTGTTTTCCTCGGAAATAAAAGATACTACACAAATAACCGAGCTAACTGATATTCCAGAAAAAATATTCAGTGTCATTGACACCAGCCTTAGGTTTCTGTTGAAACATTTCGGCGTCGAATGTCGCTATGGACCGAGCGCCAGCGACTGGGTTTGTCACTAAAGGTTTTTTCTAGAATACCATTTACCAGCTGACTGTGAGTATCTATGGGGCAGATTTTTAATTTGGCAAGGAAGACAAATGGAAGCTTACTTTTTTAAGTATTGTTAAGGACTAACTATTAAGAAAATCCATAAAATAATGAAACACAATATCAAAGAAGTATGTGATAGTAAAAAGCAATAAAAACGGTATGCAATAGTAGTAAACGTCAACATTATAATTTCCAATAATCAAACATAGTTCAACATAAAACCTTTAAACTTCGATATAGTAGATCCAATGTGACAGCGTGATAAAAATACAGCAAGTGCCACTAGAAAACATATATCAAAAATAAGATTAAATTAGAACTCTGGATTTACCAAACCATTAAAAAAATTCACATATTTAGAAGACTCCATAACTTTTTCAAATAGCTAAATTTTTAGAAGATTGTGTTTTCCTCGGGAATAAAAGATACTACACAAATAACCGAGCTAACTGATATTCCAGAAAAAATATTCAGTGTCATTGACACCAGCCTTAGGTTTCTGTTGAAACATTTCGGCGTCGAATGTCGCTATGGACCGAGCGCCAGCGACTGGGTTTGTCACTAAAGGTTTTTTCTAGAATACCATTTACCAGCTGACTGTGAGTATCTATGGGGCAGATTTTTAATTTGGCAAGGAAGACAAATGGAAGCTTACTTTTTTATGTATTGTTAAGGACTAACTATTAAGAAAATCCCTAAAATAATGAAACACAATATCAAAGAAGTATGTGATAGCAACAAGCAATAAAAACGGTATGCAATAGTTCTTACACCAATTTGTACGTCAACATAATAATTTCAAATAATCAAACATAGTTCAACAAAAACCTTTTAACTTCGATATAGTAGATCCAATGTGACAGCGTGATAAAAATACAGCAAGTGCCACTAGAAAACATATATAAAAAACATATTAAATTAGAACTCTGGATTTACCAAACCATAAAAAAAATTCACATATTCAGAAGACTTCATAACTTTCTCAAATAGCTAAATTTTTAGAAGATTGTGTTTTCCTCGGAAATAAAAGATACTACACAAATAACCGAGCTAACTGATATTCCAGAAAAAATATTCAGTGTCATTGACACCAGCCTTAGGTTTCTGTTGAAACATTTCGGCGTCGAATGTCGCTATGGACCGAGCGCCGGCGACTGAGTTTGTCACTAAAGGTTTTTTTTAGAATACCATTTACCAGCTGACTGTGAGTATCTATGGGGCAGATTTTTAATTTGGCAAGGAAGACAAATGGAAGCTTACTTTTTTAAGTATTGTTAAGGACCAGCTATTAAGAAAATCCCTAAAATAATGAAACACAATATCAAAGAAGTATGTGATAGCAACAAGCAATAAAAACGGTATGCAATAGTTCTTACACCAATTTGTACGTTAACATAATAATTTCAAATCATCAAACATAGTTCAATAAAAACCTTTTAACTTCGATATAGTAGATCCAATGTGACAGCGTGATAAAAATACAATAAGTGCCACCAGAAAACATATATCAAAAATAAGATTAAATTAGAACTAAGGAGTAGAGAGATGGACTTTGATAGAAATCTTTTGTAAATACGTATTTCTGACTCATTGGTCGTCATCAGTACGGTGTAGCCAACTAACAGTAGCTAAAAATAATTTGAAAAAGATCGCTATTGATAAAACAGAGTATTTGTCACCATCTCAACTACTTGTAGTTAAAATGAGTGCATAGCAGAAGCTAATTAAAAGGGTGGATGATTAAGTATATACTTTTAAAAAATAAAAAAAGACTTGTTTACAAAGAATTCACAAAATATATCAAAAAGTTGTAAGGCAACCGTAAATACGTATTTACTAAGAACGTGTTCATTTAATAAAGGCCTGGTTTTAGTTAAATATTACCTATACTAAAATTTCTAAAAAGTAACGCAGTTTCTTGAAGTTGTTTTTAGCTACAGTTGTGTTGCTCGTTTTTATTTTATATTATGTACGAATTTTTTCTGTTGGTGTACACTTTTTGTGAATTTAGGCTATTGGAGAGCGGAATAACCCCAATATAATGCATAAAAATCAACCTTACCCGCCAGGAAAAGACGCTAGGATAAAACATTTGTTGTAAAATGTTTGCCAACAAAAAACCTCGTTAAATTTTTTTTTTCGAGTATTCTTTAATTTATTATTAACAAAAAATATGCATCATGAAAAACAATTGGCAAAATTTTTCGTAAATGAGCATATAAGTGTATAAATCCTTTTTGTTCTTTGACATTTCTTGAAAAATGCTTACCTGACCAAAAATAGTCGTTTTGATTCCACAATTTTTTTAACACTATTATTTGCAAACCATTCCTAAAATCCGTATTTGAACACGATATTTATAATATTTATGTTATATTTAAACGTTAACAAAGAAGGCATTTTTAAAGAATTTTTCCAATTAGAGGAAAAGTTCATCTAATAAAATAATAAAATTAAAATAAACGTTTCAATTAGACGTTTTAAAAAAACTTAAAATATCTGAAAATTTAGGATGAGTTCGAAATTGACTTACACTTTCTTATTCTAAACGTAATACCCAATATATTATAATGTGTTTCGATTCGTGTTTGCAGAAAACACAAAGTCATACTGAACAAAAGAAACAACAACAATACACCGTGGTTCAGAAAAGAAATAAAAGAGAAGTGTAAAGAGAAACGAGAGGCCTACACCAAGTACAAAACCCCAGAATCCCGAGACAACTATAGAAGAATACGAAATGAAACAAAGCAGTTGGCAAGAACAAAAAAATAAAATTGGGAACAGTTGGAAGGATGGAAAGCGACTTCTACGGTACACAAAAACAAATATGGAGATTCATAAGAAACGAACGGAAAGAAATGGTAGAATTGAAGGAATGCAATAACATACCAGCAAACGAATGGGAAAGATACCTGACGGAACTGTTTAAAGCAAAGGAAAATAATAATCATCACAATAACGCACCTGAATTAAAACACGAAATAGAAATCACTTTTCAGGAAGTAGAAATAGCCATAAATTCACTCAAAAATAGAAAGTTATCACGACCAGACGGAATAACCAACGAGCTTCTAAAACACAGAAGTGAAAGTATAACCCTAGAGATGACAAAACTTATACAAAAACTAATATTGCACTGTAAGATACCAGACGCATGGAGAAACAGGTTACTGATACCCATGTTCAAGAAAGGAGATAAAGAAAACCCCATCAATTATAGAGGTATAAATCTACTGAACTACGCACTTAAGCTTACCACAAAAGTCCTAACCAACAAAATAAATAAACTAACAACTTTATCAGATGAACAACAAGGATTCAGATCCGGAAGGTCCTGCGTAGACGCCGTATCTGTACTGTACTAGACCTGACAAAGGCTTTCGATCGCATCCAAGTCGAAGACGTCTTACACCTACTGTATAAAAGAAACATACCAATCAATATTATACAAACCATCGAAAACATCTACCTTCATAATCGAATACAGTCAAAAATAAATGGAAAACTAACACAGTGTATACCAGTACAAAGCGGAGTCAAACAGGGTGACTCGTTAAGCCCACTTCTCTTTAATATAAAGATGGACGAAATAATACAAGCAGTACGTAAAGGTCATGGCTACAGAATGGGGAACAAAGAAATCCAAATATTATGTTATGCAGACGATGTCGCATTAATCGTCGAGGCAGAAGACGAGCTCCAAAGATTAACACATATCTTCAATAAAACAGTTAAGAAATGAATATGACAATATCAGCAGAAAAAACCAAATATATGACATCTAAATACTCACTACGGTGTAAAATCGATTTTTTTTGAATTAATCTCTTTATCAAAATTTTAAATCCTTTTTACTTTGAACAATTTATTTTAGTTATTAAAAATAAGTATCATGTAAATTAACTAATAGCAACAGTCTGGTTTGTACAAAATTAATATTGGGTAAAACATCAATAATGGGTAAACACACATTTTATTTACACTGACGAAAATAATCCATGAACATTATAAATAACATAAAGACAAATCTTCATAAAAAAGTCATATTTCCGTGTTAAATCCAAAACATTTTTCTATAGGGCAAAAATAGCACCATATTCTATAAATATAATATTGTCTTAACATTGTTTAACATACTAAGACGGAAATGAGAACAAAAAATAAGTCTCCACTTACCTTTGGTGCTTTAAAAAGGCTTATATTAACTTCGTTATCTTCCCTTTTCAAGTTTTTATCGGAAGGATAACTCATAATAGATCCCGGTACGAAGTTCTACTGGAGTAAACTTTCTTGGCACTCATATTTAAATAATATTAACCACCAAAACCGGTAATCTTATATTAACTAGATATACCTAATTAATTATTTTTAAAATTATTACATTCTCGATCCTTCTCCTGCTTTATTGGTCTCTATGAAGTTTTAGCCAAACAACCAGTAATACAGATATGCACTACAATTGCTGCCTATTTTTGAAGTCCAAACTTTATCCAAAGAAAACCAAAAGTAATTACTTTTGACTACATGAGTTACAGCTTAAATCAATGTTCTCCTACAGTTTGCAACACCATGTCTGAAAATAACATCACCAGTAATAATTCAAATTCATATACAACTGCTACTATGTCAAAACCCAAACCAAAATATCCCAAAACGATCAAGAAATATTAATACATGCAGAATCAAACTTACTACTGCTCGACTACGTAAAAGCCATAGGTAACATTGTTAGCCCAAAAATATATGCTTCGCCTCAAGAATATCCAATAATAGGATATGCATCTACTTAATAAGTCCTAAACTTGTTGAACATATTATAACAGAATATCCTACTATTACAATTGACTCTATTAAATTACACGTTAGAAAACTGGCAATTCCAGCCAAAAAATTCATAATTTCCAACGTCTGCCCATCAATACCTCATGAAATTATAGAAAAACACCCTAGAAGATCTAGATCTTCAACTTGCCTTACCAGTGTCATATGTAAAAGCCAGAATCTTCGGTGATGAATTTGCACATATTATGAGCCTCAGGAGGCAAGTATACAGGTAGCTTCGAACTTCAAATTTCATTAATAATTCCATTCTACAATAATTCGTACAGGATATTTTTTTCACTGAAAAAACGGCATGTCTTTTGTGCAAAAAAATATAGGAATACAGCAAATAATTGTCAAAATCCCCCTAGTAATCCTGTCCCAAATAAACAAACGTCCTCAGCTGAACCCATCCCTGCTACCCCAACATCAAACAATAACCTACAACAAAACTTGGTACTACTCGGTACCTACCACAAAATAAAAAATACGGTTCCCAATCAACAAACTAATACTGTTGATATCTCCAACACTTCTATTGTCACAAGGAATGAATTTCTTTGTCCTACCACTGATCAGAAACAAACTCGTTTTTATTTTAGCGATTTAAACTCTCAATAAACTAACACATCTACTAATATATCCATAAAAGACATAAAAAAGCAAAATAATGCAAGAAAAACGAACCCGATCAGTCTAAATTAACCGCCTCCTTTATTCTCACAATCAATAATCTTTATCAAGAAGCTCCGAACTTAACATATCTTCAGTACAACAGCTAAGAAATGCAATATGACAATATTAGCAAAAAGAACCAAATGTATGATAACATCTAAATACCCACTACGTAAAACCGAAATTGATGGGAAAATAATAAAGCAGGAAGCAAGGTTTAGATGTCTGGGAATAGATATAACTAGTTACGGAGATGCCGAAGAAGTACGACAACAAAGCTTAAAAGCAAGTAAAGCGGTGGGATCTCTTAATGACACAATCTGGAAGAACAAACACCTAAGACAAGACACAAAAACAAGAATCTATACAGCAGTAATTAGACCTATATTAACATACATGGCGGAGACAAGACCTGACACATCTAAAACGAGACGACTGCTAGAAACAACAGAGATGAAAATACTCCGACGAATATCAGGGAGAACTCTGTTGGATAGGATGAAAAGCGAAAACATAAGAAGAACATGCAATATAGAAGACATAAATGGATGGGTGACAAAACGAAAACAGGAGTGGAACGAACACATCAGTAGAATGGCAGAGGATAGAATAGTACGAATAGTACAAGTCACCAAATGGACGAAGAAGTATTGGCAGACCAAGAAAAAGATGGTGCGACAATTTAAACAATTTAGGTGGCTAATATTGAAGAAAAAACAGGCTTTAAAGTCTACATACTAGAAGGAAGAAGAAGAAGAAGAAATTTTAAACTCACCCGAACAAGTCTTTAACCAAATTGGTTTCTTGAAAGACATTCACTTATTTAACAGAATATGACCCCTTGTTTTCCATTTACTTTACCTTTAATGTATAACTTAGAGATCAAACATGTATTTAGTCATAAGTTCTTATTTAAAGCTTATTCGGCTACTACAGTCGAAACACATTAATTTAAATAATAAAAAATAACAGAACGCATACTTGATATTTCGCTAAGAATTATTTATATATTATATACAGTCATAAAATGTTTTAAAAACTCACCACAAACCTGATGTTTCCCGTGTGCCAGCAGTATATATTCTCAGAGGCGAAGCGACATTTATAAGAGCTGTTTTCCTGACTGGGACTGGCCGTTAACTGAGGGGTCCCCCAAAGGTACGCTATTTATAACCTTTATCTACGTCTAGTATTTGTCAATTGGTGGTACAGGTTTGTACTGAATCGTGTTGAACGCTTATCTGATATTTCACAACTCATTGTCTAGTTGTTTCTTCTCTGTGGATGGATTCTTTGTCTGATTTGTTGGTGTCCTATTTTAGGTTTTCCACCTCTTCAGGACGTGGTTTGTTTATTGTTGGGTGTTGTTTTTTCTTTCGCTGGCTTCGTGGATTCTACTGGTGATTTGCTTATCGTCGAAGGAGCGTACTGGACAATTAGAGGCGAAAGGGTTGTTGTTGTTGAAAGGGCAGCTGTGGCTGTATCCTCTGCAATAGACAGGTATCATTGTGCAATGGGATCGAAAAACCACAGAAAACCGATCCCTCCCTGTCTAGTCAAGCTCGAAGTGAGCATTTGAAAGTTATTGCGACGATGATAATAGAGGAAGTTGCCTCTTGGATATTAATGTATTCATCAGAGAGCTCGTTACTGGCAAGGACCAGCAGTATTGCGGGTAGGAAGGGGAATTTAGGTTTAGGTTTTCTTCTGAATATATTGCCGATGGATGAGCAGGTAGTTTTCAAAATGTTTTGGGCTCTGTAGTTTTGGTCGAATGGTTTTGGTTGTGTATCTCATGCTCAGAGAGGAGAGCCTCTCATCGATGGGCTGAATATTCGACAGGTGATGAATATGGGCGAAGGGGTAGTTGCGGCGCTTGTTATTCACTCTACGCAGGATTCTCCTCTCCAATGCAAGCAGTTTTTGTGTGAGATGGCAGCGCATCGTAATATAGATATTGAATCTATACTCCGGCCTAATAAATGTTTTATATGTGTGTATGAGTGAGCGTGGGTGTGTTCTTCCGAATTTACCACCATGAGCATTAAGTAGACCGAGTCTGCACCTAGCCTTGTTACAGGCTATGTCCAGATCGGTCCTTCAGTTCAGTGTTTGTGTAAACACCACACCGAGGTACTCGATCCGGTCGCGGAGCAGTAGTCGGTCCCCCCAGACTCTAAGGTTGTGTCTTTCGGATATGCTGGGTGTGACGTATCTGCTGAGATATTGATGTCTGAAGAGAATCATTTGTGTTTTATGTTTATGGGTAAGGTGTTACTCTCCATCTCCTACATCAGCTGTCGACCAGGTTAAGGTGATTTTGAGCAAACCTAAGTACTGAATCTACGTCTCGTGATGTTGTTACGAGAGCTGTATCATCTGCGTAGAACAAAGTCTTTGTGTTGAGGGTGTGTGTATTGAGGGTTAGTTAGTCATTATTGTAAATTGGGCAGGAAGGAGATGGAGGCTCTGTTGTTGTGTGCCACAAGAGTGCTCTTGTGGCCGAACATCAGAGATGAAAGTTGATTGGTGACATCTAGGATGAGCTGTCGCCTATCACAGAGGAGGTTTATGAGGATAAAGGAGATAAACTCCATGACTGCCTTCATGTCCGAAGTCAGTTCATAGGGGGAAATTCTTCTTTCAGTGGTAATTCTTGGAGGGATTTTGGGATTTCCTTTCTGCGGAGGCATGGGTACCTGCACTGTTTCTCGTTTTGACAGCACTTGCCACAATACTTAGGCACAGGGTTGGAATTTAGGGGGAGCTCAGAGGGAGTTCGTCCATGAAAATGCCCTTGGTCAGCATCTCTGTGTTTTAATTCACTTGAGGTGACCAGTTTGACAAAAGAGGTAGGGAGATTGGCACGAGATATAACCCATTATAGCCGAACTACAGGGACATCCATCTCTGAAAAAGTTTTTGTAAGTAGTAGACTTTAGATCGGAGTAGACTTTGTCTAAACCTTTGACGACCACCATGTATATGGGCCATATGGGGTGGTAGGGCGGGTACGGTTTCTGGGTGTGGGTACGTGTTTGGAGGTGATCTGGATTTTAAGATCGCACAGTGTTTCACTGACCTTGCATTGTAGCTCGACGTTGGTGGAGAGGATAGTTGTGAGGTGAGCGATTTGGGTTGGTATTACTTTTACCGTTGAGACTTGATTTAGCAAAAGCTCTCGGTGTTGATGACACTGAAGAAGTCACGTTGTGTGGACTTCTTCAGAGGGATGTGTTTAATGGTGTAATTAAATGATTTTGGTTGAGCGTGTTGATTTCCTGAGGTAGAGGGGGTAGAGGAAGAGGGAGGTGGCTCTATAATGAGGACTTGTGTTTGATGTCTATTCAATAATATCAACAAACAATGGTAAGGATAAGAAAGACTGATGAAAAAATGCACAAATCGATAATAAATACTTTATATTACTTACAAAAAGAACTCATCGTTAGTTAATATGAGTAAACATGTCTAAAATGCTGAAAGTAACAGTTTCCTTACATAAATTTATTAAAGTCTCTTTAAATGTATATAAACTACACTAAATGTTTTTATATATGCCGTATAAATGTTTAATATCAGTTCTAAAAAAGAATTAAAATTATATTTAAATGACCTTATGGATTCATACAAAGTTAAGGAGCCTTCTACTCATCTAGCAAAAAGAAAAAAGAGGGAATGTAAAGGTAGTGGGGGCAAAAATGTTGTTAGATAGAAAATGCCATTTTGAGAGACCACATTAAACAAGGAAAGAGAGTCTTTCCTTGTTTAAGAAATCAAATTTAGTTGGGTTATGTTATTGTTTGTCCCAACTGTCATATGAAAGCGTATTTATATTGAAGTTTTTTAATAATTGTGTCACATTTTAGACTATTATCATTATTTAATTAAAACTTTTCTATGCTTTAGAGTTAAAAAAAGTATTTTAAGTGTTAGGAATATGGTGCTTATAATAATATTGGAACATAGTCTTAAATTTGGCACTTTTGCATTTCCAGATATGTCAGCCATATTAAGAGGCCACTTTTATGAAGTTTGGTCTCCTTTTCATAACTATTAGATTTCCTCTTTTGTCTTTTTGCTTGATAGTTCTACTATACAAAGAAAGTGATAAAAACAGTAAGATAGACAAAACCATACATATTTAAATGATTATGTCTTATATTGGAAAAAATAAAGTTGAAATGATAATTCTTACATAAAAAGCAAATTAATGCCATATAAATGATAGAGGGATAAAATAAGGGAAGATGAGAGTGAGCAATAGCTAAAATATACAAAAACTTACAAATAGTAGAAAAATCAACCAATAAAATATACCAATTGTGTGCCTTGGTCACAGGATGTTGAAAATTTATCGTTCTGAAGGATATACATAAAACAATCCAATGTAATCTTGGTTTCTTCTCGGGTGGTGGTTTGATTTTCCCCTGCTTTACCTCCTTTTTGATCTCCTTATTCTCGGGAGCTCCATTGTCAGGTTCTTGTTTAATTTGTGGAACTGGTGCAATTTTAGGCTGAGGGGAAGCAGGTAAGGGAAATTTTCTTATCAATTCTCCTAGTAACATATCAACCCTTTGTCTTTGAAATAACGAATTAGGTTCCTCCCTTGGCTTTTCATCTTTTTTTACTTTTTCAGCTGCTTGCTGAGATTTAAAATCCCAAGAATAGCCTTTACTGGGATGATACTTGGCAAAACCCGAAGATTCCTCAAAGGATGATTGCAGATAGTGTACAGCAGATAACTGAAAGAAAAATATCTGATTAAACTTGTTTTCTAAATAGTAGACGACTTCTGTAGGAACATACAATGACATATCGTGTTATTTAAAAAATATATTACCAGGCTGAAGTTCAAAACACTTGCTAGATCAGGAGCCTGATAGACAATACCAGCAATAATATAATAATCTGCTAAGGGAATAATCTGCTGAGGACTTTTTCTGTGCTGCTTTCGAATTACATACAAAATCGGTTCTTGAACATGTAAAAGAACATACTCTACCCCTGTCATATTTTTAAAAACAAAAAAATATAGTTTTTCAAAGATCTATGGTCTGTTTTTTAACCAGGAGGAGTAATTCAAATTTTCCGCACCGTAATGCTTGTTTGCAATTAGTCCAACCGCAGGCAAGTTTACTCCATTAAATTATGACATATTGACACTAATGACATTTGTGAAATTTATTTGTTATTATTATTTTCCTCTAATATATAAATCGATTTCTGACTGTTTAAATTATTTGTAATAACTTGGACTTGGTGCTATGCGAATAGTATTTAATGTGATATTTTTCTAGATGATATTTATATTAAATATAGTTTAAAGTGATTTTAAATTTATAAATGTATGTTATTTATATCTAATTATCATAAGAAAAACGGCAACCATCTTTTAAATTTAGTGTATACTTGTTAAGAAGCATTTCCATTTTGTTTTCATTACAATAAAAGAACATTAGTAAAGTAATGTTGTGTTTTAGTTTGATTGTATGATACAGTTGGTTTGTTCTTCCTGGTTGTAGATCATCACAAGAAAACTGCAAAATTATGCAAGAATGTAACATAATAGATTGGATTTGTTGATTATCTCACAGAAATCCAGTATTTTTAGTAAATTTTATTTGTTGATAACAAATGGAACAAACTCACTGTCAAAACTAAACAAGAATCCAGCATTAAAGACATTGTAAGTACACACTTATTTATACAAAGTATCTGGTAAGAAAAAAAACTAGATTCAAGAAATTAATCATACCAGAATAAGAATATGGTCTACTATTAAAAGACAAATTTCTGAGAAAAATCATACTTAGATCTGTAACATTATTGACTCTCTCGATCAAAATATTCTCTAAACTATAATTAAATACCATAGACTTAAGAGATCTATAAAACTGGACACCCGATATTTAAATATATATACATGGGACCAAATGTGAAAACCGTCATTTTTTTATTGTAATATATATTGGAAGTGAATTGAAAAAAAATTATTTTATTATTCAAACATAAATAAACGAAGTTAGGTTAGAATTGACGTGTGAGGGTATCCCATATTGATTACTCGATTACCGCAAGGCCGAGATAATCAACAAAAAAAGAAGATGTATTTGGTGACTTTTCTAGTAACTTTCTTGAGTGTGAATCTGTCTTTTTGGTTTACTCCTCCTGGTTAAAAAACAGAGTATAGTACATCATCTACAACATAAGCTCTCTTACGTTGGCACAATTCTTCTTCTTTTGGCATCATAACCCTGGATGGGTCTTTGCCTGTCTGGCTATGTCCTTCCATTCAGATCTCTCCTGTGCCCTTCTTCTCCATTGTCTTATGTTTATATTGTTTTCAGGTCGTCTTCCACGTCATCCAACCATCTCGTTCTGGGCCCTCCTTTTTTTCGCCTTCCTATGGGCTTCCATTGTAACATTTTCTTTGTTGTTTTTGCATCGTTTTGTCTCTGCACATGTCCCAGCCATTACAGTCTTTGACTTTTCACAAATCTTACAATGTCATAACCTTCATTTAACTCATTAACCTCGTCGTTTCTCCTGATTCTCCATGTGCCATCTTCTTGTACCGGGCCATTTACTTTCCTCAGTATTTTTCTCTTGAATGTCCTGAGTTGGGCTTCATCTTTTTTCGTCATTACCCAAGTTTCACATCCATAGGTTACTACGGGTCTAATCAGTGTTCTGTAGATTTTGGCTCTTTCGTCTAATAATTTCGATGTCATCAATCTTGTATTAGCATAGTATGTACGATTCCCGCTGGAAATACGTGCATTAATTTCGCTACTTACGGAGTTCTTTTGATTGATTTCTGTGCCGAGATATGTAAAGGCATCCACTCGTTCGATAGTATAGTTGTCTATTGTGATATTATTTTCATTGTCAGTTATTCTTTTGACTGTCATATACTTCGTTTTTGCTTCGTTTATTTTGAGACCTCTTTTTCTTGCTTCAGGATCAATTTGTTTGAACACTTCCATTAGTCGTGGCTTATTCCTACTAATGATGGCTACATCGTCTGCATATGCAGTAATTTGTACTGATTTGGTGTTTATATGGCCAGTTATATTGGTTTTTCTGATGACTGCCTCAAGAACTAGGTTGAATAGCATGGTTGATAGGGCATCTCCCTGTCTTACTCCCATGTTGATGTTAAACAGGGGAGTCAGTTCTCCATCTACTCTGACTGCGGCTTTTGAACCCTGCAACGTCATTTTTATGAGACTGATGTATTTCTTAGGTATACCTAGATTACAAAGGTCTTCCAGCATTCTGTCTCTTTTCACACTATCAAAAGCTTGTTTTAAGTCTATATACATATTATATTATAGGTATATGTCGTATTCATAAGCTTTTTCTTGTATCGTTCTTAGTATGAATATGTTATCTGTAGTGGCTCTATTTGGTCTGAATCCATTTTGATAATCACGCGTTGGCACAATACGAAGAAATAAAAAAGAAATTCCTCGACAGTTCCTTCCGCGACCAAATTATAATGAAGGCGACACTTTGTATGGATTTACCAAAGACCTAACACTTTTCTCCCGTACAACTAAGAAAAATAAAGCTGTGATAACAATTTCTTCTGTGCATCATTCCATAGAAGTAGATGCAGATAATGAACTACCAGAAATTCTTTTTACAACTTGACCAAAAGGGGTGTAGACGCGATGGATGAAAAGTGTGTAAAATATTCCTGTAGCCGCAGAACACGTAGATGGCCCAAGGCTATTTTTTATAAAATAGTAGACGTAGTGGAGTAAATTCATACATTATGTTTACTTTGATTCTCGAAGATAATTGGACTAGATTTAAAATTATAGAAACCCTGGCTGATGAACTCGTTTCCTCACATTTACATAGAAGATATGAAATGCCAACATTACAAAGGCAACTGAAAGAACTGATCGGAAGTATCATTGATATTCCCGAAAATAAGGCTAACCAAGAAGAAGAGCTTGAAATAAGAAAATATTGCTACATCTGTCCATCAAAATTAAAAAGAAAGACTGCATATTTATGCACAACGTGTCAAAAACCCATGTTTGCAATGTTCTCAAAATTTGTATAAATTGTACAAGGCACATTTTTACGTTTTTTTGTGATTTGCAGGTTTTGTGCCGAATTTCAATTCTTCTTAGTCGTTATCCTGATGCAGGTATCGTGATATCATGAAGCTATTAGCTAAATTTCCCAATGTTCCTCCACGTTTTTCTATTTTCTGCCATTCTAGCACATTCTGACAATGGAGCGCCAATGGTAGCAACAATATGGTCCGTGTATCGTGTGGGAGATCTACCTATATTTCTTTTGCCTTCTACTTTTCCCTGGATGGTAAGTTTTTCAAGACTATTTCTTCGAAACACATGTCCAAAATAGCTTATTATTTGTTCTGATATTTGTGTTCTTAGTCTTTTCTTTATGTTTAGCTGGTCCAGTATGGATTCATTTGTTCTTCGGGCCACCCATGGTATTCTCAGCATTCGTTTCCAGCAGTACATCTCAAATACATCTATGTTCTTTTTGTATTTCTCAGTAAGGGTCCAGCATTCCGATGCATAAGTAAAAACTAGACTTCTTACTAGTCTCATTTTTGTATCGGTAGTTGTTTCATGGATTTTCCAAATTTTTGTTAATTTTGCCATAGCGCTTTTTGCGATTACTGACCGCCGCTTTATTTCTTCAGTACAACCTCCTTTGTTGGTTATTAATGAGCCCATATACACAAATTTATCTACAACAGCGATATTGTTTATCATGACCAGATGATTTTGATTGTTGTTAGCTCTGTCAATTATCATGATTCTCGTTTTATATCTGTTTATTTTAAGGCTCATCGTTAAGCTTACGTCTTCTATCCATTGTAGCAGGTGAATCAATTCAGCTTCAGAACTAGCGAGGATAGTAGTATCATCTGCATATCTCAAGTTGCAAATCTTCTTTCCGCCAATGGTGACGCCACCGTTCCAGTCCTCAGTAGCTTTCCGCATTATCCATTCACCATAGATGTTAAATAGAATTGGGCTTAGTATGCAGCCTTGTCTCACGCCCTTTGTGACCCTGAAACTATCGGTTAGTTCCCCATTTATTCTAACTCTGGCATAATTGTTATTGTACAGGCTTTTAATTAGCAGTATCAGATGATTGGGGACTCCAATTTCAGACAAAATCTGCCACATTTTACTCCAGTTGACCAAATCGAAAGCTTTACTATAATCTATGAAGCACAAATATGTTGTGATGTTGAATTCTCTGAATTTTTCTACAATCTGCCGTACGTTTAAAATTTGTTCTCTAGTACCACGTCCGGGGACGAAACCTGCTTGTTCCTCCGCAATGTTAGGTAGTAAAAAGGGCTTTATCCTCTCGAGAATTATGTGTAAGAGTATCTTACTGCAATGCGCAATTGTGCGATAGTTGCTACATAAATCTTTCGCTCCCTTTTTATGTATGGGAATATATAGTGATTGTGTCCAGTCCTCAGGCCATTTACCTGTCTCCCACACTCTTTGACGAATTGCAATTATGTTGTTTTTAATAATTTTTTATATAAAATGTACCTATTTTTAAACATACATATATTGTATTGGTTTCTATATGTTCAATTTTTTTTGGAATGACTTTAAAAATTTTGTGTTATAAAACATGTTACCATTTTTTCTGATTTTGTTAAGTCCTACAGTTTGATTTTTTTCTTTTTCACTAAAGCCAGGTTTATAAACGGACATAGTACATAATCATAAGTCATAAACATAACTTTAACCACAATCATAATTCACAAGATTTAAGATTGGTTTATAACTAGACATAATACCTAACCATAATATTTAAAAACTACTTCAGAAAATACAAACCTAACCAAATTTTTATAGATCTTGAAGAATTTTTTCTGGTCTTTAGATTCATAGAAAAGTAAAATAATTTTAAATAAATATGAAGATTAATAGAAAAGTTGCTTTGGCCATGGCATCAGTCCCACTTTATTTAACAATTGTAGCGACTATATCTGCCAGAGTTCTTAACAAGCAAAGAAGAGTAAGAAGGTATTCGTTGGATTACGCATGCGCATATTCCAACAATTCCATAATGTTTAATACTTAATTCATAAATGTTGAAAGTTACCAACTTTGAAGGTCACGTTTTAAGGACTAAATTTATGTTTTATGTATTATGAATGCTTTTAAATGGGTACATTTATTTATTAACTTTCAACATTATGCTTATATAACAAGATTATGGTTAAATACTAAAATTATGTTTATGACTGTTTATAAATCAGGATTAAATAAAAATGACATTACAATATTGTTTTATGGTTGAGTTTACCAAAAGTACAAGGTGAATATAGCCGCAAATGTCAAAAATATTTCGGTTTGGTAGTGTTGGCATGTTTTTATAATGCATATGTTGTATGCTTCAAATATAAAGAGATAAAGCTTTTAAAAAATACATTTTGATTATAGTATTTTATGAATTCCGCAATTTTTAATTTATATGAAGCAATAACGGGTAAATATTTGTCTCTTTCGAGATCAATTCTAAACATCTGGCAACTGCTGATTTGACGATTGCCAAATCTATCCCCTAATCTATCAAAGGGTAATTGCTAAAAAAATCCTAATAATTAACTGCAATTATTCTCCAAAGAAACCAATATTTACTAATTATTGTTTTATATAAATCAGAAATTGCAGAATTCGTAACATAATTTAAAAAAAAGTACTTATCTTTTTATATTCAAAGAATACAGCATCTAAATTATAAAAACATGCCAATTCTGCTATACCAAAATTTTTTGTTCCATATTTGCAATTTGCGACTATAATCAGCTTGTACTTTCAGTAAACTCAACCTGTTTAATTATTAAAAACTGTTTTATTGTTAAGTGCCAGCTTGACAAAACCAGCTTTTTTAGCCGTAAGTCTGTCAGACTCATGGTCACCATTTATGTAATTAATAATAGGGTCACCAGTTAAGGGTTAATCATCATCTATACAAACAATTACGTACGTAAAAGTTTTGTCTGCAAAAAATAATGTCTGCACATTCTGAGCAAATTCCGTTTGTACTATACTTCTATAATAGAGGGAGGGTTAAATATAAAACCGACAATAAAAAAGTACAAATTTATTTATTTATAACACATCATAATACATTTTTTTGGCAGAACCGATTTTAAAATCGTACAGACAAATTTTCTTACATTCTATACTTGAAAAAAAGTCACATATATTGTAAAAAAGTAATAATTACATTACAAAATAGTATTGCATAAAAATTGCATCAGCGCTGTTTTCTAAAAACAACCAAAAATTCAATAAATGCAATTTACACAACAGAAATAAAACCGGTAAGTCGATAGCAGTTTTTAGTTCGAAAGATATCGACTTATCTACTAACTGAATAATAATAAATAGTACACAATCACAGACACAAATCATAGGAATGATGAAACAAATTGGTCTTTAAAACACAATGCCATAAACAACAGAGAAACGAATGCTAACATTTCAATAATTTTAATTGTACCACTACACAAAAAATAATCAATATGTGAATAAATCATGCAACAAATATAAACAAATCATTTATAATTACAAAAAGAAACTTGCAATTAAAAAAAAATAACATACAAAATCGTTGACAATGACGTGAATGGCATCATTGAAAACTAAAATAGCCATCTTGTGAACGCAACTTCAGACAATAACTAATACCAGAATGAAAAAGACAATATGAATCTTTCTATTATAAAAACGTTTATCTAAAGTTTTTTATCGACAAAATATCAATGTTGTCCTTTTAATCAGCTCATCCATCCTACATATACCACAAACAAATAACAGGCATAATTTGCATAAATAAGCTTGGAGTAGACGTTTTAAGCAATCATATTATATAAAGTCGTTGACAATGAAAATCACATGATTGACAAATGACATCTGAAGTGACACTATACTACAGGACACGAAAACCGAACAACTAACCTTAATAAACTCGACAAATTTAATTTGAACTAACTGCTCTCAATAATAAGGCTTAGAGATATGACATATAAAGTCGTTGTCGATGACAATCTGAAGTTAAGCATGTTACAAGGTTTGTTTTGGGTTAATCTCTAATAGCATGGCGCTTAAATACAAAAGCAATTTACAAATCCATGTACATTTTTTTAATTTGAATGTTTGATTCTTGTGTCAGTATACATTATTTATTCATGTAGATTTTTCCTGGAAGGAAAAACTGATAATCCAGGACATAGTTGAAGGAAAAAGATCTAGAGGGAGAGCTTTTGGATGGATCAAACATAAATACTGACTAATCGAGGGTTACATGAAGCCCAGATGGAAAAGAATGGAAGGGAATTGTTAACAAATTATAAAAAGTTGATAGTGTCGGCACTTTCCTATAAGGGATTGGAACTGAGGAGGAGCATGAGATTTTTCCTTCACGTTTTGTATAGTGTTACAACAAAAATTATTGAAATAATCAATTTAGTTAATTATTTACAGCGATGGTGTAAGTTGTACAGAATGTACCGCCAAATCTACTACTTGCTTCCGTTTTAAAGCAAATATACCAAATAGTACGTAAATTAAAGCTTTATATATTACTAATATATCAATTTACTAATGCAATCAAAAATGTTTAAATGTTGAACATATCCAAACACATAACGTGGAACATTCTGTACAAAGTTCTCTCAGACAATCAGTTCAGCTAAAAATTAGTTTGATACTTACAATACCTCCTACTTGAATGCCATTTCAGCATTTAAATAAAGATTTTTCGGATCATAAAAACTATATAAGGTACAAGAGATGTCTGCAAAAAAGTCAATGTGAAGAAGGATCCATAAAATGCACATTTAAACGAATGTTTTAAATGCACAGGGTGGCCAATATTTACTGGCACACCGAAAAATATATTTTTTAAAAGAAATCTCTTGTACCTCTTTTGGTACGGACACAATTTTGAACTAAAACTAGTAACTAGTAAAAAATTAAGTAGCTAATGACAATTTAAAAAAATACGACCTAAAACAAATATAAATCTATATAAATCGTTGTTCTTGCTCGTAATGATGGTAAATTATTCTCATTTTGTGAAATTGTAAAAATGAGTATTTTTATGATCTAAAAAAGTATTTAAAATACTTAAGAACCACATTTACGAGATCTAGGTCATCTTTGTACTACAAGAATATACTTTAACAAAAATATAGTATACGTGTAACGTTGAAAACGGATTAGACTTTCGATAAAATTACCAATTTCCACTTGGAACAACAGTTTCAAAAGGTTTTTCGTTAAAACTTGTGCGTATATGTTATTTCGTTCTTGATAACTTAACTACTAAAGTTTAGGAAAGTTGCAAAGGATGGTTTTCCATTTTCACCTATAACAGAAAGCAAAAGTTTGTTAGTTTTTAATGAATTTTGTTTAAAAAGTATTCTATTTTTGTTCATAACTTAGACCAGGGTGGATCTGTTTTGAAGTTCATGAGAGAGGTGGCATTCGGATTTTTGTTCGATTCTTTAAACCATCGAAAACGTAATAATTCGGAAGATAGACAAAATAGGCATTAGTATAAGTGATTACCTCCTTATTTGACGTAAATTATTGTCCTCCGAACCATTTTTGAAGTGTATATGATGAATGTATTAATCATTCAAATTTCATACTTTTAATTTGGAAATTTAATAATAACAAGATGAATGAAATACTCTCTGAAATTAAAGAAAACTGTGAAATCGACTATGTAATCCAACGTCAAACTTCCCAGCTGAAAACAACTGATGTAAGGGTATACCGTGGATCAGAATGTGGATCCGATCATCGTTTACTTATGGCCAACGTGATAGTTGCAAAACCATTGCAAAAACAATAACACTCAGGTTCAGAATGTAGAAAGGGGATAAGAAGTAACATCCCCTAAATATAACCTACAGAGTATAAAAGAAGATTCAACGAAATTTCTTTATAAATTACGACTGGCCACAAAATTACAAAATTTGAATCGAGAAAATATCAGCGGAAGAATTATACCAGCAACTTAAAAAATGCATTCATTAGGCTGCAAGTGAAGCTTTGGAGTATAAAGACAAACATGAAACAAAAAATCAAGAATGGTGGTCAGAGAATATGCAAACGTTAGTAAACAAGAAGAAAACTGCTTATCAGAAATGGATGTCAACCAGAAAGGAGGAAGATTACAAGATATATAACAAATTAAATCGAGATGTAAAAACAGAAGTAGTGAAAAGTAAAAATGAGAGGTGGGATCGAAGATGTGCAGAGGTGGATAGGTATATGGGTGGAACAAAAGGTGGGCAAGCGTGGAAGATGATAAAGTCTCTCCGGAGGGAAGGAAAGGAAAAATGTAACATACGGTTAATAGATCTGAAACAGTGGAAACACCATTATGAGGTCTTACTGATAAAAGGATAGATGTAAATTAAAAGAGATCGAAAAGAAAGACATATCCGAAAATACACAAATAATTAAAATAACAACCGGAGAGTTAAGCGATGCCCTCAAAAGATCGAAAAACGGTAAAGCAGCAGGACCTGGAGACATCCCAATTGAGTTGGTAAAGTATGGACCAAAAATATTACATGAGATGTTGGTTCAACTACTTAACAAATGCTTAAAAAGACAAAATATCCCTGATGATTCTAATGTTGAATACATCAGCTCAATATTCAAGAACGAGGATAAACGCAAATGCTCTAATTATAGGGGAATAACTGATATCAGCTCAGTGGGGACGTTGTACGGTCGAATAATAAAAGAAAGAATAGAATCACAATACGAAGACATAGAAGAACAAAATGGATTTCGTGCATGAAGGTCATGCACTGACGGTATATTCGTTCTGCAGCAGGTAATCGAAAAACGGAAAGCAAGGAATCTATCTACCCACCTATTGTTTGTAGATTTAGAGAAGGCATACGATACGGTACCTTTGAAAAAACTTTTTCAAACATTGACGAAAGTAGGTCTCAGTAGAGAGTATGTGGATGCTATCGCAAATATATACAAAAATGCAAGAAGTGTCGTTAAAGAAGGAAACTTTATATCTGAATAATTTACAATAACAAAGGGGCTTAAACAAAGATGTTGTCTATCTCCGACCTTATTTAAAACATACGTATATTCAATCATCGCTAGAGCAGTGGAGGAAACAAGTATCCGGAATGGGAATAGACATAGGCGGTTGTAAATGCCTAACAACTTTATTTTTCGCAGATGATCAGGTAGTCATCGCGAATGATGAGGAAGACATGGACTACATGTTTAGAAAACTAAAGAAAGAATACGAAAAATTGGGCCTCAATGTAAATACGTGAAAGGCAGAGTATCTTTAAACAGGAGATGATGAAGAAGATCCAGTGTTAGAAATAAGAAACACAAAAATATGCAATGAATATAAATATCTCGGATCTATAATATCTAAAGAAGGCACTACTAAAAGAGACATTGAATACAGAACGCAGCAGGGAAATAAATCGGTAAACATCCTAAACTCTCTACTATGGTTTAAAGATATTAGACAAGAAACGAAATTGACAATCTATCGAACCTTGGTAGAGCCTATTATGACTTATGGGACAGAAGTTTGGCAGATCACGAAAAAAAAAATAGAAAAAGAATAGAAGTAATAGAAATGGATTTTCTAAGGAGAGCGTGTAATGTATCTAAAAAAGATCATATCAGGAATGAAGATATTGGAAGGAGGACAAATACTGTATATTCCAGTGTAGACAAAATTGAAACGAGACAACTAGTGTGGTATGGTCACGTGAAGCGAATGACTGAAAATATATGGTCAAAGAAAGCTTTAAATTACACACCACAACAAAGAACAAGAAGAAGGCCTTCAGTTGCCTGAGAAGAAAATGTACGGCACATAATGAGAGATAGAGCCATCAAAGACGAACGGCTGGACAGAAAAATGCGAGAAGCGGCTTTGGACAGGTGTAAACATGTGAATTACGATACAATAACCTGGTCCATCAGCAGTATTGAAATGCAATAACTCAGCCGATTAGTAATTTCGAAGACAGGTAGTCATAGATTGATTTCATATAAATATTGTAAATTTCTGTTTTTCTGTTCAGTCGTAATTTAATTAGCAAAAGTGCTGTAACTTTGTTAGTTGTACGTTAAAAAATACCTTTTCAAAAGTATCTCCAGGAGAAAAAACTTAAGTGGCGCAGTCGGTAGGATATGACATTTATCTATAATAGTCTTGGTGGTTTATTAGTTAGCTTTTGATGGGATCAGTTAATGCTAGTTGGATATATTTATCATTGTTATTGATTAATGAACAACTTTTCCAATATCCAGATTCTGCCAAACCCTCCAACCTTATGACATGCCGTAGGAGCCATTTTAAAACAGCGTCCAATAGAAAACGATAAACCCATCGCCTATATATTCAGAACTTTAAATGAAACCGAATTGAAATATTCTACTATCGACAAAGAAATGCTGATGCGAAAAGCCTAAGTCGAGCCTTATTTTATTGAAACATATATTTTCTTATATAATCAGGATATTGTTTCTTAATTTCTTAGCTCAACCGTTATATTAAGGACAGGGTCAACAAAACGATTGCTGTTTAGTCTCTACTGAGACAAATACCAAACATTTCATGAACAATTGAGTGAAACTATCAACTACCTGGTGAAATTCCGTTACCTCAACTATTTCACGAAACTTGATTCGTCGATCACTCAAATGCATATCAGGGATTTTACAAATAATTTTGGGACCTTTCTATAATCATCAGGGTAATTGTAAACAGATGCCAATTGCAGAGTACATTAACTCACTTTTGATCTCTTTTGGCAGAAATCCTTCAAAATAAAATATGAATTTTTTGTAAATAAACAAAATAGCTTTTTAAACAAACGACAATAAAGTTGAAAGCATGTGATAAATATAACTGAAATTTTGGCAGCTGTCTGCTGATAAATAATGCTAACGAATAATAAAGCAGTTTCTCTACTGCCGGCGCCATCTATTGGAGTTTCTGAAGACTTACTGAACGTTCATAGCCATGCGATGATACAATTGAAAGTTTAACAGCTGTCTGATTATGGTAACGAAAAATAAAGTATTATATCTACTAAGAGCGATCTGTTAAATTTTCTAAGAGTCTTAGTGACTAAAAAGAGTTCAAAAGTCTTGTTGAGCGTCCACATGATTATGATCTAGACAATTCTCATTGGTACCTTACCATACCCAAGAGAGGGCACTGGAATGTTTTGTCGCGAAGCGATAAACGAAGTTCTGATCCTTTTGGGACATACCTCTTCATTTGCATCAAGTGATGATGCATTCGTAGGTAAAGGCAGAAACTATTGTCTTTTTTTCTGGAGCGTATGTATTTTTCTCGTTCTTTTTAATCATACATTGAGAACATATGTAACAATAAATAGCTCTAACAACCAAATAAATGTCGTTCATTCCAACAAATGCGATAGAGATTATGTAAAAAAATGTTTTTTGTACTATGCCACTATTTCTGTTTGAACAACTTTAAAAAATTAATACTGTAAGATGTTTACCTAAATTTGTAGAAGTAGCAGCATCGTTTTCTGTATCTGAAGGAGAATTATCCAGTTTTATGTTAACACCAGAATCTTGTGAATCATCTGCAACTCCACCTGGAAAGTACAAAAATTCAACTAACAATATTTTGTTTTGAGGAGTTTTTTTCGGCTGTATATGTCAACAGTTACTATTTGACGTTTTAGTTTGTTTAAATGCCTAAAAGCTTGGTTTGCAACTAAAAAGTTACCAAAGTTCTCATAAAATTCTTCTTTTTAATGTCAAAATATTTATTTTCCCTAATACTAAATAATTTAATTGTTTTTAGCACCATGTTCTTAAGTAAAGAAGGTCTATACGTAACAAAAAATGAAAAGCATGTATAGTACAAATGGAATTCGGTCAAAATATGCAGACGTTACTCAAGCTTTTATTGTCTGAGTCATATTACCGATAACAGCGATGAATGGAAATATAAAGGTTAGGACTTACACTCACAATAGCTTTTACTAACATATTAAGTTTGTATAAACGAGGCTTTACTAAGAAAGAATTGGAAAGTTTGTAAGTCATAGATATATCACGTTTTTATATTATCACTAACACTGCAACCAGTTGTGAACAAGAAATAGTGTTTTTCAATTATATGCAGGAATAAGCAATCCACCATTTACTGGCCAACGGCTTAGGGCGGATGAGCTAGTAAGTTAAAGGACACTCTGTTGTCCTGAGACTGAGAAATTGGTCTCGAAGGCTGAAGAACCAAGAAAGTGGTCAACGACATCAGAATGCAGAAGGCAACGAGAAACCTCTTCATTAAAGGTCGTTGATGACATTTCTAGTATAAATTATAATGGCTAGCACTATTTGTGCAAGAGACCTTATTGATTATGGTAATCGGAGACCGAAATCCGGCAGGGGAGGACAACCATCAGAACACAAGGCCTCCTCTGTCGTCAACATGGGAAACCCTTGCACAAAAAAAGCAAAAAAAAAATATTCAACCCTCTCAGATAAAAATAGTTACCTGGAATGTAAGAAGTATGTATCAGCCTGAAAAACTACATAATGTTATTAAAGAGAAAGAGAAGCTAAATATAGATATACTTGGAATTAGCGATGTACAATGTGTACGATGTACGATGTGTAAGAATGCTAAAAACCGAAGAAATAAAAAACGAATTAAAAAATAATGTGAATGTTAATATGCAAAAGACACTAACTGACAACAAACAAATTATGGATGTAAATAAAAAGTGGTATAATATAAAAAACACATTACTGAAACCAGCTCGAGAAAGTTTGATACAACATAGGTCAATGGTTATAACACACTGGATGACAGAAGAAATACTATTACAGATAAAAGAAACAAGGAAATATAAAGGAAAAGATCTACAGAAGTATAAAGAAATACAACAAATAATTAGGGAAAAAATCAAAACAGCTAAGGAAATCTATTTAATGAAACAATGTAAAGAGATAGAAGAACTAGGAACAAAATATGATATTGTGAGAAATATGCACAAAAAAATAAGAGAAGTGACTGAAATGGGTCGATATAGACAGCAAGGACACATAAAAGACATAAAAGGAGTACTACCAGTGGCGGCTTTTCTTTATGTGCTGCTGAGCTGCAGAACTACCAAACAACCATAGCAAATCTTAATTATTAAAGAATAATTAATATAGTTTTATTTCAAATCTGCCATATTATCATATTAAACATAAACTGTTAATAATAATTCACCAACAACGATGATTAATATTATTTTTTTTACGTATTTACTCCTCTAGTGAAACCGTATAATTTTTTTACGTATTTGGTGCTCCAGTGAAGCAATCTTTTTACGTATTTGCTGCTCCAGTGAAGCCGCGTCGATAACAACCGAAACACTGGCAGCGGTAAAATGCATTTATTAGGCAAACGGCGATCTTAGCCGATGTGCTTCGGCAATCGGCTGATTAACGGCCTCGGAAATGTGTTTGCGAGCTGCAATTCACGACAGTTATTCGTGACCGTTGCATCTGTGCCGTGTTTAGAAATTCTTAGGTTACAATTTTGTTTAATTTGTTTTGTTCGAGCGTGTTTAAAACAATGGAGTTTCAATTTAAATTAGGTGTAAATAAATTTCAAAAACTTCACTATCAACAACAGTTGATTATAAAAGAACGTGGCCGTCCTATGCCTGATCTTAATATTGAAGTGTCCGGTAAAAGCCGTGGAAAAACATATACGCGTAAATTTAATAAAGACATGTATCTACGAAATCAGTGGATTTGTGGATGTTCCGAAAAAAATGCTTTTTTCTGTTTTCCGTGTGCATTATTCGGCGCAGATAAAGAGGAAAAATTGTGGCGCGAGACAGGAGTGCGGGATCTAGTGCATTTAAGTGAAAAAATAAAAAAGCATGAAAACACGCAAACTCATATGAACAATGAAATGCGATTTGCATTATTTGGGAAACTTAATATACAGGCCCAACTTGACTCTGCTTATTGGATAAATATACAAAAACACAATGAAGAGGTGACGAAAAACAGGTATGTTTTGTCAAAAATAATTGACTGTATAAAATTCTGTGGGGCTTTTGAGCTCGCCTTACGAGGACACGATGAATCTGAAACATCAGATAACCCTGGAATTTTTCGTGGTTTAGTGAATTTTTCTGCTGAACTTGATAAAACACTTAGTGAACACCTTACAAATGCGACAATTTTCAAAGGTACCTCAAAAACAATACAAAATGATATTTTGGATTGCATGCTAGAAGTATACGCTGAGGAGATTTTAAACGAAATCAATGAAGCCCCATTTTTAGCAGTGATAGCTGATGAGACAACGGATGTTTCTATGAAATTTCAAATGGTCATTGTTTTTCGTTATGTAAAAAAACGGTGCTCCAGTTGAAAGGTTTTGGACTTTTTTGCTTCCAGAAAAACATGATGCTGAAACCTTAGCTAACACAATTTTGAATGTTTTAGACCCAATATTAAAGAATAACAAAAATAAGCTCATTGCACAAAGTTATGACGGAGCAGCTGTTATGAGTGGGATACATGGCGGAGTGCAAACAATAATTAAGAGAAAATATGAAACTGCTCATTTTGTGCACTGTTACGCCCATCAATTGAATCTAATAATGTCAAGAGCATGTTCTATTAATTCCCAAGTACGCGTATTTTTTGGAGATTTACATGATATACCTGGATTTTTTAGTCATTCACCTCAAAGAATAGCTGTCTTAAATCAAATAGTTGGAAAAAATATTCCTCGTTCAATCCCTACACGCTGGAATTTCAATATTCGTACAGTAAATGTCGTTTACGAATATAGAGACTTTATTATTGAGTGTATGGAGCAACTAGAAGAAGAGTCAAATGCTATTACTTCCAAGGAAGCAAGAGGACTTAGACGTATTCTGGAAGATCAAAATTTTACTTTCTGGCTGACTGTTTTTCATTATATTATGCCACATGTTGACGTTTTGTACAATAATCTTCAAAAAAAGAACATGGACCCAACCGAAGCACAGAAAGCTATACATGTTTTTGAGCAAAGTATTAACAATGTCCGAAATAAAATAGACCCTATCATACATCAAGCTTCAAATTTAAATGCGGCGCCTAGTGTCCAAAAAAGGAAACGCCCAAATAACAGCCAACAGGATCACCGTATTGCCTGTCTAGAAGTTTGTGATGTTATTATAAACAATGCAAAAGAACGGTTTGCATATACAAATCATCTAGTTGCCGCAACACTTTTATCTTCAGAACATTTCGAAAAATATAATAATAAGTTTCCTGAAAATGAATTGGATTTAACTTGTACAGCTTATAACTTCTTTGATAAAAACCGTTTGCGAACAGAACTGTCAGTTTTGTATTCCAATATCGAGTGTAGAACATTAAAAGGTGCAGTGCCTTTACTAAAATTTATAATTTCTAATAATTTAGAGGACACATTAACAGAAACCAAAAAGTTGATACAAATTCTGGTGACTACGCCAATGACCACAGCAGAAGCTGAACGTAGTTTTTCAACTTTAAAACGGATCAAAACATTTTTAAGAAATTCAATGTGCGAAGACAGATTAACAGCCCTTTCCACACTCTCGATAGAAAAAAAGTTCATCGCTTCAATACCGAACTTTAACGATAAAGTAATCGAAAAGTTTGCGACAAAAAAGGACCGGCGTATTAATTTCCAATTTAGAAAAATGCAATAAATGTAAGTTAATCAGATTTTTATAGCATGTCGTTATTAGTTACTATTAATTAGTATTAAAGCTAATTTTATTGTTTTTGTTTTCGTATGTTATTCTATTTCTATTATTTTATATTGACCGTGGTTCATGCAGCACACCCTATAGCAGATGTCACGAGCCGCCACTGAGTACTACTAATAGATTTAATTTAGAGAACTTTTCCAAGAGAACTTATTCAAGATGAAAGAGGTGAAATGCATGAAATACAAGAATTATATCCTTAATATGTTATTAAAAACTCTAAAGACAATAAGACAGCTGTATTAGATGAAATACCAGTAGAACTGTTAAAACTAGTGGCAGAGGAAAACTTGGAAGTATTGGCAGATTTATTCAACAAGGTGAACGATACGGGAATAATACCACAAGAGTGGCTGAAGTCAGCATTTATAACCATCCCTAAAAAACAAGCAGCAAAAGAGTGCTCTGATTATCGAACACTGAGCCTCATGAGTCATACATTAAAAGTACTGATAAAAGTAACACATAAGAGAATATACGAAAGGCTAGTGGAGATAAGACTACGTACCATTCGCTTTTATATATTTTCAATATTATTATATGGAGCTGAGACTTGGACATTAAAAAAATGCAATTTAAAAAGAATCGAGGCTTTCGAACTCTGGTTATACCGCAGAGTAATAACAATATTATGGACTGATAGAATTACAAACAAAGAAGTACTGGAGAGGGTTGGTAAAGAAACATAACTAATCACCACTATACAAACCAGAAAACTGGAATACCTAGGTCACGGGATGAGGTGACCAAAATATGAAATTTAAAGACTCATTATACAGGGAAAGATTCAAGGAAGATCTGTTGGCCGAAGGCAGAACTCATGGTTCAAGAATCTACGTGATTGATATCAATGCAGATCGACTGATCTGTTTAGAGCAGAAAGTTCAAAAATAAAAATAGCAATTATGATTGCTAACCTCCCTAGGGGGAGGGCACTCTAAGAAGAGGAATATATATTTCAAAGTTAGCCTGTAGTAGATTGAGTTGCGTGTGTTTGTTGTATTGAAAATTCTTTAATTAAAGATATTACGTAGGGAGACACTTTTAGAATGTGGCGTCCTTGGGAGAATAATAATTCCGTGCATGAGATTGGAGGCTCAATAGAAGAAGATTCTTAACAATTAGATTTACTTGGTGACTATAGTTGGTTCGCTATATTTACGCGGGTTTCGGATTAAAAATTTTATTGTAAGTACCCAGTTTTAATTACCCGAATCTTTGGGGAAATATCAACTGGTCAAATGAAATGAAAAATAATCCATAACTTTTTTTAATTAAATAATAATGGAAAATCTTTTATATAATTGACAGTGTAATAAGGAGAATTACTTCATTAATGGAGTCTAATGTGGCTAATATAAACCTAATAATAATTTTATGTTACACTTCACACAGAAAATATGGTCTATGTATATTTGTTCCATGGAGAGAATTTCTAATGAAAAATAAAAAAATTTAACTTGCCAACAAAAATGAAAATCAGTCATTATCATCAAAAATATCATAATCGTCATCATCATCACTGTCATCACCATTAATTGTTATTATGATTGGACTTTGTTTATGATGATTTCGTTTATTTTATTTTTACGAGTCCACCAATCTTCTATTAGTTTCTCGCATTTGAATATACAGTTGCACCACACTTCTGGAGTTACAATTGAAAGTGTCTTTCGCCAAGTTTCCCGAACTGCGTCGTCACTATAACCGTTAGGCCCAATATGGTTGTCATAATATTGTTTTGCTATTCCCCATATATATTCGATGGGATTAAACTGGCAATGATACGGTGGCAGACGTAAAATTGATGACCGTAACTTTCAATAATCTGATCCACAACAAAGGTTTTTGGTTTTGCGTGGATATTTGCCAAGCGTAATAATTCTGATTTTAAAATATGTTGTGTAAAAATGGTATATGTTCCTTTGTCAACCATTCTTTAATTTTATTAACAGTCGAAGAATTCGTTGGACTTTTGTTTAATACTTCAGAATGGTAAGGTGCATTGTCTAAAATAATTACGCTAGGCTCACTTAAACCTGGGAGAAGTTTTTCATGTAACCATTTTACAAACATTTCTGTGTTCATATTATCGTGATAGTCACTTGATTTTTATTTAGATGAAAATATTAAATCAGCACCTTCTATAAAAACCGATTTTCCTCCTGCATGTAAAATTATGTGTCGCTTCCCTTCTCCATCAGTATGTTTGATAGACTTTACGTTATCATCTTGCCATATTCTCTTGGTTGCACCCCTAGAAAATATCCATGTTTCGTCTAAATATATAAAATTTGCCCTTTCTTCTTTTAATTTAGAATATTTTCTTAGAAAGTTAATTCTTTTATGCACAACAGTACTTCTTTCACAAAGGGCTTTTCTGTTATCCTCCTTTTGAAATTTGAAACCCAAATTATGTATCACTTGCTATAGACTTGTTCTGCCAATTTCGTCAAATTTTCTATCTTTTAATTCCGAGAGAATTGTATTTAAGGTCACATGTTCCTTGTTGGCTCGCATTCGATAAATGGTATCACGAATTTCATTTTTTTTCCATCTGGAATATCTTTCGTTTTCAATGATATGCGAGTTTTTCGGTGATCTTCTTTCGGCCGTTCATTATTGCGATTTTGTAATACTCCTCATAGTTTGGTTTCACTAATTCCTAGAGCATCATATACGCGTTGTTGAACAGACATTACCGATTTTAAAGGACCGCCATTTTCTTTTTCATCCGTAAAATACATATGTACACTACAAATTAGACTATCTACATCTAACACACGTCTAGGCATTTTTAAATATTTCCACCACACATACAATGTCAACACTGGCAAAGAATCAATTCAACTGCAATATTGTAACAAATTTATACCTACCCTAGTATTATTTTAATGCATTATAAAATATGACCATTAATGCAGTTTTTACCTAATTTTCTGGGAAGTCGTTTACTGCAACTGGTTATCAATGAGTCATTAGCATAATTTTGTTAATCCGAAACCCGCGTAAATATAGCGAACCGACTATATATTGAATGCAGGCGAAATATTGAATATCTCTCTAACGATGTCGTATATGCCAGTATAGGAGGGACATCTACAACACGAACAAAGAGAAAATATAGTGGCAAGTTCCGAAAACAAGTACAGTAGTTGAAGAAGACATTAGAGAGGGTGTATAATCGACGCGGTTCAATCCGGAAGCCTGTTGAGTTTAATATTAATTCTTGTAATAGTATTAATCTTAGCGTTATATATAGTTCATAAAATTTTAGTATTTTTCTCTTGCCGTAAAGAGTATGGTCGTGTTTGAAGCAATTACAACCTAGTAGACAGGCAACTTACTTCAAATCTACCTTTTAACTGACAAATAAAAGATCTATTATACGATATTTTTTAGTTTACTTAGAGAAAAATGTCAACTTTATTTTATCATTATCTTCGAACAAAAGAGTTTCACTCAAAAGTCGCTCTAGTTTGTTTTACTTTTTGTATTTTTACTTGTGGGTGCCATTTTATTTGAAACGAAGTACAGTGACGTAATTTAATGGCCAAGTTCGTTAAACTTACCTTTAAGCATCAGTTTATCCGGCATCGGTAAATCCGACGGGTCCGGAGAAGATATGGACGGCATGATTCCATTCCACAGATATTTCACGGGCGGTAATAGATGGCGCGCAGGTGAAATCAAAGTATCAGGATTGCCCAACAGCTGTGGATTATGAATGATGGGCATTTGTATCGACAGGTTTAAGCGACTCTCGAACGGAGAATTGATCGCCCAAACGTTCCAAGGATTGCTATCCTATAATTTGAAGAAAAATAAATGCACTGTGAACATCTATATTTCAAAAACCTTATAAAACAAGGTTATTTGAGAAAGTTTGTCGCATTGTTACAGTTATAAAGGAATATTCGTTAATCATCTCTAAGAGATTAAAAATATCTCTGGTACATTACAATTGTGAATAAGATAAATAATCACATAAATAAATTATTTTACTTACCGGTGTTGGTGGAGTATCAGGCTTAGGAGGACAAGATCGCTTGATGTTTGTTGGTACCATCTCTAGTGGAGGAGGTGGGGGCCAATTATTGGGACTGTCTCTCTTACCCACCGCGTCGTTGTGCTTGAACATGGACGGTGGCAAAGATACGAAATGCTCTGTAACAAAGATCCATCATCCAAGTTGTAAGTAATTGATAAAACTTATTTTTTCTACAAAAAATTTTCATAATATGGAAAGTGGCGTATTATACACCAAAAAGCATGCAAAAGAAAAATCATTTATATGCTAATATTTTGACATCCTTTTCCCACCATCAAAATAGTAGAAATTATCAAGCACCATCTATTGGGCCCGGCGCAAATTGAGCACAGCCCACGCACATCCCAAGCGCAGCACACGCGTGGGTTATTTTGTAAAACGTGGTTTTAGACGGAGCGACGAATATTAAACCCAAGCCACGGCCAGGCTAATGCCAGACCAAAAAAAATTACAAAAAACAAAAAAAAACCGGCTTCGGCCACCAAAAAAATCAAAAAATACTAACAAAAACCGGCTTCGGCCACCAAAAAAAAACTAACAAAAACCACAAAACCCGGGCACGTAGGGCCCAACCCCCTTGAGCACCAAGTCGCCGAACTGAGCCGGGACTCAGAGCGGAGACTTGAGGCCCAAGTAAGCAATTTTAGTTCGCGGATAAGCCATATTAAGATACAGGAATATAGCGGAGCTGCGCTGTCCTGAGTTTTTGCATTCGGTTAGGAAACCATGTTGGGGTTCTATTACCTATGACCTCCACATGAAGAGCATTTGGCTGATTGTTGTGCCTCTATAGTGAATCAGATTGCTATAGGGGGGAAAGGGATGGTCTAGAGCATTGGAGCACTGTGGGGTGACTCCTGTTTTTACTCGAGTTAACACACCTTGCTCCAATGAATTGTTACACCCGATCGTACTACCTGGGTGAACATTTCTCATAGGCTGGGTTTAATCAAATTGCTTGCTTGCTTGCTTGCTAATGCCAGACTTGGTTGGCGTGGATAGAGTTGTGCTAGCAACACAGTTTCGTGGGTGGTGGGTCTCTACCTAACCTTAGTTATGATGTCATTTTCTGTACTGAACGAAGAGTTCCCAAACGTAAAAAAATAAAATCGGTAGAATTCTTTTTAAAAATCGGTAGATCTTTCAAAATATTATATTTTGTTAAAATTTCATAATGTTTTGCAATTCGTTTATTTAAGAAAAAATAAAATATGTTTAACTGACTGTAATTTAAATCTTTAAATGAGTCTGTGACTAGGAATCGAATACTTATCCGAGAACCGAAACCTCGAGTATAAAACCCTTTTACAAGGAAATATTATACAACAAACAGACCACCGAGTTTTTACGTGAGGTGCACTCGGAAGCTTATAGTAATTATGCGTTGTTCCGGTTTTTAGTTTCCTAACTTGACAAGTTCCCAGAACCAAGCGATAGGGATCACAATGGATTTGGATTCATTTATTATTGTATTATTATGAGATCATGTACTTTGTAAAGTACCGCTTAGGTATCATTTAAGAATAAATACTGCGAACACTGCGAAGAATACAAATATTTGACATGGGCGTGGGCTGTGTTCAATATGCGTTATTATTGAAAAACGTGTACTTGGACTAGGTTGGACCATACGTGGGCTGCGCGTGGGATGTGCATGGGCTGTGGTCAATTTGCGGGGGGCCTTGGTCTTTAAGAAAAAGGGACGGAGAACATCATAGTTTTAGATTGGCTTCTATTTGATTCATTTAAAATACGCTAGTTTAGAAGAGACTGAAAATTTATTAATCAACCACCACCCATATACCAATGGATGTGTTTCTCAAGTCGCCCTCTTTTTCAATCTGTATCTGATGATGCCAAAAGGCTGAAATATGTGTAATACTGTGGCAAATAGACGAGATATAAATATTCCTGTTCGTATATTCTTTGCACATTAATTGATACTTTTGTTAAAGTAGAAAGTTGCAAATTATTTTTACATGACCGGCGTTTTAAAGAAAAGAGATAAGGAATGTCGTATTTCTTTGGTATTTTCTTTTATCGTTTCCGATTAATATTCCGCCTGAAATAAAAATCCACTTAGATCACTGAGAAGGATTTGCGGAGAAGAGAATTGTATCCCTCTCCGTAAAGCCGTTGTCAAGGGCAGTTGGTTTCGTTGTAGTCCGAATTTTCATCATGGGAAACTGTGTAGTATTGTAGCAGTTCAATGTGTAGTTACAGTTTCACGTGAGGTTGAAGACAACACGCGGCGAGTGTCGGCGTTAAAAAGACTACAAATTTGTTAAAAAAAGTGAATTATACTCAATGGAATGTGCCAAGTTTGAACGAGTAATCACTGTTTTATTTTCCATGCCGTCTCTCATCTGAGGTATTTGTAAAACGGAGTTTACAACAACTTTGAAGGATAACCACATGTTGCCATTGTGTCCAGTTGCATTCCAGTTTTAAGAAGCCGAGAAATTGTAATGATTAAAATTATAAATGTTAGGGTGTGACCTAGCTGTCATATTAATTATTATTTTTTTAACATCCTATTTATTTACAATCTGTAATAAGGATTACAATAAGTAAATAGTTTAATTGGATTACAAAAGACTTGTAGGAGACCGTCCAGTGACAATATCCTATTAAATCATAATTTAAGTAACAAAATTATTTGTGAATGTTTATAATAATAAAAAAAAATTAATTTAAAAATTTAAAATCTTGTTGGTAGATCGCTAGCCCATTGGGTTCTTCTTTGACAGTTTTCATCTGAAGATCGCGATTAATGAATTCATTGGGCATGTACCACGGTGCATTTGTGATAATGCGGAAGATCTTCGATTGGAATCTCTCCAGTAAATCGATATTGGATCTTGACAAAGATCCCCACAGTTGGATCCCATAGCTCCATATTGGCTTTATCACTGACTTGTATACTAATATTTTATTGTACAAATTTAGTTGTGGTCTTTTTTCTAGTAGCCAGTACATTTTACTGAGTTTCAGACTCAACTGTTTTTTTTTCGTGAATATGTGTTGCTTCCACGTTAATCTGCGGTTCAGGTGCAAACCTAAGGATTTTACATCATCCTTTTGTTGCAGTATTTGGTTATTTAATGAGACGGTTTGGCATGTACCTTTTCGATTAGTGAACGTTATATGTACTGGCTTGCTTTCATTAACTTTAATTCGCCATGTTTTTAACCAAATCTTTATTTTGTCGAGATTGGTCTGGAGCAGTTGTGAGGCGATATACGGGTTTGAGTGAGCCGCAAGGATTGCTGTGTCGTCTGCGTATGTGGCTGTGATGATGTTTTGACTTGTAGGAAGATCTGCTGTGTAAACAGGTCCAAGGACACTACCCTGGGCTACTCCAGCTTTAATTGGATATAAGTTAGTGCACTGATCCTTTATTTTTACAAGGAAATGCCGGTCGAAAATATAGGACTTGAGGATTAGGAAGTAGTTGAGAGGAAGGACTGGTCTTATTTTGTATAGCAGGTCAGTTTGCCAGACTTTATGAAAAGCCTGCGAGATATCTAAAAACGCTGCGGAACAGTATTTCTTCTCTTCTAAGGCTTTGTTTATGGAATTGCAGATTCGGCGAGTTTGCTCAATAGCAATCAATTGGATTTAGACAACAATGAGCATACTGTTGTCTAAATCCAAACTGGTGGTTGGGTATTAGATGCTGTTGTACGAGGATTGGCTGTAATCTGTCTAGTAGTAGTTGGTTTTCAAAAACCTTTGACATCACTAAAAGTAGATTGATAGGTCTATTGGACTTAACTTCTTCTACAGGTTTGCCTGGTTTGGGTATTCAAATGATCTGTGCAACTTTCCACAAAAGGAGATAGTAACCAGTTCTTAGGATTGCGTTAAACATCTGTGTTAAATATTGCACTCCTTTCTTGGGAAGTTCTTTTAGAAATCTTGCAGTGATTAAGTCGAATCCTGGGGACTTCTTTGGATTCAGATCTGATTGGATTTTGTTGTAAACTTGTTTGGCAGTGAATTTCTCCAATGGTGCTTCTAGTTGGTATGGAGATTCTACATACGATTGTATATTATCTTCTGCATCGGGGTTGTTGTTTTGAATATGTGGTTGAAACACTTCCTCTAGGTATTTCGCAAAAACTGTGGCTTTTTCTTTGTTACTTTTGGCCCATTGTCCGTTATTGGCCCGGATAGGCGTATTAGAAAGTTGTGGTCGATTATTTTTCGTGTTGCCTTCCATAGTGAGTATTCGGAGGCTTCCGTGGCAGATAGATTTTGTTATTAATTATTCAAGATTAATTATTCTCGGTTTTAAAATTCAATATTGACATCTGACAGCTAGTTTTATTTTTGACATTTGGTAATTACCTAATCATAAATTGAGATATTTGTTTTTGTTTTGTTTTTAAAAAAAGGTTAACCACTATGCATAGTTCCATTAATAAGCTATTTTTCATTTCTAATTTTTTTCGTTACAAATTGTCGCCCATTAACAATTGTAAGTTTTGTAGTATCTCCAACTTCTAGAGTTTGTAAACGAATAGAAAATAGTAAGTTTGTTTTTGATATTTTGTATTTTATTGTTATTATTTATATTTGTAACTGTTTTTCGTGGGATAACAATAAATATTAAATTTTTTCCCTAAACCATTTTGTTTCTCTTAAAAAAAATTCTAACCCCTTTTGTAATTTTTAGGAATTAAGAGCCTTTTCTTTCATCCAGCAGGAAGATTCTTCTAAGCGGCGTCCATTTTAAATAGCTTGAGAACCTTCTTGTATTGTGTTTTGTTCCAGGAAACTCATGTAAGTACCCTTTTTGTTTCATTTTTGGTAGTTGTCCAAATCCAATCCCATCTTGTTATTCATTTATCCACGATCCAGCTCTCCAGAGAAACCTTGAGTAGCCGTTCGCAACGTTTCGGTTTGTTTTGCTTACCCTATCTCTAGCCCCATAATTTCTGTCCCCACTGTTCAACCCTTATAACAATACCCTATGTGGTAGGCAAAATAATCGTTACAGTATTAGATTTTATTCTTTTATATTATTGGTCCACATAATAAAAACAGCGCCGGCACCAGCGTATCTACTTAAGTTGGCAACATATGGTAAACTGTTTTATTATTAATTTTACCAAAAAGTTATTCTTCGTAAAAAGTTGTGCATGGTCTAAAATCTAAGATACAACCATCATATATCAAATTTTATCAATCTTATACGAGGTATGTCAAAAATTATGAATTTCGCTCAAGAGTATTCCATCTTTCTAATTGAAAAAAAAAATGCAAATGTTAATTAAAAAAATTACCGACACCGAACACCATTTTTATTAATTACAAATATGATACCTTCTCCGTTTCGTTAAAAAAATGATAAGGACATTTTCACAAAACAAAATTCATTAAAAATCTAATGAATATTGAAGAATTAATAACCTTTCAATTAGTTAATGTCTGCCTTGTAACATTTTAGAGATACATTTACTAGTAATACCATATTAATTCATTTTGTTGTAATCATTTAACGAACATTATTAGCCCCCTCAATTCACCAACTACTCAACAATTCCGCCTTCTCTTTCAATACAGCTAATTGTTGTATCACGAAAGCTTTTCGATACCCTTTTAACCATAGCCGCAGTAATACTCTGAACATATTCTTTAATAACTCTTTGAAATTAATCAACTTAAATTTTACTGTAGATAACCCCACAAGAAAAAATCGAGAGGCTTCAAATCTGAAGAACGAGAAGGCCAAAAAATTAAAAAATTTCAGATACCTGCTCTATAATTTCCATCAATAAAATCAAATGTTCAACTTACCAGCTAGATTTCTATTGAGTACCACCACAGTCTTCTTTTTGCTGCT
This sequence comes from Diabrotica balteata, assembly GCA_918026665.1. Taxonomy (NCBI): domain Eukaryota; kingdom Metazoa; phylum Arthropoda; class Insecta; order Coleoptera; family Chrysomelidae; genus Diabrotica; species Diabrotica balteata. The sequence continues at coordinate 109,605,479 of OU898283.1, read as the reverse complement.
TCTGATGAAAAACATGAGGTTGTAGTGATTGTAGAAATCGTCTATTGAATAAATTTGGTACGAACTCAGCTTCAGAGCTTTCCCGTAGAAATCTTGATATAACTTTTCTATGTTGCAATATAGGGCGCTGCCGCCGTTCTTGTAGAGGACGTGATACAATTGAGCTGCCAGGACGTACAAGTTCGTCAAGGATATGTAGTTTGCATCATTGTTTAATGATAGCTAGAATAGATATACAATAAAAATAGGTATTGAAAAGAGGAATTAAAAAAAATATGTAAAAAATTTCTTTTATAAAAGGTATATTCCATCGTTAAAAAAGACAATCGAAAAGGTCCTAACTGCTACAGAGGATTGAGTGTCCTATCTACGTTCAGGAGATTGTTTGGAAAGATAATAAATGAAAAAATACAAGATTTATACTCTAACAATTAATAAAAAAAAAGAAAAGCGGTTGGTACCGAAGTACCTTCATCGACCTAGAAAAGGCGTATGATACAGTTCCAAGACTTAAATTGTGGCAAGCTTTACAACAATTCGACATTAGTCCATACCTTTTAGAAATAATCACAGAAGTATACAGGGATAACACATACATATACAAGGATTTCCACAGTTTTCACTGTATTCCTTCACTCAACCGTTTTCTCCAATTTTTTCTGTTTTACCAGTCCCCTTCCTGTAGGTTTCTTGTTCTCATTGCTTCGTCCACTTCATCTCTGAAAGATCTTCGGGGTCTGCCCTTCTTTCTTCTTCCTGTCGGGCTCCACTCTGTTATTCTGTTTATCCACCGATTTTGGTCTGCTCTTCTGACATGTCCGTACCAGGTTAACCTCTTCTGTTCGATGTAGTCTATTATGTCGGAGTTCATTCCCATTCTCCTCTTAATCACCATGTTATTTATTCTATCTCTTTTTGTTACTCTGCAACTTCTCCTTAGGAATTCCATCTCTGTTGCTCTTATTTTGTTTTTGGTTTTCTTATTTATTGTCCAATTTTAACACCCATAAGTGAGGATACTTCTTGTCATGGTATTATATATTTTTTTCTTTGTTTTCATGCTAATGTCCTTATCCCATAGTACCGGGTTCAATTTTCGTATGCAGTCTCTTGTTTGTCCTAGTCTATTTTTTATATCGCCCTCCGTTATTTCTTTATTTGATATTATGAAACCTAAATACTTATACTTGTCTGTTCCTTTGATTTGTTTACCTTCGTCTATTTTCAGCTGTTTTATTTCTGTATTCTCCGTTGTTAGGTATTCAGTTTTCTTTAGGTTTATTTCCATCCCATTCTTTGTATATTCCTGCTCCAGTTTTCTCATCAGATCATCCTCGTCTTGTGCGATCACTATTTGGTCGTCAGCAAAACTTAGCGTATATAGATATTCGTTCTTTACTGGTATACCCATTCCTTCGCACTTTCTTTTCCATGGTTTCAGGTTTTTTTCCAGGAATATTTTGAACAGGGTGGGGGATGTGGAGCAACCCTGTAGTAGTCCCTTTGTCGTTTTAAATGGACTGCATATTCTATTACCCGTTTTGATAGCTACTTCGTTATTCTTGTAGAGTGCTTTTACCGCGTTTATTAATCTTCGTGGAACTTCAATGTCTTCCATTGCTTCCCATAGCTTGGTTCTAGGTATTGAGTCATAAGCCTTCTTAAGATCAATAAAAGCCAGATGAACGGATCTATTTTTGGCCATTCTTTTTTCTATTAGTTGTTCGACCGTGTAAATGTGATCTAAGCATGCTTTCCCCGCTGTAAAACCTGCCTGGTCTTCTCCGATTTTATCTTGTATATATATATTTCTAATTTTTCCTTTGTGATCTTTCCATACAGTCTGCCTATAGGGATAACACTATATACCTAAAAATTGTAAATAGACTATCAGAGCCAATAAAAGTAACTAAAGGACTAAGACAAGGATGCAGTATGTCACTATTCCTGTTTAATTTATATCTTGAGCAGGCCTCCAAATTGGAAAAACCACTGCCAAGGAATGGGAATCCCCATAAGAAATGTCGTACTATTCTCCCTGAACTTTGATTCTGATGATCTAGAATTTATGATAAAGCATCTATACAGAGAATATGTAAAATAGGGGTTACAAATCAGCATGAAGGAAACAGAATATTTAGTTATCAATTGAGATGCAAGGTTTAAAGTGTTGATAGACGAGGACGTGGAAATCAAACAAGTGGAAAAATTTAATTATTTCGGTGCAATCATTGATAAAAAGGGCTTGGGAGAAACCGAAATTAAACACCGAATTAATCAGGGACGTAAAATTGTAGGATATCCGAACTCCTTATGGTGGGATCGCAACATTTCCAAAAGAAACAAAAAAAGAATCAGAAGGCAAACCATGATTGAATCAGTTCTTTGTTATGGCTCTGAAGTATGGACAAATAGATTATTTAAGAAGTGCTAGAACATCAAGGCTGTAAAGGAAGAATAACGAATCTATAAGAAATAACATGAATGCTACAGAAACGGTCATCGATAGAATAGAAAAAAGAGGTTTAAAATGGTTTGGACACCTACTGAGAATGCCTGACGAACGGTGGCCACAAAAACTTCGCAGATGGAAGCCCCCTGGAAGAAGAAAAAAAGGTAGACCTTGGCGCTCATGGAATGAAGGAATTACAAAAGCGATGCAATCGAGAGATTTGGAGGAGGAGCATGCCTTGAGGAGAACGGGAATGAGGAAGTTAGTAAACGTAGTGGAGAAGATATTTACTGAATAACAAACTCCGCAAATAAAAATGATTCCCTTACCGAAATTACGTTCCCGATCTGTTGTAGTCCATCCATTGAGAAGCTGCTGTTGTACCTCGACTGATACTCATACCGGAAGGTACTAAGATCTAGACAATGTGGAGACTTCAGCAGTAATGCCCAAGATCTGACCGTCAGAACACTGGGAATCGTGTCTACTTCAATCGCAACAAGCAATAAACCAGCATTGCTGTTGTTGACCTGAAAGTAAATAACATTCATTTGATATTTCTATGTCAAAAGTTCTCATCCTGTAAGAAATAGTCCAAAAACACAAAATACTAAACGAACTTACCTGAACATAATCTGAAATTTTCGTTAACACCTCCGAGACTGATATACATTCATACAACTGTGGCTTTAAAGGGTAACCATATTCCGCTAGGTATACTTTAGGCAGATCGTTTAGAAGAAGGGACGTCTGTGGTAACGATTTGATTAATTGTACAATTTGAAATCCTAATACTTTCAGAGCCTGAGGTAATGTTAAACTGACAGTTCTTTCTCCGTCGGGTAATTCTTCGATCTAAACGAAACAATATGGTAGAATAGTAGGTTTGATTATATATAAATATGTGATTGATTCGACCGTTACTTGATAGAGATCCATTTTATGTAACAATAAAATACTGAAAACTTCCAAAAAAATTATTATAAATTCGTATCACTACAGCTGTTTCAACAGAGTGCCTTTCTCAAGTGATCTGTTTTTGGTATTTGTTTACACTCGTTTCCACACGAGGGGAAAACTATTTATCTCAAGTTGGTCATTCTGAATTATATCTGTATTTTTAATTTGAAATAGAGATGAGTTTTGGTGGAAATCAAGAAAGCCCCGAAATTAGTATTTCCACCACCAGAGAAAAACCTAATACCTTCTGCTTGATTACATATACAGGCAAGATGTCAACAACAATAGCCGAACACATAAAGAAGTAAGGACTAACACCAGCTTTTAGAACAAACAACAACTTGGGCAAATATATTAAAAACAACAAGAGCAAAAACAAAAAGCACTCAGGCAGTGGTGTATACAAACTTAAATGTGCCGACTGTTCAAAAACTTACATCGGTCAAACTGGTACAAGTTTTAACAAACGTATAGCAGAACATAGAAGGGCTTTCAATAATAGAAAAACATATGCTACATACACACTTCACCTTCTAGACCAGAATCATTTTTTTAATGACGAATTTCAAATTCCTCACATTCAAAATAAAGGCCTTATAATCTATAAAAGTCAACAAATTAAAATATACAAACATAATTCTGAATGACCAACTTGAGACAAAAAGTTCTTTCCTCCTCAACCTACCCTCTTCAAGACTATAAAGTGTAAACATATATGTACCAAGAATAGATCACTTGAAGAAAGGAACTCTGCCGAAACATCTGTAGTGATAAGACATTTTGTGGAAGTTTTGAAAACACAAGTTTTCAGTGTTTTATCGTTAAAGAATATTTTGATACTTGCCTTCACTATATCTGGTATGGCTTCGAAGAGTTCTATCAATTTGGTAAAACCATAGTTTGATACTTTACATTGATGTCCGAAGTGGTGGTGGTATGCTGGGACGAATTTGTTGAAGAACATCGTATAATAAGGAGAATGGCGAAGCAAATCGATCACCTGAGGAGATAAAACGATATCAACAACGCTTAATCATCTTCGTTGATAACATAAAATTCATATATAGTCATAGAAATTGTTCAGTACAGCTGGATAAATTTCTGTAAAATTTCTTTTAGTATATATTGGCAACAAAGAGCACAAAATCGCAAAGAATGGAGGAGTTTAAGGGAGGCCTATGTCCAGCAGTGGACGTGATAAATAAAGGCTGGATATATAAAATACACCAATTTACCTCTGCAGCGAACTGTTTGGTTCTCATGATCTCCTCGGCAGTTTGTTCTCTCTTGGGCACTGCTATAACGAACTCCCCGTTTTCATTCTGACTGACAACTACCGTATTCTCAGAAATTTCTTGTAGTAAATCTTCAAAGGTGCACAGTCCGTATTCGAATGCGTTAAATGGTTTGTTGATCACTTTTTCGTACGCCAAGGGAAAGTCAGTCAGGGATATTTGTTTGGCAGGTTGGACCTTGAGGACGCGCAGGAGATCCGAGGTGAAACGGCGCACTTGAGCAGAGTGCGAAAGCGTTATGGCGCGTCTGGTGCCATCGCCGAGTATCTAGAAAATGGTTTAAAAATAAATTACAAACTGTAGAAGACTAATTAAAAATATAAATATACTGGATTTGGAAATGTATTGTTACGCTGGCTCCCTGACTATCCAACATTAGCGCAGAGTTCAATGGACCATCGGAGTGATGACGTAGATTTGATTGACATCTGTCAGTTTCACTTTCCAAACAAACTTGTTTAGTGTGGATAATTTGAATTTTTCGATATTTTTAAATTTTTTTACAGAATCTTTCCGCTTTTTGCAATATCTAAGTATTCTAATAGTTAGTACAAAAATTTTACAAGGTTGTGTAAATAATAGCAGTTGTTTTATAAAAATGGCAATAAAATGCATGCATCAATAAAGTAAGGTTAGAATTTCCTTAATGTATACTTTTAAACTATATTTCATAGAAATATAACACTGAATTGTGATGGTATTATTGTAAAAAATACTATACTTAAAAGAAAAAGTGCAAAATGATAACTTTATAGAAATTAAAAAGTCTTGAGATTTGACATTTCAACTTTTGTTTGGAAAGTAATGACAACAATATGACAGATGTGACATCACACTCCGACTGTCCATTCCAGCGTTCAGAGGGAACAGGCATTTCTCGTGTTCTGTTTAATATAATTGTTGAATTATGTGAATGGGTATCTTTTGGTGAAGGTCGAAACTATTTCTGTGAATCTCTGTGAAGCTAACTAGAATCAGCGCAATCGTCAATTCAGCCTCTATTATTATAAAACAGGCGAATTTAAGTCATGACAAATAACCTTCTTACCTGTATAACATGTGGAATCGATTCAAAAAGATCTAACAATTTGGTGTATCCATAATCAGCAACTCTACACTGTCTTCCGAAATGGTGATGATATGCCGGAATGAATTTGCTCATGAGTAACTGACATCGTTCTTGGGTTTTCAAAAGATCTATTAGTTCTCGGCACAAAAGACTTATATTTGGTGCAAGCGGAGGTGGAACAGATTTTAGCACTGAATCTATAAAAAATATTGTGTAAAATTATGTCAAAAGATTACAGCCGGTGACTTCACTGTCTTTACAAAGAGTCGCTATTATTTCTAATTAACGGTGTCGCTTCAGGCTAGTACCAATCCAACGGACATGAAAATTTCTTTCTATTTAATAGTCAAATTTCCATGCCCGCGATATTTGAACTCACCACCCTCGTAGTTTACTTACCTTCATCAGTTTCTTCGGTCGTAGAGTCAAGATATCTAATAATCTTAATATTTTTATTTGGTCCTACGAGTTTTATTTCTATATTTGGTACACAGGTAACGAGATGCTCCAACGGCACACCTCCATCGTATACTGGCAACGGCTCATGGAACTCTTGTTCGTAGCACGCCTGAAAGCTGTAACACAAAGAGGTATAGTAGTCGACAGCTAGGAAGAACCTAGTGTAGTGTCCTAATCGGTATCTAACCCGTTCGGCTTGTAGCGATACGAACACGAGAATATGCGTTGGTTAATTGTAGTTATGGTGTGTGAGAATGCAACATGGAGGCGTAGATATAACGTTGAACTACAGAATATCTAACAGCGCAACCAACCGGTGGGAATGAGAAGGAGTAGACCAAAGCTGAGTTGGATACACGGGGTAACACAGGAGATTGAGCAGATCGGTCTTGCCACCTGAAAAATCCAAGAGAGTTTGAGAAGGTCGAGGTTCTTTAAGGGCTGCAAGACTGAAAGGGCTGCAGCACTATGATGATGATGAATAATTGTTGTAAATGGAAATATAGATGAATGTGGGAGACTAAGAATGAAAGATAAAGATGGAAAATAAGTATATTCTATTCTAGAAAGAAACGGTTAGAAGAGAAGTTACCTGAAGCAATCTTTCTAATCGATAATGTCCTGTCATAAACATCACAGCGCTTCAAGAAGTTAGGTGGTTGGGAAAAAATATTCGAGGCAAAGAAATATACAATGTACTACTGCTGCCACCCAACAGAGCATAAACTTGGAACAGGAATCATAGTCAGCAGCAAGTGAAGCACCTAGTAATAGACTTCGAAGCCATAAGCGACAGAATATGCAAAATAAGAATTAGGAAAATTTTTTTTTAATATTTAGTAGTTAATGCCCATGCAACCACAGAAGATAAGCTAGACAAAGGAAAGGATGAATTTTACGAAAAACTGGAACAAATAATACGGAACTGTCCTAGAAATGATATAAAAATAGTACTTGGACATTTCAACGCCAAAATAGGAAAAGAAAACGATTACCTACCCACCATTGGAAAATATAGCCTCCATAACACGTCGAACAACAATGGAACACGCTTAATACACCTTGCGGCCTTAATGAATATATATGCTGGATAACCAGCACATGCTTTGAGCGTAAAAATATACACAAAGGGACTTGGGTTAGCCCAGACGGTAACACAATCAATCAAATTGACCATGTTGTTGTGGGCGCAAGATATTCCAGCGATGTTATGAATTTACGTACCAGACATGGAGCAAATATGGGACTCCGATCACTACCTGGTCCAGGCTAAACTAAGGGCACGAATTTCTAACCCAAAAAAAGATAAAGGAAGCAAAGAAGATAAATTCGAGGTGGACAGACTACGAAACCCTGAGATAGTTTGAAAATTTGAACACAAACCTAAAGAAGGCCAAATGAGTAGTACTGTTGAAAACATAGATAATTACTGGAATGAGTGCGAAATGATCCTGAAAGAAGTAGCAACAACAGTTTTAGGAAAGAAGAAACAAGAAAGGAAGGGGACATAATGGTATGATGCGGAATACGCACAGACAACTCAAAAACAGAATCAGGCGTATGTGAAACTTCAAAACAGAAGGACAAGACAAAATCAAGAGGAATACAAACAGATGAGACAAGCAGAGAAAAAGATACTAAAACAAAACAAAAAACTACATTTAGAAAACCAGCTACAGGAACTAGAAAGGCTCAATTCAAGCTTATCAACCTTAAAGAGGCCTTTGCACTCCTGTCCGCATGTATACCAAGATTTAAAATCGACAGAAACCATTTTGGTGAAATTAATTAATGAAACAGATAACAAAAAAAGTAGTGCTAACTTCCGTTCTAGATATAGAAGTGACATGTGACAAAACTCGACAAGAAACAATCACAAGAGAACTGTATGAGGGAGGGGTAGATAGTACACCAACAAAGTAAATCGCACAGCTACTTCACACACTTACAGAGATGGAAATAAGACAAATAACTTTTTGCATCTCAACCACGGGGCGGTCCACAAAGAGGAGTTGCATCCCCATGCGTCTACACTCTAGTAGTCTAAATTTTCGACAATTTGAAAAACTTTGACATTTATTTTTGAAAAAATGCAAAAAAGATGTAAGTTCTTAAATACTCTGGCTAAGCTGATTTGAGATAAATAATTTTAGCCTATTGATGTAATATTTTACATTTCTACGCCAGTGTTGCTATATATTCAAACTTGTATGAAATTCCTACTATGCTTAGTAATATCAGAAGATGTATTTATCTTGTATAATGTGCGCTTACCTGAGAAGATGCATCACACCCAAATGTAATTTTAATAGTACTAGAAGCTTATTTGCGAATACTTTTAGTAACATTTTAATATTTGGCGTCTGAATTACACTTAACTCACACCAACCTCGGCTCTGAACACCATTTGGACAATGTATCGTGCAGTACTGAACAAATGTCTGCAAATGAAAATTAATGTAACTGCTAAAGCTGCCACTATGACAAAGAAACTTACCCTGGATAAATTTGGAGGAGGAGACGTCTTAACTTCTTGGTTTAATGATATTATCCTAGATCCTAGACAGTCTGTTATCTTACAAATGTCTTTTAGTTTGTTAACTTCTGATACTGATACGGTACAGTGATAACGTGATTCCAATAAATTTATGAATTTAAATAGGGGCATGCATTGATCAGGTACTTCCTGAAAATGTAATAAATCAATTGCATAAACTGAATGTACAAAAATCCTGAGGAAAATTGTGATTTACAGAAGAATGATTTTTATCAAAAAAATTCACGCTTTCACACAGCTCTAAAACACCATCGCCCAAATTAGCGAACTAAAATGTGGCAGTATCAACCATATCCACCAGATTTAGCTCATTTTAACTGTACTCAAATCTAAAAACAATTGATGCGTGGAAAAATGCATTTCAAACCAAAAGAACGTGTTTTTTGTTATTGCACGACAAAACAACTTACTATTTTGACTTATCTACTTAGTTTTTCATATAAATCATACAAATACTAACCTGTAATAGTTCTATAACCATAGATCTAAGTTCTTCAGGATACGGCGACGAACTCTGCGCGTAGGATATGATAATTCTTTTGTGTCCTAACTTTTGCCTATGCAACTGTGAGATTGTAAACTGGGCTTCTCTTTGCCCATTTACCCTGATGTTTGCTATGGGCATACCATCGTTTTGTACTGTAATATTTAAGCTTAGTATCTGAAAAAAAAATATTTAAAAAATGTTTACCATAGCGTTTGCTTTTGCGATGGAAAGTGTTAGAGGCACACAAAATGAACGAGGCGCGTTGCTCAGAGTCGGAAGAGATGTGGGGTGGCACAGTCTTACAACTGGTTATCCATCTGAATATCAAGAATATCCATACCTAATGTGATGTCCATCACAAAGACTTTTAAAGAATTTACATATTTACAGGATTTCTGATGGACTTTCACAAATACCAGAACGTATTGATCCTCTTTAAGTATCAGAATGGAATGAGCCACGCTTGTTGAAAACTTTACCCGCTCCCTTTCCGAAATTACGCTGCCGTTTGAATCGTGTGATCACTTTGACCAATCAAGAAAGGACGTTTTAAAAACAACCTAACCTTAGGTGTTTATTGCAACTTATGAGATTCCAAGAGGAAGCGTTAACTCAAAGTAATTTAAAGATAAATACTAAAATGTTTTCTTCGGAGATTTGTAATGTGTAGTTTTAAAACCTTATACAGAGTCACATAAAAGTTACTGCTTTCTGAATTAAATGGGTTTTTTAACGTTACAGTGGGTGTTGACTAAATGCTTTGTTACAACAGGTAACGTCGGCTTCATTGTCTTTGGCATTCATCATGGCATCCATGATGAATGATGATTGTTTGTCCGAAGCTGAAGATAAAAATAATAATAATACTTGTAATATGGAATGCTGTTAATTGTTTGTTTTGCAAAAAGGTCTCCAGAAATCAAGTTTTTGAATGGAACAAAAATAACATGTTCGTTATTATGCAAGAATACATGGTATTATGTAAGGTCCACCAATTAAAGAATATAAATTAGACCTAAATAACGAATAACGCTGTAAGGATTTAGAGATTGTAATTTTGATTAAACTTTGATTAAATTTTATATTCCCATATATAAAATCTTCCATGAAAAATTATAGTGAATATAAAATACCAGTTAATTCTTACCATAGCATACTCTTTGAGCATATTTGTAAGCAGTCTTTTGAGTTCCTTTGGTTCTATAGTTGGGTCTAAATTAGAAATTACTAAATCTACTGGTTGGTTGGATTGTAAACTCTTAACGTCACTCTCACTGGAATATCCCGTCTGAAAAATGAGTAATTTTTGTTTATCATATAAAACTGTTATTACTAAATATTTTCTGTATAACTTACTTTCTGTTCATCGCTGGTATATTCTGAACTTCCGCTATTCTTGTGACTACGGGTAGGAAGATTGCTTACAGCATTCAATAATTGATCTTGGGACGACTTGCGCTCTAGACCCCTTCTGTTCCACCACGAACTGTCGTAGCAAACATCCATTGGTGATACACTCGAAGCGCCCCTGATGGGTCTGAAGGCGCAAGCATCGACCAGCTGCTGGACTTGCTGGTTGCTTGAATTCTACAAAAAATTGTCACTTTTAAGCATATTTGGTTGTTGCCTTGTTGTAATTTGTATGTTAGGGCATGATCAGGTTTCGCTTGACAGGTTTTATCAGGAACTTTGGAGGAGAACTCATTGTTTGATAATGGTCTCAACTCGTTAGTTTCAGACTCGGCCTTTGTTTTCATCATGTAACTTATATTAATAACCTAACCTAACCTATATTCAAATTTAATTATTATTAACTAATTTAGTGATCCTACGATTAAAAAATAATTTTCTGTATAGTATAGTCTATAAGCTTACCTGAAGGGGCTTCCTTGTATCTTTGTTACTGTTCCCATTAAAGTAAGAATCTGGTGTGAAGCCTGGCGGTGGGGGAGGAGGCATATCATAAGAATGAAAAGATTGATCTGCATATTTGATCGTGTGACCTAAAAAAGTATATACCAATAGCTGTATTACCTGATCGTTGACAAAAAAGAGGGAAGACGAAGGAGTAGGAACAGGGAAGGGCAAAAACACGGAAGGGGGAAGATAAGCGTTAAAAGGGAGAAGGAAAAGACAAAACGTGACAGCTAAGCAGGTGTAGGGGAGGAGGGTGGAGATAAACATTGAAGTAATGGGAAGAACAGGAAAGAAACGGAGAAAGAACATAAAAGAAGGGTAAGATAAGGAAGAAGAAAAAGAGAAAAAAGAATCTTATAATAATAGACGTTCATACAAAGTATTCATAGGATATAAACGTTTCCTAAATATAATAGACCAAAGAAATTAGCAAAAAGAAGCGTGTCACTCCTTGATACACGTATCTAACAACTGCTTTTGATAAATTTATATAAACAACGAGATCTCTATTTAATCTTAAATACTAAAAGTGAAGACCGGTAAATTGTAGGAAAAGTGTCACAATGTTATTGAAAAAGCATAGAAAATCCTTTAAAATTAGAGTTTCTAAATTTATTTTTGTTAGATTGTTGCTTAATTATTGCAAAAATAGCTTCAAAAGCCGATTTTTTGAAAATTATTTATAAATTTACTAAAAACGCCCAAAAAACCTTAATTTTGCAGGGAATGGGAATAATATCACAAGTATTTTAGACCTTCTGTTACAAAAATTAGCTGGTTCGCTGATGGTGATGATGATGAACATAATAAAAATAAACATTTATTTTAATAACAGATAAAGATGAATCAGCTTGTGCATGACGTTGTTCACTAACAACGCAGTTTTGATCAGCGTAAGTAGAATAAACAATAATAGATGGTGTTGGTTACAATATTATGTCTTCTTAGTTAGGTAGTGTACACGATTAGACACTGACACGTATTTCAGATTGTTTTTGTTAGTTTTACCAAAGTAATTTGAGTAAATATATATTACGTGTTATTAATAAGGTAAGTAAAATGCATGATTTCTTGCGGTATACAGTACTGCGCTTATTTTTCTCATAATGATGTTTTTTGTTGTTGTTTACAAATAACATCATGCATATCTAGTAAATTTTATCTTTTAGATCAAACATCATGAGTTGGTCGCTGACTGGCAAGGAACTTGCCGATATAATAGATAGGCTTTGGGATAGCGAAGATGGGTTTGATGATGATGATGATATTATCGATTCAGATTTCTTACTTGACGAACAAGTTGGTGATGATGAGTCTGATAATGAGAATTCTAAACCAGTGAACGAAATGGATATGAATGCTGTAGACACTAATATAATTAATAACACTGTAGAGAAGGAACCTTCAAAAACTCTGGTTTACTACAAGGGCAAAGGTATACTTATTTTACAATAAATTTGTGATCAAAAATACTAGATGTGTTTTATTTTTAGACATTATATGCAGAAAAAAAAATTGAACTTATCCGAACAGCAACTATTCATATACTCAATAATCATATTCAATAATCATATTCTACAACTAGAAAATCCCTATGAATATCTTAATTTATTATTCATAAATAGTCTTTTAGACAAAATTGTGGAGGAGTCAAATTTATATGCCATACAGCAGAATCCTAACAAACCACTGAATATTACATGAAGTGACATAAAGCAGTTTATTTGAATTACAATATATATGCCCCTTGTTCATTTGCCCCAATACAAGGACATAAGGGTCAGAAGAAACTGGCTTTGAGAAAATAAAAAGTGCTATGTCAACAGGTACAAAGAAATCAGACAATTTTTACATTTCAATAATAACCAGAATGCCTTATCCCGTGACAATCTAAACTACCATAGAGTTTATAAAATTAGACCAATAATTGACTACCTCAATGAAGCATTTTAAACGGAATTCCATTGGAACAATATCTGTCCGTCGATGAGGAAATTTGTTCTACCAAAGCTAGGCACTACATGAAGCAGTACCTACCAAACAAGCCACATAAATGGGGATTTAAATTTTTTGTGTTATGCAATAGCTCTGGATATGCGTGTGGTATATAATTATATACAGACAAGAGATGATCAAAAAACGAGACCTGCTTTTGAACCTTACCTCGGAGCAACTGCAAATGTTGTGGTGAGATTGGCTAGAATTATTCCTAGAAATATGAGTCACAGGCTTTATTTTGACAATTATTATTCTTGTATACCTTTCCTTGTATGTATAACTTTCCAAACAAGGTATTCACAGTTTAGAAACCGTAATACGGAATAGGATTCCAAATTGTAGGCTTCCAGATGAAAAGAACGTCTTTCAACTGGTCTTTCAACGATTTTAAGAGGCAAAAAAATTTATAATAAAAAATGTTACACCAGTTAAACGTTTAAAAAATAATGTTAACAACAACACGGTTTCAAGATTGTACTTCCTTGAAAGTCCCTTGGGACGGCACAGAGTATGTGCCAAGTTTTTTGAGAGAACTCTTTGCATTTCTAATGGTCCCAATAAACACGGTCTTACAAGGAACCAATTCAGCAGGTTTGTTTTTCAGTGAAGATAAAAGAGGTCGCAAAATCCCTGCAAACGTTACTAATAAAGAGTCCATCCAGTTGGTAAAAAAACATATTGAGTCATTCTCTGGTGTACAATCGCATTATACAAGGGCCACCAGTGAAAGACTGTATTTAGACTCTAAATTATCAATTAAAAAAATCTACAATTTCTATCTCCTCGAAAATCTAGCTGAAAATCAAAAGCCAGTCAGCCATTGGAAATACAGGCAAATTTTGGGCAATGACAATAATTATTCTTTTTTTATTTCCTAAAAAGGATCAATGTACAGCATGCAGTAAATTTAACATGGCAGATGCAACAAAAAAACAAGATTTAGAACTAGTATATTCAATGCACATAATAAGAAAGAATGAATTCCATGAAGCAAAAAATACAGACAAAAAGTTATCTCAAAATGACAAGACATTTAAAAGAGCAACATTCAACCTTCAAAGTGTACTGCAACTGCCTCACACCCCAGTATCTCCATTTGACTACTCTCGAAAATTGTGTGTATACCATTTATGTTGGAGACGGTGAGCACGCATCTTGCTACTGCTGAAATGAAGTTAATGGCAAGCGTGGCAGCAACGAAATTGGATATATTCTGTTAAAGTATATTACAAACTTACCTTCCACAGTTCTGAAAATATCATTGCTTTCAGACACTTGTGGAGGTCAAAATAGAAACCAGCAAGTAGCTGCTGCACTTATCTATGCAGTGCATACTACGCACTTGGAATGTATAGAACAGAAATTCTTGGAGTCGGACGTAGTCATATGGAGTGCGACTCTATGTATTCGGCGATAGAGCATTCTAAAAAAAAACCGAACAGCTTTTATCGTGAACGATTGGCTGGAAATATTTAATTTGGCACGGCAGAAAAGATTACAGAACGAGCCGTATGCAGTACGAGGACTTAAATATACAGATTTCTATGATCTAAATAATTTGGCAGGAACAATAATAAAAAATAGAACGAAAGATGAAGACGGCCAGTATCCTGGCTAAAAATTAAATGCTTCAAAATTGCAAAAGAACATGCCGATGTCATTTTTTTTAGATATTTATGACCATTCATCGCCGTATAAAAAATTAATTATTTCTTGTGGTCCAGGAAGAAGGAGTATTCGGAATATTTCAGAAATACGGTTAAAATCTCTCTATAACGATTTACTCCCAATTTCAACTTTGAAATGAGATGAGATCTAGTCAAACTTTGCAACGAAAATCTCATACCGGATGAAGTTTATCATTATTATAAAATTCTACCAACAAGTACCTCTACAAATGATAACCTGCCAGAACCCAAATTTGATGAGGAATCAGAAGATTCAACATCAATTCATCCTTAAAGTTAAAAGTTTTTTTGTTATATTTCGTTTTGTTGTGTTAAATTTTACAGGAATTTATTATAATTTATAATAGTTAACGCCGAAGATATCTGCCTGTTAGGACAAAGGTTCCAAGATGTGGCTGACCAATTGGAAACACTTTCCACTGAAGCCAATAAAATAGGTTTGAAAATCAATATTGGTAAAACCAAATCCATGAGAATAAATGCAAGAAACAACACGCTATTTACCATTAATAACATGCAGATTGAAAATGTGGAAAACTTTACGTATCTTGGAAGTGTCATAACAGAAAGCGGAGGTACAGAAGACGATATTCGTATGAGGATACGAAAAGCGCAACAAGCTTTCAGCATGCTCAACCCTGTTTGGAGGTCTGGAGACTACACTACGAGGACAAAGATCCGCATATTCCAGTCAAATGTCATGTCTGTACTACTTTACGGATGTGAAACCTGGAAAGCGACAAAAACCCTTACAGACAAACTGCAGGTCTTTGTTAATAAATGTCTACGAAGAATTGTTCGTATTTTCTGGCCTAACATCTTCAGAAACGAAGATTTACTACACCTGACCAAACAAAAGAGGGTAGTAAATGAAATAAAGTCCAGAAAGTGGGGTTGGATCGGTCACACACTCCGAAAAAATAACTCCAGTATTGCAAAGACTGCCCTAGAGTGGAATCCCCAAGGAAAACGAAAAAAAGGTCGCCCAGTACAAACTTGGAGAAGATCCATCATGGACGAGATAAGAAAACAAGGAAAGTCTTGGAATGAGGTGAAGGCCTTAGCGCAAAATAGAACCCGATGGCGCGTTTTCACTGAAGCTCTATGCTCCACTTAGGAGTTCAAGAACCTTATATATATATATATATATATATATATATATATATATATATATATATATATATATATATATATATGTATATATATATGTATATATATATATATATATATATATATATATATATATATATATATATATATAATAGTTAACGAAATAATAACATTTTTCATCGCTTCCTATCTAGTTACTGTATCCCTAAGTACCAATTAGGAATATGATAGTTTGAGATAAAATTCATCTATTAAGTACATTTAGCTTAATAACTTTAAAATTATTGAGTTCTGATCATTTCTTTTAAAACAGGATAGTAAAGTAATACCCAACCTCCATAAATAATATCACTTCTATCAAGAGTAATCATAAATAAAATTATAAAGTAAAAAACGAACAATCTCTGTTGTACTTATTTTGCAGTTAATGAGTGTTACCTCTATATAGACGACATATTCTAAAAAGAATTAAGCGAATGAAATATGCATAAAAAGTCACCTACCTGAAAAGTTTCTTATTGCCGGAGAAACTCTTAATTTATTTCCAAAAAACATCTTCTCCGTGGATTCTTCTTTGCGCCCTGCATCCAAAACAAAACCATATTAATGGAACAAAAGAAACTTAGTATTTGATATTTTTTTAAACGATCGCCACATGTTTGATAATATAAATTTTAGTTTTAAGTCATCAAAAAGCAGATAAATATAATTGAAAAGTATCCATACCTATAGTCTTTATCATAGGGCTTAAAATGTGCCATTTTTTAAAACACAAAATGAACGTTCACTTCATTTAAATAAAATTTTTAAAGTCATAAAAGGAGAGATGTCTTACAATGTGTACGGACAGTCAGTAGATGGGTGTTTTTGCCGCTTTTTACGCCGAAAAGAATAGATTGTAAAAAAGTTAACCAGTTCCAAAGTCATTAACAAAAAGAATCGGTTTAGTATTGTATAGAAGTAAAAAAGAATTGTGGATTTAATAGTAAAATATAGTTGAACAATTACTTTTTGATTGTATTTATATGGGTGGGACTTCAGGAACAAATGAGGAGCCTAGAACACAAGGGGTACAAGTGACTAAATATTGATAATGAGGAAAAGAAGGTTTAAGTTTAACTCTCTTTTAAAATTATAAGTAATTGCTTTATACACACGAAACACTTTTTAAAATAACTTAGGAGCGTTACATAAGCTGTAGAATAAGTTTTAGATCTTGTCTTTTTGCCTTTATTTTACAATCCTTGATAAGGCGATAAGAGTGATCACTTGTACCCCTTGGCTTCCAAAAAAAAAGAACCAGATATTGACTGAACCCTTTAGGTTAGTTTTGTATATGAAAATTTGGATTGAGTAAAAAATACAACTGTGGTGAAAATAATGTAATTTAACACAAAATCGTTAACAAAATGAGTTACAAAATTGTTTAAATCAGTTTAATACTACCATTGCTTAGTATAACAGTTATAACTATGTTTCCTAACTCTTCAGCATCTGGGGGAACAATAGCATTCTGGTTAACTTCGACAGGAACACTGTTAGACCCATTAGCGTATTGTAAGGTGTTGAAGAAGTCGTGTTAGATAGGGGGAACTTATGGCAAAAATGACTGTAAGTTGTCAAATTTAAGTTTCTTGATTTTTGGCTTGTCTCCTGTTGCTGCTAATAACGGGAGTTCGTTGAGAGGTCGACCAGCTCTTGAAGACTTCATGTTCAGGTGGTAAAAGGTAGTAAGGTTAACGCTTTCTATGTAAAACAGTGTGTATGGATATGCTTTCTCAAAATGCATACGCTGAATTTTACTGATACCTGCTACATTTTTCCTAAAGTAAGGTTCTAGTGAATCTAAAGACACAAAGTCATCATCCTCCATTTGCGTCACCATGAACTTCCTATTAGATTTCACTATGATATCGACCCACATACTTGGTACACAAACCTACTGATGGTTTCTGTTTTTCGCCTTTTCGATAATCCCGAAATCTTGGTCATATTCCATGAATGAATGTCCCACTACCAAAAACGTATGGTCAATAGTATCAATTTGTGTCTTTTGTCACCACAGTTGTCACTGTACAGAATTATGCGCTTAACGGTTGGTTGGTGGCAGCGTCAGGATGATTTCCAACGGCAGGAAGCAATTTCGTTGCAATCATGATTACCTTGGCCTTCATGTCACAAAAACATCTGTGCCTGTCCAGTGTAAACATTGTGCACACAAAAATTATAAGTCCAAAGTTGACGGCTACAATATGCTTTTTTGTAGCGTCTTTTGTAAATCAAAGTATACAACTCCTGTAGTTGGGTCATTTTTGAAATTCGATGCATCATCATCTTTTGCATTTTTTGCAGCGTGTGGCTTGCGCAAGTATAATTCTTTTTCAATTTTTGCTGTTGCAACTCCTTCTGGATCAACACCATCATTAGTAATAATATTTGTAGTGTGTCACATTTGTCACACGTATCGGTGTGAGGTCTCTTGAGTGAAAGGTTAAAATTAGTATGGAAAATATACCTATAGTAACTCTTCTCCATACACAGTTCTACATACAAATTGTAGATTTTTTTCATTGTCAGTTCCACTCTCAAATACTTCACATTTGGAGAACTAATCCTAGAGTAATAGCTACTGTTCTTAGGTAGCGACTTTAAGTGATCTTTCATTAAGTAAATGGTTTCATCTGTTGTTTTATTCGATGGAGTTTTACGACCTCTTTGGTCCTTGTGAGAAATCGAGTTTGTGCTGGTCATTTTTTTCATTATAACATTAGTAATTCGTTTATTACTGACATCAAGGGTTTTCATAAAAAAAAGCCTTACATACTCTATACCCTTCTAATGTGTAAGTACAGCTTGTTCTCTTTACATATCTAAATTAGGTTTTTTTCTTGCAGGATCTTGAAGGCTAATGCAAGAACATAAAAAACAGTTTGAAGGTCCCAGCTTCCAAGCCCCAATAACTATCAAAAGTAGATTGGCATTTGTCATTAGGGATATTTGTATTACAACCGTATCTACAGTTATGGTTAAACTCTTCTTTACGCTTTGCTCGATGCAGTGTTCCTTTTTTTGTCTGACCTCAGCCTCTTCTTACCGGGGTGTTTGTTATGCTCTTTCCATGGTCCTGGTTTAAGAAGTTCTGGTTCTACTTCGGATTCACTGTCACTGTCACTAGATTGAGACTGGTATGTACATTCGGTGAACAAGATGAAAGAAATACATCGGAATACAATGACAACGGAATGACTTGAGGAATCTAAGGGTCAGAAATTGGAAAGCCAGGGCGAAAGATAGGGGGGAATGGAGACTAATTCTTGAACAGGGCAAGACCCAACCAGGGTTGTAAGGCCAAAGATGATGATGATGACAATGACAACGGAATGCATCTTAAAGGTTTTTGTGAAACAATGTCTCTCAAAATTATGAATGGCTTTTTTCAACATAGAGACATCCACAAATTTACATGGATACAACCTACTAGGAATCTGCGCTCGATAATCGACTATGTAATCCAACCTCAAACTTCCCAGCTGAAAACAACTGACGTAAGGGTATACCGTGGGTCAGGATGTGGATCCGACCATCGTTTACTTATGGCCAACGTGATAGTTAACTATCGCAAAAACAAGAACACTCAAATACAGAATATAGAAAAGGGACAAGAACTAACATCCCCTCTAGAAAGCTTAAAAGAAAATTCAACGAAATTTCTTTACAAATTACGACGGTAATTAATATTGATAAAGTATGGACCAAAAATATTACACGAGATGTTGGTTTTTACTACTTAATTAGTTGGTTGGAACTAGTTAACAAATGCTTAAAAGGACAAAATATCCATGATGATTGGAATGTTGGATACATCAGCTCAATATTCAAGAAAGGGGATAAATGCACATGATCCAATTATAGGGGAATAACTGTTACCAGCTCAGTGGGAAGGTTGTACGGCCGAATAATAAAATATTATAATCAGAATACGAAGACATAAAAGAACAAAATGGTTTTCGTGCAGGAAGATCGTGCACTAATGGTATATTCGTTCTGCAGCAGGTAATCGAAAAACGGAAGGCAAGGATCTATCTGCCCACCTATTATTTCTAGATTTAGAGAAGGCATACGATACGGTACCTTTGAAAAAACTGTTTCAAACATTGACGAAAGTAGGTGTCAGTAGAGAGTATGTGGATGCTATCGTAAATATATACAAAAATGCAAGAAGTGTCGTTAAAGAAGGAAACTTTATATCTTAATCACTTCCAATAAGAAAGGGCTTAAACAAGGATGTTGTCTATATCCGACCTTATTATATATACCTCCGAAAATATATATTCAATCATCGCTAGAGCAATGGAGGAAACAAGTATCCGGAATGGGAATAGACATAGGCAGTGGTAAATGTCTAACAACTTCGTTTAGAAAACTAAAGAAAGAATATGAAAAATGGGGCCTCAATATGAATATGTCAAAGACAGAGTATCTTAAAATAAGAGATGATGAAAATCCAGAGTTAGAAATTAGAAACACAAAAAACATGAAACGAATGAATGAAGATAAATGGCCAAATAAAGCTTTAAATCACCTTGCCTGGGAAGAAAATGTACGGCACATAATTAGAGATAGAGCCATTAAAGAAGACGAATGGATGGACAGAATGGTTCTTACAGCCTCTGTCTATATATATATATATATATATATATATATATATATATATATATATATATATATATATATATATATATATATATAAATATATATATATATATATGCATTTGCTACCCATACACCTCCGATTGCTACATCCTTAGTTCGAGTTTACCTCCGATTTTACGAGTTCGCCTCCGAAATCGGAGGCGAACACGTACACCCATGTTTCTTGTGCATTTAGTTGCTAACTCGTCTGTATAAACCGTTTGACAAGTTTTTAACTAGAGGCAAAATCGAGTCAAAATCATCTCTAGATATACATTTTAGTTCACCGTATCTGGCGTCAGAGGCGCAGCTTGTTATACGTGTATACTCTGTCGTTAGCCAAAGGTAGTCGGCGCCTCCGATATATACGCTATGTTCAGCGGTTCACTTCACCTCTTAGCTGTGGCAACATCGCAATCATTTAATGGCGTAATGTAGTCGGGACCTGATATACAATAATTATTATGAATAGCTAGTCATAAGAAACTGAAACGCTAATATTTATTGTTTTACTTTTCCGCACCGTGATAGAAAATTTTATGAAAGTATGCATTTGAATAAATTCGTATAGTTACGGGGTAATCTTAAATTTATCTAGGTACATATCTATTTTATATATTTATAAAATGGTGTAAGTTTTCATGTTCGTGCTTTAAATTAGAAAGTCTAAAAGGACAAGTTTTAATTTTTTCTCCGCGTACTTTGCTTTAATAGTAATAGCACATACATTATTATGAAGCATACTTTTATTGTATTAAACGTACCTTACAATTTTATATTTTATTAACATTGTCCTTATTCTTATTCCTTTAATTTGATGTTAATGTTGCTCATATTATGCGTACAATTTTTTTACACTTCTGTACATTGTTGGGTTTATCTAAAAAAATCAGCGCGCACAACCGGCAAAAGTGTTTGCTACATGTATCTCTCTGAACTGAGAATATTTTACGTTGTGAATAAATATGCGAGCTCCCTTGTTTATCCTTCCCAATCCCTTTTGGGATTTGGTGACACCATCAGGATTTTATAGTTTTTTTATGATTTCTTTCTATCCTTTCCGGTCCTGGGCTAGTTGTTCGGCATCATGTAACCCTTGGTTACTCAGTGTTTCTGTTTGATTCACCCAACGGCTTGGAGATCGTCTCCCAGATGTTTGCCCTTTAAATCTGCCTTCGATTATGTTTTTCCATCGTGTCTGTTCTTCGAGCAATGTGTCCAAAATACTGCAGATATCTCTGTTGTATTTGTTTAAGCAATATATCTTTTAAATAATTGATAGATTTGATCGTTACTCGCTGGAAATTCATTTTATGTAACAATAAAACACTGAAAACTTTGTTTTCAAACTTCCACAAAATTTATTTAAAACTCTTATCACTACAGCTGTTTCGGCTGATTGACTTTCTCAAGTGATCTATTTTTGGCATGTGTCTACACTTTATAGTCTCTAATAAAATAGGTTGAGGAGGGGAGAACTTTGTCTCAACTTGGTCATTCAGAATTATATCTGTGTTTTTTAATTTGTTGATTTCCATAGATTTTAACAAGGATAGTTTAGGGCCTTTATTTTGAATGTGAAGAATTTTAAATTCGTCATTAAAAGAATGATTGTGATCTAGAAGGTGAAGTGCGTATGTAGAATCTGTTTTTCTATTATTGAAAGCCCTTTTATGTTCTGCTATTCTTTTATTAAAGTTTCTACCAGTTTGACCGATATAAGTTTTTGGGCAGTCGCCACATTTAAGTTTATACATCTTCTTAGTCGTTAACCTGATGCAGGTATCGTGATATCATGAAGCTATTAACTAAATTTCCCAATGTTCCTCCACGTTTTTCTATCTTCTGCCATTCTAGCACATTCTGACAATGGAGCGCCAAAGGTAGCAACAATATGGTCCGTGTATCGTGTGGGAGATCTACCTCTATTTTTTTGCCTTCTACTTTTCCCTGGATGGTAAGTTTTTCAAGACCATTTCTTCGAAGCACGTGTCCAAAATAGCTTATTGTTTGTTCTGATATTTGTGTTCTTAGTCTTTTCTTTATATTTAGCTGGTCCAGTATGGATTCATTTGTTCTTCGGGCCACCCATGGTATTCTCAGCATTCGTCTCCAGCAGTACATCTCAAATAAATCTATGTTCTTTTTGTCTTTCTCAGTAAGGGTCCAGCATTCCGATGCATAAGTAAAAACTGGAAAAACTAGACTTCTTACTAGTCTCATTTTGGTATCGGTAGTTATTTCATGGCTTTTCCAAATTTTTGTTAATTTTGTCATAGCGCTTTTTGCGATTGCTACAGCCCAGATACACAAATTTATCTACAACAGCGATATTGTTTATCATGACCAGATGATTTTGATTGTTGTTAGCTCTGTCAATTATCATGATTCTCGTTTTATCTCTGTTTATTTTAAGGCCCATCGTTAAGCTTACGTCTTATATCCGTTGTAGCAGGTGAATGAATTCAGCTTCAGAACTAGCGGAGATAGTAATATCATCTGCATATCTCAAGTTGCAAATCTTCTTCCCGCCAATGGTGATGTCACCGTTCCAGTCCTCAGTAGCTTTTCGCATTATCCATTCACCATAGATGTTAAATAGAATTGGGCTTAACATTCAGCCTTGTCTCACTCCCTTTGTAACCCTGAAACTATCGGTTAGTTCCCCATTTATTCTATCTCTGGCATAATTGTTATCGTACAGGCTTTTAATTAGCAGTATCAGATGATTGGGGACTCCCATTTCAGACAAAACCTGCCACATTTTACTCCAGTTGACCAAATCGAAAGCTTTAGTATAATCTATGAAGCACAAATATGTTGTAATTTTGAATTCTCTGGATTTTTCTACAATCTGCCGTACGTTTAAAAATTGTTCTCTAGTACCACGCCCGGGGACGAAACCTGCTTGTTCCTCCATGTTAGGTAGTAGAAAGGGCTTTATCCTCTCGAGAATTATGTCTAAGAGTATCTTACTGCAATGCGCAATTAGAGCAATTGTGCGATAGTTGCTACATAAATCTTTCGCTCCCTTTTTATGTATGGGAATATATAGTGATTGTGTCCACTCCTCAGGCCATTTACCTGTCTCCCCCACTCTTTGCCAAATTTGATGAATTATATCCACTCCAACGTCATCTAGGGCCCAAATCATTTCAATTGGTATGGTATCTGGAGCGGCAGCTTTCTGACTTTTTTGCCTCATAATTGCTGCTTCAACTTCAATTTTGAGTACGTCTTGTTCCGTCGCAAAACTGGCATCTTCTTGTTGTGATGGGGCGTCTGTGCTTTCCTCAATCATCAGTCGTCCACAGTATTCTTTTAATCTGTGTAAAATATCTTTTTTAGAAGTGAGTAGAGTTCCGTTATCATCTTTGTACATAACACTGTGTAAGTGTTTTTTATTTTGGCTCTTGTTGTTTTTAATATATTTGCCTAGGTTGTTATTTGTTCGGAAAGCTGGTATTATTCCTTTCTTTTTTATGTGTTTGGCTATTTATGTTGATATTTTGCCTGTATATGTAATCGAACAGAAGATACTGGGTTTTTTCTCTGGTGGTGGAAATACTAATTTCAGGGCTTTCTTGTATAGTTTTTGGTTTAACATTTTATTAATTGTTTGTTCGTTGTATCCGTTGTTTACTGCTTTTTGCTTAATGATATTTAATTTTGTCTCAAAGTTGTATTTTGACATCGGAATTTCTGTTAATCTATGTAACATATTATGATAGGCTGCCTGTTTATGTTGTGCTGGATGGGATGATGAATTGTGTATAATCGTGTCAGTATGGGTAGGTTTATGAAATATGGAGAAGTCATGTTTGTTTTTAAGTCTGATAATTTTTAAATCTAAAACATTTATGGATTGATTTTGTTCTGTTTCTATTGTAAATTCAATATGACCAAAGTGAATAAATATACGATAAAAATTGATCGAATTGCCTGTTAATTTCTGTGAAACATACCAGTAAGTCGTCTATGTATCTCCACCCATATAAAAACTGTTTAAATACGGGATGTTTTAAAATCTTTGGCTCTAGATGATCCCTAAAAATATCTGTGGCAATGGGCTTAGAGGATTGCCCATTATAAGTCCTGCACTGTTATTTGTATATATTTGATTATTAAAATCAAAGTAGTCCTGATTTATGCAAACTTCAAGAAGATGTAAAATTTCAGATGTAATTATTGGATTTGTACTATTTTGGTCTAAAAGGTTTTTTACTAGAATAAAAGTTTCTGTAAGAGGGATACTAGGAAAAAGATTTTTTACGTCAAATTTTTACATTTATTACCTAACAACTCCAGATTAATTTCATTTCATGTAAAAAATCTTTTTACTAGTATACCTCCTACAGAAACTTTTATTCTAGTAAAAACCCTTTTAGACCAAAACAGTACAAATCCAATAATTACATCTGAAATTTTACATCTTCTTGAAGTTTGCATAAACCAGGACTACTTTGATTTTATTAATCAAATGTATGCAAATAACAGTGCAGGACTTATAATGGGCAATCCTCTAAGCCCATTGCTATCAGATATTTTTATGGATCATCTAGAGACAAAGATTTCAAAACATCCCGTATTTAAACAGTTTATATATTGGTGGAGATACGTAGACGATGTCCTGGTATGTTTCACAGGAACTAACAGGCAACTCGATCAATTTTTATCGTATATTAATTCACTTCATAGTTATATTGAATTTACAATAGAAACAGAACAAAATCAATCCATAAATTTTTTAGATTTCAAAATTATCAGACTTAAACAAACATGACTTCTCCATATTTCATAAACCTACCCATACTGACACGACTATACACAATTCATCATCCCATCCAACACAACATAAACTGGTAGCATATCACAGTATGATACATCGATTAACAGAAATTCCGATGTCAAAATACAACTTTGAGACATAATTAAATTTCATTAAGCAAATAGCTAATGACGATATTTCAAAACTCCACTGACTATTCACTACCAACTTGAATCTCTTCAATTTTTTAGTTTTGCGTCTTTATCGTTACAAAAAATATCGGTGTGATCTTTCATTAACAAATGACTACACAAATCACATATTTGCTTTAGTGTAGTTCCCAATTACATGGCCAAACTTC
The DNA here is from genome assembly GCA_918026665.1 of Diabrotica balteata. Classification (NCBI taxonomy): domain Eukaryota; kingdom Metazoa; phylum Arthropoda; class Insecta; order Coleoptera; family Chrysomelidae; genus Diabrotica; species Diabrotica balteata. The sequence continues at coordinate 109,579,666 of OU898283.1, read as the reverse complement.
GAGCATTATAGATTTTAGTTAGCTCGTTGTAACCGCTTATTAGTCTTGTACTTGCTAAAACGGTATCAAAGAGGATAAGGTTTAATATGTCAAAATAAAGGTAATTTTTTCTTCCCGGTATGTCGGCGCATTTCAATTAGTAATCTAGAACATTCCCTTATTTTATTAGAGCAAGCGACCAAAATTTGAGCGCGCTTGTGTTTCTGTGGTTGAAAATTTCTGTGGTTGGAAAACTTTTGTTTAATTTATTTTCATATTATTTATGTTAAAAATTGTATTACAACATTGAGTTTATTAATTTTAAATGTAGATATTTTTCGCAATAAACATGTTTCAAACGAATGACCATATTTACTGTGGGGCACTGTAACTCGTTAGCAAGTTCCAATAAAATCCTCCCTCCTGTTCGGGGTACCTTCGCCATAACATCATTGTTTGATTTACTGAAAACAATAAGGTAATAGTAATTGAAATTATAATCTTAATTAACATTAGATATTTTTAAACTTACCATTTTAATCCTGTCAGTTCTGACATATTTATAAAAGTATTTAAATAGGTAAACTGTTTAATGTATATGATCACACTATATTGAGAAATGAGACAGAGTTCGAACAGCTTGTTAATCGCCGAAAAAAAGTCATAGAACTCGGGAAACCACCGGACGAAAGCGATTACGCATTAATAATCTTTATCAATACCAACACTATTAAAGAATAACAGGGAAGGTAAAACACAACAAAACGTTACGAAGATTATAAAGAGAAACCTAACGACCGTACAATACATAATAAAAAGACGAAAAGAAAGAGTGCAAATAAATTTCAAACTAAAAATACGAAAAAGTTAAGTATGAATATGTCGCGATCACTATAATAACACGATAAATTTGGCAACATCTACAGAGGCGGAACCGCACTTGCAACATCATATAAAATATGCAAATGAGACCAAAGAGTACGTTCAGTGTATGGAGGCAAACAAGAACTACACAAATAACATAACTGTATAAAACTAGGTTAATAAATATTTACCCCTCTTTCTTTGCCTTTATAATATACATCAAAATAAGGTTAATGATGTATTATATGTGCATATACTACCTCTAGTTTTGGTGGAGCGAGGGACGTCTGTTGTATGTACGGAGGCAAAAACGATACAAATGCACATATATATATATATATATATATATATATATATATATATATATATATATATATATATATAATTTCATTTCAATTTGCTATTCAAATACATTAATAAACGAATCCAGTCCTGTAGTGGACTACTAGATTGAACTACTCATTGAATTCTGAATCAGAATTCCGAATTTCAAAATAACTAAATTATAATAGTCTACAATATTTATAGTTTGTAAAAATCATTTGTTTTAAGGCTGCAGTTTATATTTATTACAGCAACATTATTGGAATTTATTATTATCTGTGGAAGAAAGTTGAGGTAAGAACTATGACTAGTATTATGTACAAATATACAATACCGATATATTTGTAATAGGTGGTTACAATATAGAAATGATTTCACAAAAATTAATCATATGTTTAACATAGCCCCACAAAACATTTCTTCTTTTATAGCTTTACCACGAAATTATCTTTATAGTACGAACAGAGCCGGACTAGGAGATTGTTTGTTATAATAGGTTCAAAGTTTAATAATAATTTATTATAAACTTAATATAATAATTTTTATAATAGGTTCAAAGCATCTTCAATGTTCTTCATCGCTCTTTGTCATCCCTCCATGTTTCCGACGCGTAGGCACAGAATAATAAACAATCAGAATGTCCACTCTCAGATGCCGCCTTTGAAGTTTTTCAGAACGCGCGCCATGTTTTAGGAGGAAACACATAACACAGACATATGATGTGTGAGGTTATGTAAATGTTTATATTTATGTTTAGTTATATTATATTTATGTTATTATATTTAACAATGTTAAAATAATTGTATAGTATGTCTATGATTGCCGTAAGTCAATTAAACCGGGTTAATTTTTCTATGCACACCACATAAACAACACTGGTTCCCTCTAAAACATGGCGGAACATATGTGCGAAGGAAATGCGCGTACTTAATTTTCCATGGAGAGTGGGCATTCTGATTGTTTATTATTCTGTGGCGTAGGTGAGGATGGGCTTGATAAAAGTTCTGTTTATCACTAGTTTCGTTCTTTTTGTAACCAGGCTTGTTATTAAAAAAAATTTTAATCCATAGTAGGCTCTATTTGCCAGATATATCCGTCAGTTAATTTCTGCACTTACTGCATTATTCTGAATAATTTGTGAGCCTAGGTATATAAACTTTCTTACTCCTTCGAAAGTATACAGGGTGATTGATTTAGTAGATCTGTTATAGTAAAAATTACAAAAAAAAATTATTGACAAAAATTGTAGGCAGCTTTAAACTCCATATTTTAAAATTAGTTACAATCTTACAGGGTGTTCCATAAGATGGTGGTAGACCAAACTTATGTTTTTTTAAACGGAACACCCTGTATTTTATTTTAAATTTGAAATCTGCTTCACTTCCACATCACAACAATGTAAAGTTTTATTATGTTATAGCGGGTATTTAAAAAGTTATAACCAATATTAACTGAAAATCATATCAAGTTTAATTCCCTGTATAATTAAAAAGGAGTATAGTATATAATTAAATTGATCTATTGCAACCATAGTTTTTTAATAATTGTTAAAAAATATAGTACTTCAAATTTTATGAAGTACTCCCTATACCTAAAGTTATCAGTTTTCTAGATATTTTTATTTTTCCATCAAAGTATTAATTTGGTAGATATTGTAACGTTTACCAATAATTATTGTGAGTTGGCCATGATTGATTTGTCAGAAATTGACAGTTTGACATTATTGTTTATTAATTCAGTATTGGAGTACACCGTAAATTAGCAACAATTATTATTTAGTAATTCAGTAATTAATTGAATTTAAATTAGCAATAATGAATTTTACTACTGATGAAATAGTAGATATCATCTGGATATTGGGGGAATGCAATAAAAATTCATTACTATCAACTAGAATTTATCAAGAACGCTTTCCAGATAGGCGGCAACCTAGACAAGATACATTTGAAAAATTAAAAGATCGATTTAACTTCATAATTCACTAGTTCAGTGAATTATGAAAAACATGAACGAACAAAAACTAGTGTGACAGAGGAAAACGAAATGAGTGTGTTGATGGCAGTTACAGAAAACCCACACACAAGTATAAGGTGTATCTCCAATGAACAAGAACTTAGTTACTGCTCTGTTCAAAACATTCTATCTAAAAACAAGATGTACCCTTATCATATTCAAAAGCACCAAGAATTTAATGATGATTTTCAGAAACGAATAGTATTTTGTGAATGGGCCTTAGAAAAAATTAATGAGCAGAGAAATTTTTTTGATTATGTCCTATTTGGTGATGTAGCTACATTCCATCGAAACGGTTCTGTTACTAGGTATAACTTTCACTACTATTCAACAAGTAATCCATACCACATAGTAACACATAGTCAAACAAGATGGTCTCTAAAGTTATCGTCGGTAACCATGTAGTAGGACCATATTTTTTTGAAGATAATTTAAATGGTGAGATTTATTTAGATTTTATCGTAAATCAGTTACCGATTTTATTAGAAGAGGTTCTACTTAATATACGTGAAAAAATGTGGTTTCTACATGACGGTGCTCCTGCGCACCACAACGAATTAGTATGTGATGAACTTAATGATCAGTTTGGTGAAAGATGGATCGGAAGGGATAGACTGGTAAGGTGACCCCCAAGGTAACCAGAACTCAATAAAATGGACTTATTTTTTTGGGGTTACGTTAAGAACGAAGTATATAAAATACCTCCAACAACAAGGGATGATATGAAAAATAGAATCCGAATTGCATTTCAAAATATTTCTTTACAAATCGTTAGTAATGTAAGCAACTCTTTCAATGACCGCTTTTAAGTATGTATAGATGTTTTGGGACGTTATTTTGAACAAATTATTTAAGTAAGATAAGTTAAAATTACTGTTGTTTTTTCATTTTTCTATGTGTTGTTATAATTTTTTTAATTTTCCGTCGATTATTTTTTATAAATTGTATTTGAAATAAATTGTTTTCTTTTCTGTGTTGTTATTTCGTTACTGAATTAATAAACAATAATGTCAAACTTTCAGTTTCTGACAAATCAATCATGGCCAACTCACAATAATTATTGGTAAACCTTAAAATATCTACCAAATTAATACTTTGATGGAAAAATAAAAATATCTAACTGATAACTTTAGGTATAGGGAGTACTTCATAAAATTTGAAGTACGATATTATTACTTTTCGATAGTGATATAAAATACAGGGTGTTCTATTTAAAATTACCAATAAAATAATGTACTTGCATTTTGACTTACCCTGTATTTGATTTAACCAATATTATGAAAACGAATATGTTTTAAAATTTTTAACAATTATTAAAAAACTATGGTTGCAATAGATCAATGTTCCTATACCTCTTTTTAATTATACAGGGAGTTAAACTTGATACAACTTTCAGTAATACTGGATATAACTTTTTAAATACTCGGTATAACATAATAAATCTTTACATTGTTGTGATTTGGAAGTGAAGCAGATTTCAAATTTAAAATAAAATACAGGGTGTTCCATTTAAAAAAATATAAGTTTGGTCTGCCACCATCTTATGGAACACCCTGTAAAATTGTAACTAATTTAAAATGTGAAGTTTAAAGCTGCCTACAATTTTTGTCAATAACTTTTTTTTGTAATTTTTACTATAACAGATCTACTGAGCTTCCTCACACTAATCAATCACCCTGTATGTTCCGATCGTTAGATCTTCGGGTTGTGCTTCTTGTATATATTTTGATACTTTTATATACGTCGTCTTACTAGTGTTAACCTCTAGTTCCATTCTTTTTGTTGCTGCTTCAAGCGCCTTAAATGATTCGACCACATCTGCCTTTTTTCTTGCAATAATTGCAAGGCGTACGCTAGTGATTGAATGCTGCAATTAATAATAGTTCCTCTGGTTGTTATTCCAGATTCTCTTATCGCTTTCTCTAATGCAATATTGAATAGAAGGCATGATAGTCTCCTTGTCTAAGTCCTATCTGAGACTGAAACGTTCTGGAAACTGCGTTCTGCATTTTAGCTTTACACTCGATTCTTGAAAGGGTCGCTTTCACCAATTTTACTAAGTGTATTGGTATACTGAATTCTATCATGGCCTTGTACAGTGCGTTTCTTTCAACACTATCATAGGCACATCTAAAATCAACAAGCAGGTGATGAGTATCAATGCCAAACTCATATGTTTTTCCAAAGCTTACCTTAGAAGGAATATTTAATCGGTTGTTGATCTTTCTTTACGAAACCCACCCTGAGATTTACATATTATGTCTTCACAATACCCCGAGAGTCGGTCGGAAAGAATATATTCCAATATTTTGTATGTTACATTTAGGAAGGTTATTCCTCTGTAGTTGTCACATATTGTTAAATCTCTTTTCTTGTGGATAGGTACAATTATACCTACATTCCAGTCTTCTGGCAACTTTATTTGCCTTCAGATCAGTTCTACCAGTCTACATATACAGTATGTCAGGTTTTTTTGCCATGCTTTAAAAGTTCTGAAGGAATGCCATCTGTCTCAGGAGTTTTGTTTTCTTTCAATTTCTGTATAGTTTGGATGACTTCTACCTCTGTTGGGATATCTTGCTCTCTTTCATCATCAATGTCCTTGAGTTGAATTTCTGATTCGTGGAGCCCTGTCTCACCTCTTATATTTAGCCTTTCCTCAAAGTCTTCTGCCCAGCTTTCTAGTATCTGGTCCTAATCACCATTGATCTTCCCTGTTCAATTTCTAACAATTGATAATCTAGGTTTGAATTCTTTCCTGTTCTGGTTAATCATTTTGTAGAACTTTTGCGTTTCTGCTTGTGCCTTATAGTACTCTAGTTCTTTTAGTTGACTCTCTATATGCTCTTTCTTCTTTTTTTTAAGTATTTGTTTTCTTCTCGTCTCACCTGCCAGAATGTTATTCACTTATATTAAAACAATAAGAAGAATCTAAATTCAAACATTAGAACAACATGGTCATAGTTTAATCATTTTAAGAGTGACATTCAACTATATAGCATGCAATTACATAATACAAAAAGCAATTTCTTTCAAAGTTTGACAAATCACTGTTCAAATTCATCTCTCATGTCTAATTCACGTGCATTTTATATCAAAAAAATACTAACCTGGTTGCATTATCTAAAGTAGTATACTTCACAGTTGCTGTTCCATCAATGGACTTCACATTAAATATTTTCCCACCACAATTTTCCACTATAACTTTTAATCTGTTCCTAATCCTTAGATGTTCCACATGTTTAGGTAAATTGGTAACAGTTACATACACAGGACCTGGACTGAAAAACTAAAAAAAGAAACATATCTAAAAATTGTCTGGGGGGAGGAACAATTTATAATTGTATATGTATAGAGGGTGGAAATGTAGAAAAAAACTAAAAGAAAAACAAAAAGTGCTTACCTTTGTTGTACAAGCTGGTATATCTTTCATCAATTGACAAAATAAATGATGCTCATTTGCACACAATATTAGAGCATCTGCTATATTAACATTATGTACTAAAATAACCCTGATTTTCCTTCTATACCTCAAGTCAGCAAGATCTGCTGCAAAATTTATATCACTAGAAATTAAAAGAACTGCAGAAGGTGGTGGATGTAGCTCCCCAAACCTTCGCAGTGATTGCCTTAACTTTTCATCAGCAGCATTCTTCGAAATTGAGGATACATGCACTAACATCACCTAAAAGTAAAGAAAATGTAACATCTTGCATACCAAATTCATGCATATCTATTCATATTTTATTGCCATTAATATTTAGCCTAGATGAAATGAATTTTATTCTACTTTAGAAGACAAAATTGACATGTTTAATGAACTGAACAAGAAATGTTTGAATATAGGTGATATTAATGTGACTATCTATCATGTACCAAACCAAAAAATGATAAAATGATCATGAAGAGCTTCTAAATGTTAAAATTTTTTTCTAGTAAATCAAAGCATACCTACTAGAGTCACAAGTAATACAAAAACACATATAGGCTATACAATCAACAATACTAAATCAAAATTACTACATCATTAAGTGTGAGTTACTTTAATGACTGGACAAAATCTGTCATGATCACAACATTTTATGTGATAAAATAATTAGAACCTTTCAAAGAAAGTTAAACTACAAAATCATTTTCGAAAAAATAGTGCCTCCTGGTTTAATGTTGACATACTAAAATGAGTACAAGAAAGAAACTATCACTTAAGATGTACTCCAATAGTAACTATTTACTTCAACTTTATATAACATCTCAGAAAACACTGAAAGAAAACATTAAACAGAGAAAAAGAGAATTTTATCAAATGGAGATAACAGCAGCTGAAAATTATCCCAAACAAATTTGGTTGGAGGATACTAAACACCATAATACATAATAAGAAGCTAACAAAAAAATCAACAACTATTTCCAAACTTATAGGCAATTTAGTTATTGATGATCCTAACATCATTTCTAATAAGCTAATAACTACTTTGCTACAGTTGGTTCAGAACTTGCTTAGGCCATTCAACCCTATGGATAAGTTCCACCAGGACTGTGTGTGGACTAAACACTTATCAGTTGATACTATTATAGGGTTCAAGAGTGACATATCAACTATTTTAAGTACTCTAGTAAATTTAACATTCACTACAGGAAGTCTTAGCAATGCCCTAAAAATGGCAAGTTGTGGTGGTGGCTCCTCAATGTCTAGTAATTATCAATCCATTTCACTTTTACCGGCCTTATCCAAGACTCTGGAAACATGTGTAAATAATAGAATCATGCACCATTTAGACAATGAAAATTTCTTATATAAAGGTCAATATGGATTTAGACAGGGTAGCAGCACAACAGCAACAGCTGATCTTATAACAAATATTTTTGATAAAATTGATAAAGGCCAATCTTGTACATTTGCATCGCTTGACTTGCAGAAAACTTTTGATACAGTTGATCACATGCTATTATTATCTGTATAGGAAACTTTACATAAAAGGAATAGTATTGAAGTGGTTTAATGATTACCTATCAAGAAGAACACAACTTACCTTTGTTAACAGGGTAAATAGTAAATTGTCCAATATTGAGTGTGGAGTTCCTCAAGGGTCAATACTTGGTCCAACGCTGTTCCTTATTTATGTTAATTCAATGTCAACATTGCCATTAAGAGGTAAACTACACATATATGTAGATGATACCTGCATTTTATACTTTGGCGAAAACCCCAATGAGGCAAAAAATAATATTGAATTTGACTTACAGATGGTGAAGGGATTTTTATATCATTATTAGCTTACCCTTAATAAAGATAAATCAAGTTATATGGTGATAACAAAGAGAGAAGAATGGAAACAATTAACGATAGTACTTGAATTAAGGCCTTTACAAAAAGTGGAATGTATTAAATATTTTTACTGTACATTGAACATAGCCTTACTTCTTTATTAAGAAATAGATTCCACTTTAGAGCTACAGCTTAGGACAACAAAGCATTGTGGTAGAAGGAATAAAGTACTACAACCTTATCCCCGACATAGTGAAGGCAATGAACATCATTGCCTTCAAACAAAAATTAAAAAATCTAATTACAAGAACCATTTTCTAACCCCCTTGCACTGACATTTTTTACATTTGTTTTTTGTTTTGTTTCCTTTTTGTATAAATAGGTTGAAGTCTTCTTTATGTTAAATATCAATAATGATAATATCTGTACCCCATATACAAATTGTTTGCACAATTGAACCTCATCTTCTTATTCAAAACTTTTAATATGTTAAAGTAATTATATTAGTGTTTATTTTATATATTTTTTCTAATTTGACCCACATAGAGTTCGCTCAGGGTCTGTAATTGTATATTTAGAATTTTTTATAAGTGACATTTGTATTTTTATGGAATAAATAAATAAAATAAATAGATGAGAAGAAATTTAAAGTTAGTTTGTAACTTTGCTTTGGGTGGAAAATTGTTAAATGAATTGCTGTTTGTTAAATATAAATAAGTACACAAGCTGTTAATAACTTTGATTTGCATCCAAAAGTTAATACAGGGCTAATATTGATTTGAATGCATTTATTTTCGTTTTTCTTGAAATTTCTCTTTTACTTATAAATTTGGTACTCATTGCATAAGTGGATGAGGTTTAGAGTTTTTTGTATCCCATGGTTGATCTCTATATCCTATTTTCCATTTTCTTCAATCTCCACTCCTAGATATTGATACTCTCTTATTTGTTCTATTTCTAGCCATTTGAATTTTACATCTAATTTCTCCCATACCATAAGGTAAGTTTTTCTATAATTGTTTATTGTTCTCTGCTAGAATAACTGAAAATGCTTCTGATTGTCTTTTTTGACTGACTAAATAATTGTGACTGTTTATATTTGTTCTTTATTATTCTTATCATTTCATTATTTTCTCCTTTTTTCTTCAATATTGTCCATAACTTTGCTCTTGGGACTTACCAAGAGCCTTAATAAAACCTATAAATGCTATGTGCATATTTTTTTCTTTGTGTTTAACTGTAAATATATGATATTGTGCCCTTCTTCCTTTTTGAAACCTACTTTGCAATTCCTCTGTTTTCAATTTTTAGCATTATCTGTTTGTCCAGTATCTTTTCATATATTTCACTGTAATGCTTAGAAGTGTAATCCCTGTGTAATTTTTGCAGTCTTTTTTGTCACTCTTTTTACAAATAGGTGCTATAAATGCTATCTGCCAATCCTTTGGAACCTACTTTTCATTCCAAGCTGTGTTACATATTTTTCTTGGTATTTTTGTTGCTTTTTCTCCCATTTTTTATTATTTCTGCTGTTAATTTCTCAATACCTGGTGCTTTTTAACTCTCTGATTTGCTTCCTTTAAACCTCTATGGTACTATGGTTATGTTTTTTATAATTGTCTTTTATTATTTCTTCCATTTTATATAACCCTTCTTGTCCTCTATTAGTATTCAACATATTTTGAAAATATTCGCTGCATCTCTTTATTCTGTTTTATTTCTTCATTATACCAGGCTTTTGGTTTCTTATTATTTTTCTTGCTGATCTTGTACATTTTTAGCTGTAGATAATATGATAATTTCCTTGTAAACTTTCATAACAGCTTTAAATTATCATCATCTGTTCTTTAATATAATCTGTCTCACACTTCTAGGAAATGTCCTAGACACTAAGAGATGTCCTTATTGTGTTAGTCTGTGAGACTTTAAAGTGTCATATTAAAATACATTTTCAGATTTTTTGTTTGTATTTGATACAAACCTTCATTGATATTCATTATAATTTTTAAACATATTGTTCAACTGAACTATTTTTTTGCAACTATATACATAGATATCTAATAAAAATATGTTTTGTTCTTTATCACCTGATTACTAATCAGTGAGTATAGCAATTTTTTCTTTATCAACTTATCTGACTCACCAATAAACTATGCCACTACAAGAATAATAATTTTACTTTACTTACTTGTGCATCATGCAATTCCTGTACAATCTGAGGACTTTCTTTCTTAACATCACAGACAACTACAAATTCAGACTCTCTATAATTCTGCAAAAATACTTCTCTTATTTTTTGCACGGCAGCTGTTGCACTTTTATGTTTAGGTACCTGGCAATTTTCAATGTCCCAGTATATACCCAAAGGGGGTAAATGTCGGGTTGAGGCTTTATGTCTCTTTTTGGATATGTTATAGCTTCTGTTGAATCTAATGCCATCGCTGGTAGATTGGGAACTGTCTGAATACGAAGAGTTTAACGAATTGTTTGCACTTTTTGAAATCCTAGGAGGTGCTGGAAACTTAAATTTAGGCACAGCTCCATTATTATCAGAAAAACTGCAGTTTCTACCAGAACAGTCTCCACTAGAATCTTGATCTATGCCAGTGTAACTCATGCTTCCAAAATTTACATTATGATCTGATTTTTTACAAAAATAAAGATATTTTTCTACTGCCACTACATTATTTCAAAAATATGTTTTCGATCTGCACTCTGCACTTGTTTTCACACTTGATAGATGAACAATGTTGCCTATTTTATCTCAAAATATGTAAAGATTTGGTTCTATAATAAAGTGTAACAGTTATAACTAGATCGAAAAAAGTTATAATCGGCAATTTTGTTCTCTAAAAGTTCTATGTTTATTATAAATATATCAAGATAAATAGTTTTTTAACTGACTTTATTCTAAAATCAAAGAAAAATGGAAAATTATAATTGCCAAACTCTACATTGTGGCAATGCTGCAGATATCCTTGTCAGAGATTTTAAACTATTATTTTCAGACAAAATCTTTAGACATATTGAGAAAAATTAAATTAAATTTATAAAACTTACCCCAGCTAATTTTATTATTTAAAAGATAAATATTTTTGTATTCATGAGTAACTGAATAAGTAATGAAACTAGTACTTATCTTCAAAAGAAGAGAAAAGACTTTTGTCTTTTGTTTCACAAGTTCTTCCCACAGAACTCAAGATTTTCCTTACTTTGGTTTTTTTGTATGTATGTTGCAATAAATTATTATAAATTATAATTTTCATGTAAGTTTTTTGTATATTTTTACTCAATGACCACAGAATAAATAACAATTGCTATTTATTCTGTGATATGACTTATATTATTACCATTTTTAATTCATTATATTTTTTATATTTGTTTAAAATCTGAAAACATATATAATATTGCAAGAATATATCGCTACCCCAGTTCAAAACAGAAACAACTCAAAATTTTGTTGAAATGAGTTATTTCCGTAAAATTTATGCTAGGATGATAATCTACCTATTTCAAAAGAGAAATAAATCATACATTCATATGCATTCCTTAAAAAGTGTCTATTTCCTTTTTGATTTTATAATCTTTTTTAACAATGTCGGTTCAAAACAGAAATAACGTAGTTGTTTCTGTTTTGAACTGAATGTCACGCGCTGTCTGACATCTGTTAGGAAATAAGTTAAATTATTTCAGTTTTGAACCAGCCTGTGTCACGTTTCTTTTAGGTTATGTCAGTTTGAAAGTAATTGTTAACCTTTATGTTTTTAATTATTTAGAACAATATTAGTTCCGTTATTTTGTGTATTTTCGTAAGTTTTATAAGTATTACAATGTTGCCTATAGGTAGAGGTAAAAGAATGGCATTATTGGCAGTTGGCGAACTAAATAGTAGTGATGAAAATGAACCATTAAACCAAATAGTGGATGAAGTAACTTTTCAGAAAGAGGTAAGCCGGTTAGCTGTAGTAAACTAGTAGCATTCTGTTTTGATAATAGGTACATAAAAAGTTTTTCAAATTGTTTTAGGGTACTACTAAAAACCTTAATACGGATAATATAGTAGTAGAAATTAACGTTGATGGTAATGTTGGATATAATGACCAAAGTAATAATAGCAGTGGCTATCCATCCGTTCTCCTTGCAATACCTGAATTTCCATCGAGAGAAATATTTGTACACGACCAAGTAAGGAATTTGTTCTAAAAAGCGTTAAAAAACATATTCATTATTACATTAACTTTTTTTAGGTACAAAATTGCAATATTATTAAAGAGATAAATGGTAGTGTTACTGTGGAATTAGATAGTAATGAAAATGCGCTTGATTTGTTGATAAACACTCAGGAACCAGCTGCAATTTTTGAAGAAAATATTAATGAAGACTCTGCTGACAAAAGCCAAGAGAAAACCTATTTAAACTTATCAACTTTCTACCCGGTAAGCAAAAAAAAATTAATTGAATATTTTAGTATAATTTAGCTTTTTTATTATTATTTTAGAGAGAAAATGACGATGAGGAAATAAATTCTAGTGTTGGTGATGAAAGCAAAGATAAAGATTATATTGTACCCGACACTTATGGAGCAAATACCAGTTCTAGTGACAATGAAGCTGAGAACTATCACGAAAAAGTTGCTGAAACAGAAGAAATGGTTGAAGAAACTGAACTGAGTGAGAAAATTCTCACAAAAAAAAGATCTAGAAATCCAGACAATTGGGAGAAGAATGTGTTAAAGAAAAAAAGAAATCTAGGAAAAAGTTTCACAACAAAAAAAGGTAAAATAATTGCAGCAAGAAGTGTTCAATCAGCTTGTGGGCCCAAATGCAGATTCAAATGCAGCGAAAAAATTAATAACGAAATACGTCAAGAAATACACAACAGTTTTTGGAAAATGGGCAATATTAATGACCAAAGAGAGTTTATTTTAAGGCACATGTCTGAGTTAAAAACAAAATACCAAAAAAAGCTGCCTGAACGAAAAAGGTCATACAATTTCGTTTATACATTTTCTATCAATGGAAATAAAATCGTAGTTTGTAAGACATTTTTTATGGGTACACTAAACGTTAGTTCAAAAATGATTTTTACCGTTACGAAAAAAAAATCTCAGGATGGATTTCTGGAAAAGGATAAACGTGGCAAACATGGACACATGGGAAGGGCTATTAATCCACAGATAAAAGCCGACATACGTGAACACATAAACTCATTTCCCTTAATAGAATCACATTTCTGTCGTTCAAGAACTGCCAAAAAATATATCGATGGAAGTCTTAACCTGTCCACTATGTACAGATTATATAAAGAACAATGTGAAATACTACAAAAACCTTATGGAAAGTATAACATGTACTCCACAATTTTTTCTACAGAATTCAATATAAGTTTTTTTCAACCAAAAAAGGACCAATGTGCCCTATGTCATAGCTTTAATACCGCTACGGGAGAAGAGAAAGAAAATTTAAAAATGAACTACGAAAATCATCAATTAGAAAAAGAGGCAAGTAGAAAAGAAAAAGCTGAAGATGTGTCAAAAGCTGTTTCCTCGACTGATCAAATAGTTGCGGTTTATGACTTACAGTCTGTATTAAGTGTACCTTGTGGAGAGGTTTCACATTTTTTTTATAAAAGTCGTTTATCTTGTTATAACCTCACCGTGTATGACATTGGACAAAAAAAGGGTTTCTGCTATTTTTGGAACCAGACCATTGCTCAACGAGGTGCAAATGAAATAGGAAGTTGTGTATATTATTTTCTAAAAGAGCAAAATGAGAACCAGGTAAAAGATATTACTTTTTACAGTGATAATTGCAGTGGGCAAAATAAAAATAAATTTATTATTGCAATGTACATGTACTGTGTGCAGTCTATGACAAAAATTGAATCCATTACACACAAATTTTTAATAGCTGGGCATACCCAAAACGAAGGGGACAATATGCATTCCTTAATAGAAAGGGAGAAAAAAAGAAAGCTTAAGGCCAGCCCGATTTATGTGCCTGCTCAATGGAGTACTATAATAGAATTAGCCAAAAAGACCGGCCATCCTTATAAAATTAAAGACATGACGACTGAGGAATTTCTGGACCTAAAAAAACTGACATCCTCTTTGGGAAACAATTATAATATAAACGAACAACTAGAAAAAGTTCTGTGGACTGACATTAAAATTGTTATGGTCAAAAAAAATAACCCTTATATTCTTTTTTACAAGACATCTTATTCTGATGCTGAATACAAATCAATCAATATAAAATTTAAGTCTCCAAGAAATAAATCAGTACCTAGTTTATCTCAACTTTATACCGGACCTATTCTTATTCCATCTAACCTTAAGAAAGGATTACTAGAACTTTGTGAGCTCAAAGCTATTCCTAAGGTACACTGGGATTTCTACAGAAATTTGTTGGAGCAGGAAAATACAAAAAAACACAAAAAAAATATTCCACCAAATAATGATAGTGATTGTGACGAGTGTGAAAAAGTGAAAGATATCTAGTATTTAATTTTAATTATGTTTAAAATTGGAATAAAATGTTTAAGTTATACTATTTTTTATTTCCTAGTTTAGAAACAACATCAATTTTTTTCCATTTTTTATTTCAAAACAGAACTAACATGAAATTTAAAAGATTTGTTTTTTTTTCTTTTAATTAGGTAGAAAGGAAATAAAAAACACACTTATGATGTAACCATCTACTAAAACCACATTAGAATTGCAAAAAATACTAGTCTTCAAATAATTGGTTATCTCAATAAAACGTGGTCGTAGCTGAGCGATTTTAGTTATTAGCCATTTTCTCAAAAGTAGTTATTTTAAATTGTTTCCGTTTTGAACTTGGGTAACGATATATTGTCTATTCGCTTAGCTAGGGCATATTTTGACAGACTCATTGTAGGAAACCTACAACACAACAATTCCTACTTCTCAGTATAAATAGCTCAAGTATACTACTATTGCAGACCTCTTTCTTTGAAAAAAAGAAGAATTATTCTAAATAGTTGAAGTGTATACTAAACCCATCAAATTTTCCCTGTATATTTAAAATATAATATTTGAATTGTTACAATTTAAAATGTTGTAGTATATATTTGTATTATTCGCGTTGTTTATTTAATTTAATATTGTTTTATTATCTTTGTTTAATTCTTTTGTTAGTTCTATTCAGTTAATTAGTTAGTTATATTTTAAATTTTATTATTATGGATAGTCAAAGTTTTCCATTTGTTCCATCAGCTAATGCGTTGGTAAGTTTTTCTTAAATAAATATGATAAAATGTTTTTTAAAAAAATTTTTTTAAAGTTAATATTTTTAGATTAGTAAGGATGCTGTTCCTAGATTACAAGGTAATAAAACTGCACAAAGGTTTATTTAAGATGCCTACCATGTTTTTTACCGAATGAAAACCCTGTTGAGGTAAGTTGATCATTAAAATGTATTTATCGAATTATGTAAATGTTGTAAATACATAAGGAACTTGCTGTGTCTTATTCTTATTTAACCTCACTTTGACTTCTTAATTTTGTAGAATTTCTTCCCACTTTTTTTATTTTGTACAATAAATAATTTTATTATTTGTTATCAATACATTATACGGTGTAAATAAATAAATATTGATTGTCGGCAAAGTTCTATTTTATTTACTTTTGTTTACATTAATATTGACTAAGAGCACGTATGCTTGGTTGTATAGTATTTTCCAGCCACCTCGAGTCTGTCAAAAAGTTACTAACTTCGAAAAAAAATAATTACTAAAATCACTAGACAGTTCGGACTGGGAATAGCGAACCGGGTATAATAACTTTATAGCAAAATCACATAAATATCCAAAGGTAATAGTTATTCATAAATAAAGTAATTAGAGTGTAATCTTTAAATTAATTTTAAATTTTTAGTTTTTTAATCATATATACATGAATTAGGTTCCCAATATTAAATGGTAATATGAAAAAGCAACTAACATTTATTACAAGATAGATTGGAATATAAACATGGAAATATCACATACTATATTTATCCTTACTAGAAAAGGTTTATTTTGATCTCCGCCTATGGATTGATCAGTTAATTTGACATTAGAGTTCTTTGCTTGACGTTAATGACAATTGTAAGTAACTGGTCTGTCTGACTGTCTGTGAAAATAATCTGATTCTGTTCGGTAGATCAGTTGTAGGACATTTCCATTTCTTTGTACAGAAATGTCAAATTGTTAAAGAAAAATCATAAAAATATAACTTCCCCGCTGCTTACATCACTGTAAGTCACGAATAACTATGTAAATGAGTAAATTGCTTAGATGCGATACCAAAGATCAACATATCTGAAAATAAGTGGCGCAGGTTGTGCATGGTGATATGTTTAGATTGTACATTATTTTCCACAATTAATACAAATTATATATCGAAATTCACGCCCACGATTTTGACGTTTATCTATTATAAATGAAAAAGTCGAGAAAAAACCTCGTTCTAGGATTTAACATCGTTTCTTAGGTAAGAATTCCCACGTATCTGTTTATAGCAACTTTCCCATTATTTGACTATTGTTAAGAAAAATCATACACACACAAATTTACTAAACTGCAATTATACATTCTCTAAGTTTATGACTTTCTTAATGTTTATGTTGTATTATATCTCGTTTAAATTTATTCTAAATATAAATTGCTATAGAATTAATGGAATTTCAACTACTAGAAGGTAAAGTTGTATTTTTGTTTATTTATCTTTAAGAACAAGCACTGCTTATGTTAATTAATATGATTTATACAAGAATGTAGTGAGTAACTCAAGCATTTCTATTCAAGCACCTATCTATCTATTTAATAATAGATTACCAAGAATTATACCACAAATTCAATTATGATTACTTCATTGTGAAAAATTAATTGAAGAGATGCATTAAGAACAGTGATCAAATATTTTTAATTGGGATGCAAAATGATTCATGGCTTTAGTGTACTTATAACAAGGCATCTTAGTATCACTTGTTCTCATCTTTAGAAAATGTAAGTTTTGTCTGCTAAAATAGAAGACTTTTTCATTTAACCATATAAAAAACAAAGTAGTAAAATATTTATGGCTAAACACAGGAAAATTTTGTCAAATAGTTAAGTAAAGATATCCTTAATTGTTGTTTTAGTGCATTGATTTTATTATCTATTTTAATTCTTCTTAAAATCACTTAGAAATATATTAAATCAATGTTTTTCACAAGTATTGTTTTTTTAAATTTAGGGACCATTCAGTGTTAATTGCTGGTTATATCTTTTAGTATTTCATGTGATTTGTATTCATGTGCATATCTTTAAAATCCGTATTATTTCAAACCTAAATTATTTGGCTATCTTTTCATATGTGATAGTTTATTTTCTGGATTTTGCTTAAATGTGTTGCTTTTAACAGTGGCTTTTCTTTGCCTAGAAGAAAATATGTATGTTAAAATATATTAAACTATGAGCATACCTTTAGGTTGTTGTGACCTGCAATTCAACCTTATATTAACTATAATCCAGATTTGTTTCCACTTGTGACAGCATTTCTTTCACAGATTTAATCCCGTTTCATGCTTCCATTCAGTTGTCTTAGAGTCTTTCTTTTACCTTTTTTGCAAACTTTTACTAATAATCTCTCATTCCTAACAGAAACTAGTTTTGGATGACCCTGCCTTTTACCTTTTTTTTAATTCTTCATGTTTCCTCATAATACTTAATTATTTTCCACACTCTAGTTTTAGAAATATTTATTTCTGTGTCAATTTAACAATTGTTACACAGAAATACTTTTTAATTACCAATGCATGTATTTTTGAATGCAGGGAGATACCAGGCACCATTTTATCGAAATATTACAGCTTAGAATTAACAGCTTATTAATTTTAGAGTATAATTTGACATTTGTTACAGTGTCTAGCTGTATTGTTTCTGCAAACTAATTGTGTTATCTCATGTGGTTTTTAGCAGTTACTTTTTACTGTCCCATTATTTAGTTGTCACTAATTTTTACATATTTAATGATCTTTATGACATTAATATATGTAGGTTGTATATACTATCTGAAGCAAAAATTCAACATATTTTGACTACCTATCACAATTCAAAATTTTGTACATCCTCATTCAGGTTATGTTTTCATTTTTACAAAAGAACATGTGTCTCTGTAGCTGGATAATTGTTTATATATCAATTTCATAAGTGCTCAATGTCATTTAGGTTGAGACTGAGCAATGTTTACTTCATAACTTCAATTTTACATTCATATAGAAATTTTGGGCTAATTTAATAATGTAGATTTTCTTTATCATGCCTTAAGAAATAATCATTGTTAATGTTAATATCATGTATGCTATATGACTGCAAAGTTTGTTAGATTGTTTAAAATGATTCTGGTCCAAATGATAATAGATAAATCACTGTGTTCTTTACCTGGATACACACAAAGACCAATATCAGCTGCTCAGTGGATTCTCGGCATCATAAACAGCATTTTCATTTCTAAAAATGATAACCAGCTGTTCACTGTGCATTAGAGGGCATGTGAAGCCCCCGATAGTAATGCCTACTAGTCCACTGGGTTAGTTTACATTAACACTAGTTATCTGAAACAGGTCTAAATATGTAATTGGCACCAGAACCTGTCTGAAAGGATCTTTTGGAGAAAAATACCATACGATATTATTATTATTATTATAGCTCTCCAATGTCAAAATTGCTAATTAGGTCTTCTAAGTTTTAAATTAGACTATGTTAATGATTTCCGTACCATGTCAAACCTACACAAGGAGAATCCTGAGAGGACTGAGTCTCAATAGATTACAGTATGTAAATTGTTTACCAGGTGCAACACCCTGCCTGGTATGCAAGTTGTCTTCAGAGAATTCCGACTTACAACACAGAAAAGATGATGATACTCATGTTAATTCATCTAAAGATCAGGGCTACTGGCAAGGATTGATCCCACCTGTAATGGTAATTATTTTTTACTTGAAAATAATAGAGTTGGCTGATACCTTGCGATAATTTTTTGTGTTGTCCTTAAATACTTTTTATTTATTGATTAATAATAAAAATACCAAGTCTAGGTCTATCTGTTATGGTATTCATTGGTGTATTATATTTCCCCATAACATTTTTATCCAATTATCTAATAATAAATATCAGTTCATATAAATAAACTGATGTAACTAATTTTAAAAACCACTGTTTTATATGGATGATTCACTCTTATCAGTAAATATTTATAAGGCGTGTGGGCCAAAACTTAAGCAATGTTATTCAATCACGTGAAATGTTGAAATTCACGTTCAAAAATGTGAAAAATGCTTGAAACTGTTTCTAGTATAGTAAGGGGGAACTAAAATGACATAAAATAGAACTAACCCCCATCAACCCCCTAATCCCCTACTTGTGATACACAATTGAAAAGACTATAAAAAATGCTATCCAATAGTATAAATAATAATTATATAGGTTGAAACAATAAGAAGTTGATAATAGTTGAAGAAATTGTGAAACTTTGGCTTAAATGGAAAATTTAATTAGGTTTTTGTTGAACTACAAATTTGTTAAAAATGTCAATTAAGTAAATGTTCAAAGTGGGTTCCGTTGTTTTGTAAACAATAATACAGCCTATTTTCAAATTCTTCACAAATTTGGCAAATGTTGCTCTAGTAATAACGCGACATGCTTGCGTAATTCTTTCTCACAGCTCCCCAAGTGACGCAGGTTGAATTTTATAAACAACTGACTTGAAGTAACCCCATAAACAAAAAAGTCAGGCGGTGGTAAGTCTGGTGACCTCGGTGGCCATTCAATAGGAGCTCTCCTTCCAATTCATTTGTTTGAATAATTAGTATCCAACCAGTGCCTAACTAGAGCTGCACAATGAGGAGGTGCTCCATCTTGTTGGAAGTGCAGCAAATCTTCTTCTAGAGGTAGGTTGCTTGATCATCCCTTTGGTTCTCTAATGCATGCATAATTAAAGGATCAATGGTGTTTTCCAGCATATCGAGATAAATATCGCCACTTAAATTGCCTGGTATGAATAAGGGGCCAATTATTATAGCATCGCCTAATATTCCTGCCCAAACATTCAGTTTTTCAGGATATTGAGTGTGACCTCTGAATCGAAGCGGGTTCGCATCATTCCAGTATCGACAGTTTTTTTTAAATACATTACCATTCAGTATAAAAGTACATTCATCAGTGAAACAAATATTTTTTAACATTCTCGGTTCAACGCGAATTTTTTCAGTCATGAGTTCACAAAACTCAATTCGTCAGTCTGGATCATCATCGCCTAGTTCTTGAAGAATTTGTGTTTTCTACGGGCGACATTTGTAATTTCAACATCTTTCTAACCATCTCATGTGAAAGTCCTGTCATTGCAGATACTTGACGTATTGATGCAGTAGGCTCTATTGCAAAATTTCCAAGGACCTCAATTTGGGATGCTTCATTCAGTAGTCTTAGGGCATCCTTTGTTTTATTTTGCACTGATCCCGTTTCTCTAAACTTTTCAACTAAATCGTGGACGTATATGTGACTTACATTTTTGTCTGGATGCCTTTCATGAAATATTTGAGCTGTTCATAAATAGCACTGGTTCTAGGAGGCAAATATGAAAACGATCTTCACCCGTTCTTCTTCTTCTTCTTCTTAAGGTGCCGTGCATTTCTGCGTAGGCGTCCACCGTACATCGTCTTGTCAGGTGAGCTGTTAAATATTCTGGTTTAAATAATTCTGTTTTTAGCAGCATTGCGAAGCATTTCATAGCTGTGGATTCCTGTCCATTGTCGAATATTGCGCAGCCATGACATTTTTTTACGTCCGAGACCTCTCCTACCCTCTATTTTCCCTTCGAGTATCAGTTGCTGAAAAGTGTATCGTTCTCCTCGTATAATGTGCCCCAAGTATGCAGTCTTCTTACTTTTCACATAATTAAAAAGTTCCCTATCCTGTAAGCCCGCTCTTCTGAGTACTTCCTCATTTCTGACCCTGTCCGTCCATGATATTCTGAGCATTCGACGCAGGCACCACATTTCAAACACTTCAAGTTTGTTGATGGAATTGGCCTTTAACGTCCATGCTTCCATTCCGTACAGGAGAACAGGCCACACGTAACACTTAAGCATCTTGTATCGGAGGTTGAAGTCCAATTTGCGATCAGTCAGAAACTTACGAAGCCTCAAAAAAGCATTTCTGGCTTGTTCAACTCTGCTCTTTATTTCATTCTCGGGGTCCCCAACCCTCATTCAGCAAACATCCCAAGTATTTGAATTGCCTGACTTGTTCGATTTCTTCTCCAGAGACATATATCTTTGCGTTGGGGTAATCATTTCTACTTATAATCATTGATTTTGTCTTCTTGATATTTATTTTCAAACCCCGAGCTTCACTTGCAAGAGTTAGATTATTTAAAAGGCATTGAAGATCTTCGATGTTATCTGCCACTATGGCTGTATCATCGGCATACCTGATGTTATTAATAAATATGCCGTTAACTTTAATACCCTTATTAGAGTCTTCTACTGCTTCTGCGAAGGCTTTTTCTACGTATAAATTGAACAGCATTGGGGACAGTATACAACCTTGCCTTACTCCTTTTTTAATGGAGAAATCTTCTGTTTCGTTGAAATTTTGAAGACGTACTTTCACCCGTTCAGGTATACTAAAAACTATCTAGACAACTATAGCTGAATAGCTACATATCGTACAAATGATGAAAACTAATGACATTTAAAATTCTCGAATAAACCAAAAATTATTGAATCAGAACCCAAAAACAGATGTTTTCAACTTGTTTTGCAAAAAAGTCCCATTTAGCCCATTGTAAGTTTTAAAATTGACACACGATATGGGCTTTATACACTCTGATGTAGAACTAACTTTTCTTTCTGACCTTGTTTCTACAACTGCAGCAAATGAATATTTTTTTATTTGTGAAGTTTTCAATATAGCTCAATTCCTGCTTCAAGAACAACGTTTTTTCATTCAATGTATCTTTTTCGCTTCCCATTTTTGTGCAGCAGTTCTTTACTTTTTATTTTTTTGTATCCATATCCTACTTATTCTGGAATTATTTCGATCATCAACTGCCCTCTTACAATCTTCAAACTAGTGTGGGTATTTTTTCTATTCCTTGGTAATAGTAAGTGGGCTTCTTGTAATTTTTTTTAGTTGTTAAACCTGCTCTATGATTTTTTTCTTAATATTTTCATTCTATTATAGTAGGTCATCATTTCCTTTTACTTTTTAACAGTTCATTTTTATTATTAAAATGAACTGGAAAAACAGCACAAATATTTGTATGATTCACAAGGAAACTAAGTTCCTGTTGCTGGCTGTAGATTATGTATCACAAAAAATTTATTTAAAATCTTTTATAAAAGGTATATAATTATTGCATCTTTTAGTTTGCATTAGTGCATCTTTTAGTGGCGTTTAGCACTTTGAAGCTGGCTATTTGGTTCATCTTCCAATGTATAAATAACCAGGTCTTCCCTACTCTTTATAACATCAAAACTCCAGGAAATGTTCCAGTCACCTTAAAGAACACCTTCCAACTTAAAATTTTAAAAAAGGAGATTTGTAAACATTATAAAAAAATAATTATATACCTTTTATAAAGGATTTTAAATAAATTATTTGTATGATTGTGTTTTCTCCAATATTTCTCCACTTATTCCTGATATTAGTCCATTCTTCCTTTTTTTCGTTTAAGTCTAGAATAATTTTACCTTTAGAGTTTCTCATAAAGTGAGGAGTTCTTTTTCTCTAAGTGTAGGTAGTTTCTTTAAGTTTTTTTTGTGTATATTAAACTCGTCATATTTTCTTTGTAGTTCTTCCATCTCACGACATCTCTATTCCATCCAGGCCTCTTTTGCTCGTGTAACCTCATATCATATTTGTCGATATATTTCTGGCTATCCTGGCCACCTTCTTTATATACTTCAGCTGGGATATTATCTATTCCGGGTGATTTGTTTCTGGCTAGTTTTTAATTGCATCTTTAACTTCAAGATTCCTTGGTGGTGGGTTGGTGTCAAACCTATAGCTTCGACTATATTTTATGACTTTCATTAGCTTTTATTCTGACTCTTACTTTACATGCCCAGTTCAAACAATTAAACCTTGTCCACCTAGGAAAGAGTGGTCTGAATGGTTGTCAGTTGCGTGCAGGGATCATAGTAGTGCAAGGTTTCTTCAACAGAGGACCACTAAGTAGATGTGTTAAATCTTGTACCGTACCATATTCACACGGTAACATTATTTATAATATATTCATATTAGATTGCATTTTGATCAATTTTACTTTGATTTCGCTCATTTCTCGTTATTCGCTTATTTTTATCGCTATTAGTAATATTTTTATTTACAGGCAATGGTTGTAGTAAGTGGTAACTGGGTGAAAAATGTTGCTACTTACTCACCAACGAATGTCATTGATAATGTGGTGATCATCGAAAGTATGGCAGCCAAAGCAATCCTTACCTCTCGCCCCAATTCCCACCATTTTCAAGAAAGGACTCTCGCCCTAGATCAGCCCGTCAAAGTGGGCAGGGCAGTCGCGAGAGCTAAACCTACCGCCAACAACGCCATCTTTGACTGCAAAGTGCTGTCCAGACACCACGCGCTACTATGGTACGAGAATGGCAAATTTTTTTTACAGGTAAGTCAACAATCTTTAATTATTTCGATAGAATAGAATTTATTTGGTTGATATACACAAGAGTTTTTTTATTGGCAAATCAAAAGGAATAGTGAAAATTATTACATACATACATTATAAAATTTAAGCAATATTTTTGGAAATTTAAATATTAGAACAGTCAAATATTTAAAATACTCACAATTTAATAAACTACGAACACACTAAATAAAAACATAGATTTGCAGGTCATAATAGACCTGCAAATCTATCTCTCCAATGGCGCTACAACTCAAAAATCGAGCCTTGGCCTCCTCCAAACTGTGCCTCTAACCCGCCCCGCTCCGATTTTTTCCAGGTTCTCACGTCTAGCAAATGATTAATGATGCATATATATATATATATATATATATATAATATATATATATATATATATATATATTTATATATATATATATATATATATATATATATATATATATACAGTGTGACACATTTAGATTGGAAACACCTCTATAAAATTTGAAGCTGTCAACCGGTTTTAACCAATTTTTTTTAATGCCATGTAATATAAGGTCTATTGCGGGACAAAATATGAAATATTTAGTTAAATTTTCAGGGCATTCTACGATACTTTTTCTCCGTCGAAAATGGAGAATTTGTATTAGCGATTTTTTTTATTAAAATAAATTCTACGCCACTGGATTTAGAGTGGCTTCAAATAGCTATGACAAATATTTCATTAAGATATATTTATTAATAACAAGCTTATGATAACTTAAAATTTTAAAACTCGCCAAGAAAAAAACACTTAGTATTAACGTTAAAAAAAACACTCTGTATTAACAGAAACATGGAAACATAATTTTAGTTTAAATCCTAGTTGCCTCTACCAATCCACCATCTAATTGGATACATTTGTCGTAGCGTTTATGAATATTTCTAATTACATTTCTTAGTTGTTGGGGAGTAACTTCTGCACATGCCTGTCGAATTCTTGCACGAAGTTCGTTTACGTCTCTTGCACCGGTTTGGTAAACTTTTTGTTTGATAACTCCCCAGAGAGAGAAGTCTAAAATTGTGAGATCTGGAGATCTGGGTGGCCAATTTATCAACGGACTACCCCGGCCTGTCCAACGGTTCGGAAAATTTTCATTTAGCCATTGCTTCACGGTTCTGGCGTAATGAACAGAACCCATCTAACTGGATATACAAATTTAATCGTTCATTAATTGGGAGCTCATGAATAGCATCCCACAAGTCAGTGTTTAAAAATTCCAAAAAGTTGTGTGAGTTCAAGTTTTCTTCAAAGAGAAAGAACCAATAACTCACTCGTTCAGTATACCACACCAGACATGGATTTTTTGAGAATACTGGCTTTTACAGTTTATTACCCAATGGGCATTATCTGCTGTCCAATAGCGACAATTCTGTGATGATACTACTCCATTTGTAGTGAAAGTGGCTTCGTCGGTAAAAAACAAGTTTCTTAGAAAATTTATATTGTTTAAATATTCCTCTTGGGCCCATAAACAATATTCTAAACGTTTTGCTCCGTCGCCTTCTTGTAATATGTGTAATACACTACAGTCCAGTGTAGCTTGGACTTGGACTGTAGTGTAGCCACTTCAGTCCAAGTCTATAGGTATCCTCCGTTCTGATTTAATGTGCCTTTCCTTAAATTGTTAATACAGACCACCGTGTAAAATTGTTTATAATGTATCACGCAATTTACTGCTGATTTTTTAATCAAAGTTTTTCCACCGGAAACATATGTTTATCACTTACTGTATAAAATACCTATTGAAATTCTTTCCTTATCAAAATATTGACTGTCAAGGACGCTTTTTTTACCTCTCCTAATGTAAACATTTCATATTTGACTGTTTCCTCTAAGTTATCACGGTCGAAATAATTATCGTTGTGAAGTGTTGCATTTAATTTGTTTGTGATTTGAAAAATATAATGAAAAAGGTATAAAAAAAAATGTAAATTGTCCAAAAGGATAGTTCCAAATGCTTTTTCCTCTTAGACGTAATATACAAATGTCACTTTTCTAACTAGTACAAATGTCACTGTCATTCCAGCGTTAAAATATGGTTTAAAAATAAATTATATATTGCCTGGTAATGGTCTCGAAGGTATGTATAATCCTTAGAGTAATTTACTAAATTATAATAAAAATTCGTGTGGATATTATTATTTGAAACTTAATTTGCTAATAGTAGTTTGTGCGTAATAATATACGCAGGCAAGGGCGTACCCGGAGTCAAAACTAGGTGAATAAAACCAACATTTTAAGAAAATTTATATAAAATTTGAAAATATGACGAAAACTTGTTCAAAACTCTCATTTCAATCCAGTCCAGATGTTATTTAATGAATTGTTGCTCAAACAGTGACTGTTTGCCAGTTGTTCCTAAGAATTGTTGCACAGTAATTTGATATCATCCCCCAGTAGACCAATCAAGCTAGTAAAACATAAAAATTATTTCTACATAACTATAGACGGGTTTGAGAGTTGAAATATGTGGCACCAAACTTATTTTGCTCATAGCTTAAAAATTAACGATTTACAGACTTGACGTCAACAGACAACTTTTTCAGAAAAAAAGATACACACAATGAGATATGCTAAATTAAAATCGGATGATAAACAGAAAAGTTATTGCAAAATTAACAACAAAATCGCTGTTTTTGAATATTGTTAATAGAGAGTTATTGAAGAGGTGTTTTTTATGTCGTCCTGCAATAAAATCACCTTTATTTTGATATATACGCATGCCCATCTTATTTTTGTCCTTTAATAAAATACAGGATGCCTGTATTTAAGTTAAAAACAGGTCAGAGAACTGTTATTTAAAGATCCCTTATTTTGACATAACCTGTCAAATTATGGGTAGAAGGAAGAAAGACTTGTAACTTCACTTATATTTATATGGATAATTGATCAAATTTCTTGTATGATGTTCTGTTTTATTTAATGAATATTGTTTTTTTATTATTATTATTATTATTCTCAATTAGTAAATCTTCATGATTATTGTTGTATATATATATCTTATTAACATTAATAAGTAATAACTCTTATTTCTTCATCATTTGCGTCAGCTAAACTAATATCTAATGGTTTTTCACATTGAAAGATGAGTATTATGGATTATAGAATTCTTTAAATAACAATTTACATAAATTGAACGTTTTACTTTCGTGAAATACGTGAAATAAATAAAATAAACGAAAATGTTACATAACATTGTAACAATTTCGTTTCAAAAATTTCCGACAATTCAAAAAATTACTATTTTAATATGAGGTTGCATCTCCAGGTGCATTTACAACCGCGGCAGTTCTTTTTGGTATTGTTTGTACTAAGGCTTTACATATATCAGGGTCGAAGCTATCCCATAATTCACCTAATTTACTCTTCAAATCGGCGACAGTTATCTGTAGATCGTTATACAATTTCTGTTTTATCTTATGCCACAATGCCTCAATAACATTAAGGTCTGGACTGTTCGAAGGCCATGAGAGCACTTTAATGTTATTGTCTCCAAACCGTTTTTTAGTTATTTTAGCTGTATGGCATGCAGCACTCTCCTGCTAAAATATAAAATTCAAGTCCTGTTAGAGCTGGATACGCAAGCTGATGATACGCACTACCCAAATCATAATTCCTTTGGGACACTTAACAGTTCTTTCGAGGCAATCTTTAAGGAATGCTTCATTTTTGGTTCTGATGACTCGTTTTCGAAAGTTTCCCACGCAAACATCAAATTTCGATTCGTCACTGAATATGACCCTGGACCAGTTATCAATTGTCCATGAAATCTTTTTTGTTGTTCAATTGAAGCGATTGCTTTAAGTTTCCATGGACCGCAGATGACCGGTTCAGAGTCATATTAAGTGACGAATCCGTCATGTTTGCATGGGAGACTTTCGAAAACGGGTTATCAGAACTAAAAATGAATAATTCCATACAGATTGCCTCAAAATAACTGTGAAGTGTCCCAAAGGAATTATGATTTGGGGCTGCATGTCATCAGAAGATCTAGGAAGATATGATTTGGTGGAAGGCACAATTAACGCAGCAATTAAAGTATTAAGAAATTTTGAAAAATAGTCTTGTACCAAGTGGTCATGATCTCTAGCAGGACTTGAATTTTATATTCCAGCAAGACGGTGCGGCATGTCATACAGCTAAAACAACTAAAAAATGGTTTGAAGAGAATAACATTAATTTTTCTCATGGCTGTCGAACAGTCTAGACCTTAATGCTATTGAGACATTGCGGCTCATGTGACATTCATTGTGACATTCCTGTCATGGCTATAGACTAGACCTTAATGTTACTGAGACATTGTGGCATAAGGTGAAACAGAATTTGCGTAA
Source organism: Diabrotica balteata (assembly GCA_918026665.1). Classification (NCBI taxonomy): domain Eukaryota; kingdom Metazoa; phylum Arthropoda; class Insecta; order Coleoptera; family Chrysomelidae; genus Diabrotica; species Diabrotica balteata. The sequence continues at coordinate 109,551,179 of OU898283.1, read as the reverse complement.
TGATACCCAGAGAACCGTTGCCGATTTGAAAAATAAATTAGGTGAATTATGGGATAGTTTCGGCTCTTACTTGTGTAAATCCTTATGATTTATGCGAACTATGCCAAAAAGGATTTTGACATGTAGTTGTTACGATGTTATGCATCATTTTCGTTTATTTTGCCGCTACGCTGCAATTCAAGTTAATAAAGTCATTTCAATATTTTGTTATTAATGATAGAGTTTAATGTATTATTGATTTCGTTCTTTGGTTCAATAAGAAAGATCGTGAAGATGAACGTTTTCAATAAATTTTCGTTTGTCCGAACATTTACTTGTTAGGGCATGTATATAAGTAATAATAGGCATTTATAGGTTATTTATATTACTCAAAACAAAAATATTTAATGCCATTTGTCAAAACAAAAGATTTCTTTAACATGATAGCAACTCTCTTTTAGACATGAAGTATTTTATACTTTATTAAAGGATCCTGTAATAAAGGCGGTTGTCATCTTATGGTTTCAATAACTCTCTAATAAGTTTTTATTATTTATTAAAATTTGTTTAAATGTAACTGAACTTAAGGGTCTTATTGTCTTTGAATTGTGTACAAAAGATGGGCCAGATCGGTTGAATAGTTTTTGCGAAATTTAATTTGTTTATAAGATTTTTCTAAAAATGAGCTAATTTCTAAAACCCCTACCGGTCCAGATAATTTGACTGAATACATCTTAATAATCCGGGGCTTATTTTCTTTGTTAAGACATATATTAACCCTCGTAAACCGGTGCGGGGTGCACTAACCAGTATTGGTCTTCCAAGATGGTATCCAAGCCTGCCAACAACATACAAGTTCCATTTGGTAACAAATGATTCCCTTCAGCTTGTCGAGCCTTTTGTTTTTTGGTGCAAACGCGTGGCGGTTAGCTGTGGTTATATGCTCTCGTAGGATCAGGTATCATTGTGCAATGAGATTGGGAAACAACAGAAATTCAATCTCTTCATTGTTGAATTTATGAGACTCATAAGGAGTATATGGGGTGCTCACTTTTTATATGTTTAGTATTCTGTATGGTTATTAGTTGTTTATTTGTGTGGAGACAGTAGCCCTTACCAAAAAATCTGCTAAAAAATTAGAAACAACGCAAAGAGCAATGGAACGAATCATGCTTGGAATACCACTAAGAGACAAGATTAAAAACACCGAGATAAGACGTAGAACAAAGATTAGGGATATTGTGGAAAAAATTACAAAAATGAAATGGCGCTGGGCAGGTCACGTAGCCCGATATAAGACAAAAGGTGGACACGGAGAATTCTAGAATGGAGACCAAGGACGACAACAAGAAGCATGGGAAGACCTCAAAAAAGATGGGTAGATGACATAAGAGCAGTGGCAGGCAAACAGTGGATTATATTGGCACAAGATAGAGAAAGATGGAAGCAATTGGGAGAGACCTACATTCAGGAGTGGATAGAAAATGGTTGACGAAGAAGAAGAGAAGAAGATTTGTTTGGTAGTGTATTGTAGTTTGGCGGGTTTGGGTTGTTTGGTTTGTGTGAGCGTTGTGTACGGTAGGTAAAGGATATATGTGTATGGACTGTGTTTGTGTTGATATATAGTGTGCTTACGTGCGATAATGTGTGAAGGTTTGGTTTATGATGTTGTTACAACAGGAGGTTGACATGGCATACCCATATAATAAGTTGGATATTTGGTTTAGATATCGAACTGTGTCATTCTGCTTTTGAGGGAAGACATTGAAGAGGATCATGAACGTGAAGTGGATGAGTGATTTCATGTCCGAGGATAGGTTGTAGGATGGAATTTATTTAGAAGTGTGTTTGTTTTATGTTGTTGGATGTGGCTTATCTGTGTGGGCATCTTGGTGAACATGCCGGGTGGTTTCCTTTACAGTTGGGACATTTTGGAGCATTTGCCGTTTGGCATGTAGTAGACCTTTGTTGTTGTCCGCAGTAGGGACAGATGATTGATTTTGAGGGGCATTTTATTGCTGAGGTGTCCGCCTTTGCAGCATCTAGAACAGTACTTTAGATGCATCGGAACGGAATTTCTTGATCTGATAGTTTACAGTTATACAGTTTATACAGACATATAGTTATATAGAACTATAACAAAGATACTTAAAACAAAAAATCGCCATGCCTACTTTTAAAACCTGCACAAACATCCGAAATAATAGAGAAATAGGAATCGGTCAGCTAACATAAATCTGTAAACATATTTTTAATGATTTGTTTACTTTGACTGATTGGATTTTTTAGTTTTGTGTCTAAATATATTTGTAGTAAAATTAAGCAATCATATGTGTACTTCTACGCAGTTAACAATAAAAAATACAGAAATGGTTAAAAAAATACAAAACACTTAGTCAGAAATTAAAGATAACAGTATTTTTAAATGAATAGTATCACAAAGCAATAAAAAATTCAAGTTGTTATAAAAGTAGACATGCATCATTCAAGTACATATTGCATTGCTCAACATTATACGAGTGCAATGTGACATGTTTTCAGCCTAGAATTGAAAAGTGAAGAGAAACATGAGATACGTGAACTAAGTATATGAAAAAAATACCACAACACGAAAAAAAGAGCATACTACGACAACTCAAAGAAGAGTAGTATCTTCTTAAAGCGCCTTCTCCTCAATAGGGGTTGGCTACTACAGTTTTAAACTCCTCTCTCTTCAAATTTAACCCTGTCGATTGTCTGATGTTTCTTAGCCACGATAGTCTTTTCCTTCCTAGTCCTCTCGTTTCCTCGGTCTTTTCTTTCACTATTGGTTGAGCATATTGGTACTTATTATTTCTCAGTATGTGGCCTAAGGATGATGTTTTCTTAACTTTCTTAAAAAGTTTCTGTTCCTTGTTTATTCTATGTATTACTTAATTCGTGTGAGTTATGCGATGCCCATGAAATTTTAAGAATCCTCAGGTAGACCACATTTCAAAGGTCTTTACATAAATAAATACACACATCAAAATTGTCTAGGGGACAACAAATGAAAGTCGTTTACTTTCAAGAAGCAATATTTTTTTTGTTAAAATAAAATTTGTTTATTATTGATTGGGCGTATCTTATCACAATTCACTATATCGGTTTGTGTTTTTGTTGATCCTAAAAAAGCTAACTTTTTAAAATTTACCTATTCAACTTAAAAGTATGTTTGGTATAATTTTTTACTGCTGTGTACTACAAGTGTAGTTAGACTTTGTTGTTATTGTGGTTTTAACTGTTGATATGCAAAGAAATCATCTTGATTGCGAAACACAAACACAGCTACGAGCTATTGGTATGATACGCTTAGCATTCTCGAGGATAATAGTACCTTAAAGAAATTACTGGGTTCAATAAACAATTCATAAATTAACTAATTGCATTTTCATAATCCACGCAAAGAGATACCTCGGTTTTAATAAAGAGAAAATATCAATTTTTGTTGATTAAAACCGAGGATATTGCGACTTTTCTAAATTTAAAGTTGTAAATTCAGTTTTTGAAATAGTAAATCGAGAGGGTGCAAATCGCTTAGTTTTTAAACCCTTGGTCTTTGGCGCATCATGGAGCAAATGTTTTTTGTCAAAACTTGATTTTTTAATCTTTCAAATGGTGCTTTTTAAATTTATTAATCTTTATAAATAAAGCTACGGTGAATTTTTGCAAAAAAGGGGCTAACTCGGGTTCTAATAGCCGTAGGATATTGTATTTTTTTTAATTCGTCTAAAAAGGACAACATTTTGAATAAAAAAAAATTTTTCCTACATTTTGATGCTTCTGAGTTATTTTAAATGTTTATAAGCTTAAAAACGCAGTACTTTTGTAAACCTATTTTACAATATTTGACATAAAGTTTTTAAACGTTAAATGAGTTAATTTGTTAAAGTAAGCCTTTCTCTTCAATTTGGTGCTTTCAGAATTCATGTATATCCATTAGTTTATGCACAATAATGTTGTAGATAGAAGCTTTCTGAGATAACCAATTTCAGTTTTGCAATAACTATTAAGTGAAACTTCTGGAAATTTTTGCAGCTGAATATTTGTGATATTGTTCACTTTCTCACGTGAGATTAATAGTATATTACATAACGAGAGTTGTAAGAAGCGTAATACATGGAGGAAAAAAGTTGTAATTTTACAAGCATGTAATAAGCTTACAACTCAAGTTGTGTACTATACTTTTTCTACAATTATTTTCGTTTATAAAAATAAAAATTGAATTACCACAATATTCACACTGACAGATTAATCATTTTTAATCTGTCAAAATAACGTCTGTTAATTCGTTTCCATGGTAACTCGACCAACTGACTTACGAGGCTTATGTGATATTACACATTTTTATAAAACTGAAGCGTAATTTTTTATTACGTGCTAGTCATTACGTGTCAGTATCTGTTATGATACATTTACTTAGCATCCAAATAGTAGGTAATATACAATTTACTAGTAAGAGAGTAGAAAAAGTTTTTTATGCATTTTTAGAAAATTTATTAATAATTTTCAAATACGACTTTTGAAGCGAAAAATATTTTTTTTTGCTAATTTCTTTGGTCTATAATAAAGATAAATATCTCGTTATTTCAGGTCTTGTTTAATATAAACTATTAAACAAGATTTGAAACAACGACGAACTAACAAGTAAATGGTGAGGTGACATAATAAAAATATCTTCCAAAAAGAGATTTACATGTCACGATTGCTGATGCCAACATTGGGGGCGTTTACACTTTACCATTTGGGGCGTTCCTATGCCACCATTTGTCAGAGGATATAGCCTTGAGACACGAGGATACGTAAGCTTGCATTCTGCTGATGTTACCGCCGCCATCTTGAAAAGTGAGCCAGAACATACTTATAACATCTACTTAAGAACCTAACTGGTCTTAATCGTGGATTAGAATGGAGGAAGCAAATCATATATTTAAACAATAATAACAAATAAAATGATCAAAATAATATAGCTAGACAGGCAATCGAATCGGCAAAAGGAAAGGCCGGTGAATTCTGTCAATGTTATATCTACTTGTAATTTAAACAGCATTGGCAAAAGTAAACATCCTTGCCTCATTACCTTTTTTACGTGATGAGAAATCTTTTCCTTGTCGTTTTGAAGGTGAACTGCTGCAGTCTTGTTCCGATATAAATTATCCATAAATCTTAGATCATTATTATCCAAAACCAACTCTTGAAGATATTTTATTGTTACGCTTTTCTGTGGGTTCAGAGGTTAAGTGCAGCACAACGTGGTTTGACTAACTTTATTTAACTCCAAAAACTCAATTACAAATATCAAAAGTTCTAATTACATTAATAATTATCGCTTACAATTCACACTGATAACGCTTACAAAACAATTCGCTGATACTGATCATTATTATTAAGGTTGATCTGCACCCCCCAAAAGACAAACTACAAATTCAAAAAATTTGAAAAAAATTGAGAAGGTATATGTGACAACTAGAAGTATTTTGACAAATTTTGAACAAACTTCATGTTTTCGTTTTCAAAAAAACTCAAAAAACTACTTTTTTCCAAGTATAAAGCGGGAAAACCAGACATACAATTTTGTTTATTTTCTTACAATATAAAGATATAACCCTAAGAAATACTGATGAATTTTTTGAAAATTTTTGAATTTACAGTTATGTCACAATGGAAAAAATATTATGTTTTGGCTTATAATAAAGCTACCAGTAAGAAACCGGAAAAAATTTTAATAACAACATATATAAAACTGTAAAAGTGGAAAATATTTGCAATAAAACGTTGAATATTTTTTCCTAAACATATGAAAAATCTCGTTAAACAATAATTATATCTTGAATTGCCGGCATCAAATTGTATATTAGAGAGGTGGCTCCATCTCAAACGTTGGTAGTATTTATCATCGATAGATTGCATTACTTTCGGCCTCGAAACGCTTCAAGCGAATCGTCATACTAGCAGGGTTGCCATATCAATTATTTTGTACAACACTTTGGCAAATTACAACAAGATTTAATAAGAATGTTATCGGTTTGAATAAATTTTATCTGGCATGCTGAAACAGAATAGTAGATACTATTCTGTATTCGGTATTTAGTTTTTAAAAACCTATTTAGACGTTTTAAGTTAATTATTTTAGTATTTAGAAACAATAGTATTTCTTGCATAACGTATTAGTGGTAATTTTTATATTAGTATAAGCATTAGTTTTTCTTAAGAAATTCACATTTGTCAACTTGTATTTTAAATCTTGTTTCCCTTAATTTCTCAAAAATCTTAAGATTTACCATACGTTCTTAAAGAGAGGTTGAAAATGTCCCTGTATACTAGATATATTTCGCCTTTAAGTCTTTTTAGTATGTTCTCCATTACCTACTCTCTGGAATGTTGAGGGTGCATTTTTGAGTCCTAATGGCATTCTTAGGTATTCATAGTGGCCATTTTCAACGTTAAATGCAGTTTTCTAGATATCTTCTTTCTTCATTTTAATTTGATGGAATCCGCTGGCTAAAACTGGGTGGAAAAATATTGGCAGCGTCCTAGTTTATCCAGAATGTTTGTTGTATTTGGAATTGGATATAGATCGTCGATGGTTTTCTCGTTCACCTTCCTCTAGTCGACAACTATTCGCCATTTAATCTTTCTTGGGGCATCTGGTTTCTTTGGAATGACCCACATTGGGGACGACCAGGGCAATTGACTCGGTTTGATGATTTCTTGATCGATCATCCTTATGGATGTGTGGATACCAATTTGACTTGGTGTAAACAGGAACTTTATCTCTTGTTCGTATATGGTATTTTATTTGGTTAGTAAATGTTAACTGACTGTCTGAATGATGAAATATGCTTGATGCAAACTTCCTGCACTGTCGTCTTCGGTGAAATTCTTCTTTTGTATTAAAATTATCGGTTCTTAGGAAAGGATTGACATCTCTTAGATTTATTGGTTGATTTTTGATGGGATCAGTTATTGCTACTTGAATATATTCATCGGTGTTATTGACTAGCTCGGTCCAGGCAAGTTGATTACATGCGACGGTGAGAGTTTCTCTAAGGATTGCACCTTCGACTTCTTGTCTTGGGATGACGATTTTACCTGATGTTTCTTTTACTGTAAATTTGACTTTAGGGCTCTTGGTGGACTGTATAGAATTGGGCTTTATTTGTGCCATAGTAATTAATAGGAAGAATAGAATGCGCTGTAGTAAGAGTAGCTTGGGTAAAATCGAGATTTGCTTTTAGAAGCCTTAAGATTAAGATCATCAAATGTCTTGTGAACTTTGAAAATATAAAATTTTAAGTTAATATTTAAGTTCAATTCGGGAAAAATTGGAATTTTTACACAATAACCTTCTGAATGATTCTGAAAAAGTGATGTAGCAACTGGTTCATATTTAATATTATTTTTGTGGAATTTATTGGTTATATCAGGATTAAGGAAAGATTTAGTGGCTCTTGTATCAATAAGAAGTTTAAGAGGGGGATTTTGAATTTTAATGTAAGGAAGCTCTCTTTTGTCAGCAAAAGAATGCAATTCTACTAAGTTTCTTCATTTTCTTTTTGAAATCTTTGAAAATTTACATCTTCGTCCTCATATTCTTAAATTTTTTATTCATAGTAAGAGTAATCTGGGTATGTGTCTATATACCTTCGTCATAATTGCTCTTGTTGTTCGATATTAAAGAGCTCTTCTACCGTGAATCGGGGCCTGGCTGTTTGTTGAAAGTGGAAGTTTCTTTGAGATTGGGGTCTATTGCCGGTTTGGCGTGTGAATACGTTAATAGGTGTTGGCTTACATGATTGAGATAGATCTGGTTTATGAAAATTGGGTTGGTTAGTTGTAGAATTTGGTGCATATTGAGTGATTTGTTGATTTTGTTGGAATCTAGGGGGAATCTTGAAATGTCCCTCTTGGACTATTGTTGAATGGCTGTTGTTGCAAAGGCATTTGATTTGGCCTAAAGAATGGCTGTGTCAATTGGGGCTTGGGTACCTCAGGCTGCCATCGTGTAGGAGCGGGTGTATGTGTCGTTTGTGAAGTGGCAGATGGTTTGTTAGAAGGTGATAAGGAATAATTATGAGATTTTTGAGATATCTAATAGTTTTTTTTCTGAATATATCGGATAGCAAGAGCGAGATTCGGTGGTCTCATGGATCGAATTGTTGATCCTAGGGGTTCTATTAGACCTGCCAAAAATATGGTTAGAGCTTGTTGGAAAAAATCTTTTTTATTTCTTTTAACTTCCTCATGTTATGTGTTCAATTCAATATGATTTGAAATAGTATTTAAAGACTCATGACCTATTCATGAAATTGATGAGGATTTTTGTCTGAGGCTCGACGAAGATTGACTAGATCTCTAGTTAATGAGTATTGGTTACGTTGGTCTGAAAAATTTTAGACAAAAACTGATTTCATTGACGGCCAGTATTTACAGCCTTATACAGAAATAATTTTTCTGACTTTTCCTTTAATTTTCTTCATAATTCTTCGTGTAAGCATATGATTTGAAAAATTTTCGGGATTTGTATGATCCCAAAAATGGTTTTGAAGCACCTAAATAACATCAATAAAATTGTGATTCATTTGGATTGCCGTCGTACTCTATTAGATATCTTTATTAACATCAAAAATGGGTGCCATATTAGAAATATTTGAACTGGATGCTGGTGTAATAATTATAGAAGGTATTTCAAACGAACTTGTTTATATTCGTATTCATATTCAATATATTGCACAAGAAGACGTTATATGAATAACTAGGACAAAATCGAAGTCACTAAGAATCGTCTTTAATAGTTGCTGTACATTCGAAGATCAATTCAATAAATTAGCTGATTTAATTTCTAAGTTATCAGGTAGATTCGCATCTATTAAGGATGGTCTCGAGGCCTTGGACAACCTTCTCAAACTAACTCAATGGAGTTTGAGGATTGTATACAAGAAGCAAATATTCGTTATCACTTTCCATGTTTTTCGTATTGGCAAGGTTAATAATAGTAATAAGCCTAGGCCATTAACGGTTAAATTTGCAGATAATGATAGTCAATTATTTATGTTACACAATAAGGTGAGGTTGTTAAAACAGATGTTCTCGAAATAGCTAGCGGGTAACGGCCAAATCCTACGCGAAAAATGCGACATTTTCGAACGTAGCTGATAAAGAGGTGAATTCGGTTTCACGAATTACTCTACGCCAGGACCGCTATTAGCGTGTTATGACTAACAACAAGATCATGAGATCGTATTTTACTAATATACTATTTGTTTTTTATAGGATACAAAAAGTAGTAACGGTACTTTTGTAAACAATACCCGATTGTTAGCGGATAACGGCCACCACGAACTCAGCTCAGGAGACATCGTTCAGTTTGGTGTCGACGTCATAGAAAATAACAGGAAAGTCACTCACGGTTGTATAATTGCCACAATAAAATTATATCTTCCCGATGGCAAGGAAGCGAAGGCTAGTCCCATCTCCGATGGAGGAACCCACGGTGAGTATTGATTTCGATATTTATTGAAGAATTAGAGTTTATCAAACACGTATTGTTTGTTGATTATTGTAAAGCATTCACTATGATTTCATACGTATAACCTTCAATATACACTTCCCCACTATTCCTACATTATTTCCTATTATTTTTTGTAGCTATATTTTTATTAGCTATAATACTTTTCTATCAGCTTCTTCAGGACGGGTGCTTTTTGACATCTTAAAAGAAGTCAAATCTTTTTAATCTAAATGCTTATGTCACCTTAAAAAGCAAACAAGTCACACGGTGCAAGATTCAGCGGACAAGGCGGATGGTCTTTATCACTAGGATGCTATATTTGCTAGATAGATAGTATGGAATGATGTGACGAGGTATGGTCTTGTTCGATAACTTATACAGTTGGACCCACTGTATAAGTTCCTCTGCCTCTCCACCTCGTAGGAAATTTATTATTTAGATGATTGTGAATAAGAGCAGTGTAATGAACGTCATATAAAAACCACATTCTTTGTCTAATATTAAGTGGAACATTTTGCAGTAATAATGGAAAATGAGTATTCAGAATATCCAGATATATTGCACCATTATTTTTGTTTGACTATGACTGTTAATAAAGTAGGGATTGCTTGATGCATAGTAATGAAAATTATGCTGATTCACTGTTCCATTATTGTAAACTGTAGCTGCATCATCTGCAAAAAGCAAATAATTTAAAAAAATCAACGGTCGATACTAACTTGCATTTTATGGTAACGGATGATTTTTTTGTGCAGAAGTTTAACTCATGTTAAATTTAACTTAAATTAAAGTTAAACTTTAACTCCACACTTTAACTCCACTTTAACCCCACATCAACACTTAAAATTTCACGAGTGTTGATGTGGGGATTTCCAGTAGTAGCTAACAGTACAGTATTGTGCGAATTAATGGAATCATAGGCTGTTTTAATGAAAAAACAGTTTATTTAGTAAAAAATTATATTTTGACAAAACTATAAAGGTAAACTTACATCATTCAGTAGGAAATATGTCCCCCTTTGGCAGCAATTACTGCTTTTACCCGTTTTGGCATATATTCTATGAGTTTCTGGCAGTTGTCAGATATCCTTTCATCTCGATACCAAACCTGAATGGCCACTTCTATCATTTTTGTTTTAGTGGTACAGTCGATTTTTCGCAGTCTAGCTTTGTAAATGGCCCATAAATTTTCAATGGGGTTGAGGTCGGGCGAATTACCGGGCCAATCTAAAACATTAATCTTCTTATTTTTGAAAAATGCCATCATTTCCTTTGATCCTGTTGAAGAATCGCTCCTCCTTGGGGTTGACATTTTTGGAGTTTTTGGTATTTTTGTCCAAATACTTTTCCAACATGGATTTGTATTTTTGGCTGTTCATCATGCCTTCAATTGGCACCAAAGATCCAACCCCCATGTATGAAAAACATCCCCAAAACCTTTTCTTGTGAATATTGAAAAAATGAAAAAAAATTCACAGTGATTCCATTAATTCGCACAATACTGTAGATCATGTTCCGTTTCTTCACTTAGTTGGGTTGTACATTTAAAAGATATGAGAAACTCGTAATTTTCTTTTGTAGTTGACTCTGTATACAAATACAGTAGAACTTGTATATTACGGCCTCGGTAGTTACGTCATCTCGGTTGTAACGTCAATTTTTAATAGGTCCGGCCAAAAACTATGCGATAATATTATTAAAATCCCGGTTTTATCAGCTAAAAATAAAGTAAGTACACAGCCAACAAGAAAGCGTGGATGACTTTGCTATTTTTGTAGAAGAATTGAGAAAGTGGGACAAGGAGCTCCCTTAAAAAAAATTCTTCTCTTAATTGACAACTGTGCAGCCTGACAACTTCTTATAACTGAGTTATAAGAAATTTAAAGTGCCATTATCGGAAACATCTTTTGAAAAGGATGATTTTTTGTATGGACAATAAGGAACCCGTGAACATTACCATCCTTGATGCAGTTCACTTTTTAGACAATGCATGGAGTGCGGTTACGTCAGTGACAATTTGTAAGTGCTTTCGTCATGCTAAATTGACTGTAGTTTCTCCCAATATTCAGGATGTTGACGAGGAAGACGAAATGCCTTTGCCAGAGTGGATACAAAAATTTAATGTAAACCAGAGAGAGCTTGGAACTGATATTGACTCATACATTTTAGTAGACGATTAGAGATAGAGAGACGATAGTGTTAAATGGGCCATGATGATCGCCAATGTCAGTAGGGATGGGGCACGTTGAGAAGAAGAATAAAATTTTGCTTCGTTAAAATTTCATTTTTTTCTGCCTCGTTTATAGCGTCACTCTGATATAGCGTCACTTTTTTTACTGGACCCTTCAATGACGCTATAACCAAGTTCCACTGTATACCCTGTATACAACTAAAAAGTATCTATTGTAAAATAGGAAGAAGTAAGTGATTTGGATCTGAGATTTTCAACCACCAAAATCGTTTTTCCTTAGTCATCTCCATGAGCAATCTTCTTTTAGTTGTTTATCGTTCAGTTAACAATATTAGCTCTTGGACTATTGGATTCCATTCCACGTGAAGATAATGCCTATTTAACGCGTTAATTTAAAGCAGTTGACCTTTTCTTTGGCTGTTGAATAGGCTTAAATTATTCTTTTTCTAAGCAATTGATTATTTTGTAATAAAATTCAATTGAAGAATTTATTGTCGGGTCTTTATTAATTTTATTTTGTTGTTTAACATTATTAACGTTGGTTATATTTCGCCAAGGAGATTTAATCTTTAAAAAATAGTAAGTGGAGTTATTAGTAAGTTTTAGTTAGGGCTTTGGTACTAAAAATTATGTTCATTAATAAAAAAACATATTTCGGCACAAAAAAACCACAAAATAAAACATTTGATTCCATTGTTTGCATAAAGGTTACATGATATGTTCTCTCTAAGGCTAAGTGCAGACGAACGATAATGGCAAGCAGACTTGTATATTTATTTGAAAGAAACAATTTGAAAATCTACAATAGCTTCTTTAATCATCCTAAAAATAGGAAAAGCTTAATTAAAGACCCTGTACACGGTGTACTTAAAGATTATCGTCGATATAGTAGAATTTAACAGGATATCTAACACAGATATTAAATCATATTTTCAGCGAATAGACAAAGATAATAATAATATTTTCCCTTGGTCTCTCCTCCACATTCCTCATGCACGCTCATTAGTGAACGCCAGACGATTATTTCCTATCCAGCTTATACGTAAGAAACAGCGGCAGGGTTGTCTTATTACATATTTGAATTAAAACATTGAATTGATTCAAAAAATAAATTGGCGATCCGTGGCGTGGTTAGGTTTTGAATTGCGATTCAAAACTTGATGATGATTAAAAAATGAAACACTAATTGACACAAATACTGGTACAAAATTTCTTAAATACATGAGAAATTTACAGATTCGCATTTTTATTTGACGAAATTGTAACCTAACTTCCAATAAAACAAGATAATTTTGGCAACGTCGTCATCCGTCCGTTCTCTTCAATGGTAAACTGCATACGAGACAGGCCAAACGCTATGCTATGTCTATGTAATTCTATTTGTAGGTAACCGCGTAAGTGTACAGAGAAAAATTTGATATGCCGACTGTTTATACAACAGAAAAAGAGTATAAATAATAAAATGGACTTTTAGAAACTATTAATTTATTTATTATGGCTTTTGAAAATAGGCCAATACCTATAGAAAAAACTGTATTGACCATTATTCATCAATTTGAAAAGTTTGGCTGTACTAATGGCAGATGTAAAAAATGCTGCTCATCAGATCAACCTCGCGAAAAGAAACTTTGTCAAGAGCGAGAAATCAGAGAAATTCAAGTTTATGCATTGGCTGAAGTGACGCCGTGTTCAAGTAAATAAATTGCCGATGAAGTTGATTTGAATGCAAAAATAGTGAGGAATATTTTGAAAAAAAAAAACAACTACCATTGTTATAAAGTGCAGACAACTCAAGAAATATTTCCTGGTTAATTTAAACGGATGCAATTTTGTGAAATTATGGAGAGATGCCACGTAAATAATAATTTTTTGAAAAATGATTTGTTTACAGATGAGTCCTGCACAATTCACAAGAAACATAATCCATCCACTGTACGTTATTGGTCTCAGGAGAATAAGCATTTGAGTGTGATTGTGCGTACGCAGTATTTACAAAAGTTGAATGTTTGGACTGGAATTTTGGGAGACCATATTATTGGTCCTTTTTTCATTGAATGCAATTTAAACACAGCCAAATATCTCCCATTACTGCAAAATCAAATTATTCCTGCACTTCAACGTCTTCAAATTAACCTCAAACGAAATTTGGTTTCAACAAGATGGATGTCCTGCACATAGTGCAAAAGCCGTTAAAGACTATTTAGCATTAATTTTTGCTGAACGTGTCATTAGTACAGACAGTGCAATAAAATGACCCCCTCGGTCACCCGACTTAGCTCCTCTAGTTTTTTATTTTTGGGGAATGCTAAAAACGAAATTGTACAGGTATGAGTTCGAGCGAACCACCAACTTGGAGAAACTGAAAGAAAAGATAATCCAACTTAGCCAAAACATATCGGCAGATAAACTCAACGCCATGAGAAATTTAGTTACAACGCCGTTCTATAATAAATTTAGTTACTGTTCGTTATAATTTGGTGGTCTGTTTGAACATTTAATTACCTAAGAATTTTATTTGGTTTTAATTTAAGCAGTAGTGTTGGAATTATTTTTTATTTGATTTCATTTTTATTGAACACATTTTATACTTTTATACTAATCTTATCTTTTTTGTTTCATTTTTATAGAACTAATTTTTATTTTCACACCTACTGCCTCCAAAAAATCTAAACAAAAATATGGTTTTATTAAGATATTATTTGGAAAATATTATTGTCTTTATTTACTATGCTTTATGAAAGACCAACACACGAACCCATGCAATACGCATGGCATATCAAACTAGTTCTGTTTTGCTCGTTACCACAGTATTAAAATCAAAGTGTCGTTACTTTGACGACACGACGTTGCCAAATAATTTTGTATGAAGCTTTTTTATTGTGTCGTCATAATGCAGTTTATTATTCTTATTGGGAATAATGGCACAATGTGACTTTAAAATAAGTTCATTTTGATGTTTAGATTTCCCATTCGAAAATCATACTTAAAATACGAAGCATTAATAAATTTTATTTATATAAAAAAAATTATTTACGTAAAACGAAATAAACGAAAATATTAATGTTATTTGGGGGGTTTGAACTCGTTTCGTCAAATTTTTAAATGTCCTGAAGGACTCAGTTACTTCAAATTATATATAACGCATAAAAAAACCTTGATTTGATCTATTTTGAAGTTTATAAAATGGGGAAAATCCTCAAAAACCCATAAAACAAGTTTTTTGGATTTTTGAAAGCACACCTTACGGAAAAATCTGGAAAAATCAGGTATACAGTTTTTGATAAAATAAAAAAAATATATACCTGCAGCCATCTCAAAAAAAAAGTTACGCTTTTCTAAAAAAAATGAATTTTTAGGTTATTTAGACTCAATCTACGGCTTTATAAAAGCTAGAATAAAAAATAGACGTGTTTTATAAAAGTCTTAACTATGCGTGCGAAGTTTTTGAAATTTTTAAATTGATTGCATCACATAAAAAAACGAATTTTAAATAAAAACGAAAAAATGACGTTATTTCTGGAGGGGAAGGGGGTGGCGAGTTAACAAATTTGTCAGTTTTCAAACGGTCAGACAGATAATACGGATTTCACAAAACTAAAGGATCTTTTTTTCCTTTTTCTCTGTCAATTTCTTTCATCTTCTCACTTTTTCGCTATGGTTTTGTTGTATATTTCCATTCTGTAACGTAATTATTTGTAGGAATGGTACCTCTCGATGATTTGTACCGTTTGAACCAAATAATTCAGGAGGCGAATCAGAGAGAGCAATGTCTCGAAACCAAACTGACGGCTCTTCAACAGATCGTCGACGACACCAGAAAATCCGCGGAGGAAAGTTGGCAGGCCTACGTCGGTGAGGAGCGCCTTTTGTCAAGGGTGTCCGCTCTGGAAATTCAGCTGCAAAGGGCCAATAAAAATTGGGGCGAAGAGAGGTTTAGAGAGGAGTTAACAAGACTGCAGGTACGTTTACTTTGATATTTTCTGTCGCTAATTTTTGTCTTTAGTTACACGGAACGGGACTTTTTACTTTACTTACTCTTTACTTTATTTTATACATTAAACAGCTTTATATATTTGATTTTGTGACGTATTGTAGGAAGACCACGAAGCATATCAAATATCTGCGAAGGAAGCCTTAGATAAACTTCATGCAGAACGGTTGGAAGCGATTGCTTTGGCTGAAGATCAGGAGAGGTTGAGGATATCGACTAAACAAGAAGCTTTTCTAGCAATTAAACAGTTTACTCAAGCACAGACAGAATTAGAGGTAATTATTTTTTTTGACGTTTGATACCCAATTAAATTTCAGTTCTTTCTAGCTCTATTGTGAAAAATATGTTTTGTAATCCTTAGTTTCTTTCGTGTTTTCTACGAATTTGATTGCATACCGTTGTGGCTCATTTGATGCTTTCAAGATGTTGCCTATTCTTCCTTATATTAGTAGGTCTAAAGGATAAAAAATTATAAAATAACTATGCCAAGGTATCAAATGAACAACATCAAAAGGTTTCGTGCTAATAGAAGGACAACGCAGATGAAAATAAACCTATTTTTTTATATTATGACTAGACTTCGGCAAATATTCATATTGCATATTTTGCATATTGTGCATATTTTATGCAAATATTTCATATTTTGGCATATTTGTATAAAAGTTTGCATAAAGTGCATAAAAGTTCAGATTTTTATACTGTATTTGAAAATTTTTAAACATAGATACCAATTTATTTCAATTCTTGTATAAAATTTTGTAGTCATTTTAATCAAGAAATGATCTAAGTACGTAATCTCTACAGGTACAAAACATTTACAATTTCAAAGAAGATCAATTTAAGTAGCCCTCAACATTCTTAGAAAGTCTCGGTCACTGAGGCATTCAGTTATTGGATAATCGCTAAGGGTTCGCTCATTTGCATTTTATGATCTAATCCCAAAATCTATCTACAATTTATTGTATCTTAACAGCAGGTAAACGGCTAATAGTTTTGTTCCTAATTTAGGGATTTTACAAAATCTCCCAGTTTATTGAATTAGGTACCTAAACATTTCTAATTTGATGCTCAGATTTGTAAATCATTTTTGTTTTGATATTCAAAGCGTAAACACTCGTTGTGCGTAACAAAAAGGAAGATTGTGATTTTATAATGCCTAAAACAACCAGTGCTTCAACTTGGATTAAATCTTATAAAGAGCTGTCTATGGATATGGGAAAAATCTACTGTTCAGTCTGTGGCAAAATTGTAAGTATCTAATATTTTCTATTAAATATCTAATATTTCATACATACAGGGTGTTTCCAAATGACACTTACAACGTTTGACTGTAGATACTTCTCGAAAAATTGAACAAGACGATATAGTTAATGAGGGGTCAAACTTATTTACTTTTCGAGATACAGGGTGTTAAAATTAAAAAAAATTAAATTCTTTTAGTTAATAACAACAATAACTTTAAAACCAATAAACGTATTTACTTGAAATTTAGTACTCGTAGGTTGTTTTTAAATGAAAAATAGCTTCCTTTAGTGAGAAAAAATTGTCCATGGTACAATACAATGGTGTGTATTTAGAAAAAATTTTCACCTTTACTTTTTTTTATGAAGTCAGCTATTCTAAAACACAATTATTTTTATTGTAATTGAATTAACAAAAAAAAACTTTTGTTGAATTTTAAAATAAGTTATATGATGTACTAATGGTTAGTAACAAAAACTAATTTGTGGATTAATACTGCATTTAAAACACTTAGCGAGTGTTTTTTTTTCCAAACCAGTTATTTGATTAACCAAAAACACCTTGTATATTTTTATATTTTAAAGGTTGGGTTAAAATAAAGGTTTTTATTTTTATTTATAGATAGCATGTGAGAAGAAATTTCAGATAGACCAACATGTGAGAACTGCTTCACACATTGCAAAAAAAGGAAAAATAGGAGGAAAACATCAAACTTCAATGGCTAAATGTTTCCAATCTACTTCAAAAAAATTAGATGAGCAAGAAACTTTTAATGAAGACTTGTGTCGCGCATTAGTGTCTGCAAACATACCGCTTTCAAAATTAGCAAATGTAAATTTTAGTTCGTTTCTAAAAAAATATTGCAAACTTAATGTTCCAAGTGATCGGTCTCTAAGAAGAAATAATGTGAACGGGCTATACTCGTCGGTGTTAATTAATATTAAGGAAGAAATTGCAGATAATTATTTTTACATATCTGTAGACGAAACCACTGATTCCTCAGGAAAGTATATTGCTCATTTATTGATTGGTGTTCTTAAAGAAGATACCTTACCAAAATCTCATCTTATTTCATGCCAGCAACTTGAGAAAACAAATGCTTTAACAATTTCGCGTTTTATACAAGAAACATTAGCAACTTTTTTTCTTCCGACAACTATTCCTTCTAATAAATTACTGCTTATTTTATTGGATGCTGCTCCTTATATGGTGAAAGCAGGACAAAATTTAAAAATATTTTTCCCAGATTTAATACATGTTACTTGTGTAGCGCATGGATTAAACAGAGTTGCAGAGGAAATACGAAAAAAGTTTTCTCTTGTAAATACCATGATATCCAGTGTCAAAAAAGTATTTCTTAAATCTCCTATAAGAATTCAACTTTATAAAGAAATCCTACCTAACATTTCTCTTCCACCACAACCTATTTTAACGCGATGGGGAACATGGTTAGAAGCAGCTAATTTTTATGCAGATCATTTTGTTAAAATAAAGAACATAATTGATACGTTAACAGATGAAAGTTCCCAATCTCTTTTGGATTCTAAACAAACTTTTCAGAGTAACTTGCTTCAACAAGAACTTTCATTTATAAAATCAAATTTTAGTTTTGTTTAAAAAACAATTACTCAGTTAGAATCACCAAAACTGTCATGGTTCGAAAGTACAGCATTAATAAAAGAATTTGCGTCATGTTGTCGGAACGTTAGAGGTAATATTGGAAAAGATATTTTAAAAAAATTTGAAGCTACTATGGAAAAAAATAAAGGTTACCATATTCTTTCTGAAGTAGTCAGTGTTCTAGCTGGAAATATTTCGGAAACAAATAATTTAGAACCAAATGTTTTGGTTAGTTTGAAAAATGCTCCCGTTACATCAGTTGATGTTGAACGAAGTTTTTCCATACATAAATATATGTACTCAGACAGAAGCCACAAGTTTTTGTTAGAAAATTTTGAACACCACTTGGTCATTTATTGTTACCATAATTCTAAATAAGCTTATTCATACTTAAAAATGATGTAGTTACTTAAAATAAATGTAAATCTTAATGAATAGTAGGAAATATTTAGTTATGTACACTTTTTTTTTTAAATAAAATTGTTACTATTTTACGATTTTTTTATTTATTTGTATGCATATTTTGTAAAATATTTGCATATTTTCGGGTAAACACGTGCATATTTATGCGCATATTTTCTACATTTTTATTTGCATATTTGCCGAAGTCTAATTATGACACTTGTTGCAAAAGTTGCGAAAGATATCTCTCAATACTTACTGTTGAGATCATTCGTCTTAATAATATTATTGTTTTTTCTTCTTTCAGGAAGTAGCAAAACGATTAACCGAACAACAATTAGAAGCAAGCGAACAAAAGATTAAATTAGAACAGTGTATTCAAGATTTAGAAATGAAATTAGAAGCTAAAAGCGCGAAACTTCTCACTCTTCAACTAGAACTGCAAAACATAAATGCCTTAAATTTACCAGGGTTAAAGAATCTCGGATCATTGGTATCAGATACAGTAAGTAATTGTGTTTTTTTTTGTATTGCCTATAACGAGCATTTTTACTCAAAATGTCGATGCCTTAGTTTTTTTTACATTTTTACGATCTTGCTTCCACTTTTCTTCAATCAGACTTGATTGTGAATCTCGAGTCTGGGCATATTTTTTTCACATTTCTTTCATGCACAATATATATTTTTATTGTGAAAATTTTCATAATTGTATTTGTCAGTAATGTTACTTAAGTGATATCCTACTTCCTAGAGCAGTGGTTTTCAACCTTTTTGTGGCGACGGAACATTTTTAATTACCGAAAAAAATTGCGGAACACCAAAGCAATAACATGCATATATTGATAAACAAATTAGGATTAGCACATAAATTCTGTAATAAACTTTATTATACGTACTCAAATTTGTAAAATTTTACTTAAAATATGAAAACAAAAAACATTTTTAAAATTAACAAAAGCGTAATTCTCAAAATACATCATATGAGTAAATACTTCAAATTAGTGAGACACTTGTGCCTTGTGTCGTTTGCAAATTTGCTCAATATCAGGCCTGATGTGGGAAAGAGCTACTCTCATTTCTTGTTCTAAGTTTAGCAGCCTTTCCCGTTTCTTATTTTTAATGTTTGTTAAAGATGAGAACCCAAATTCACATAAATAGGACGTTGAAAACTGTATTAAAATACTAATCGCTTTTTTGGCAAGAAGTGGATATTCCTCTTGGACCAAGATCCAAAATTCCTGAACATTCACTTCTGAAAACTTAATTTTCAGAGTACGATCAGATGACAACGAAATAAATTCTTCTTCTTGGTTCAGAGAAAACGGGAAATTGGCTGTATTACTTGTGCTAAAAGGACTTCTTATCCAGTCATATTTTTCTACGTTCAGAGATGGTAAATACCTGGCAATTGTCTCCTCTAATAGTGATAAGTGTTCTGTAACTATATGCGTGATTTCTTGTTCTTTATCTTCATCACCTTCATTCTGAAGCAGTGGAAAGATATCCATTTTATTTGTCTCTAAAATGCGCTTCTTCCAAAATGACAATTTTTTCTGGACAGCTGACAGCTTGTCCGTGGATGTTAAAATATTTTCATTTTTGCCTTGCATACTTGAGTTAACGTCATTTAAATAGTTAAAAATATCGGCCAAATATGCCACTTTAGTGCACCATGCATCATTTTCAAAATATGTGGTAAATGTGTCATTACCTTCTTCTTGGAAAAAAGTTAACAGCTCCGTTCTAAGTTCATAAATTCGACATAATACTTTGCCCCTTGACAACCATCTAACTTCGGTGTGCAGCAAACATTCATACTTTGATTCCATTGAGATGCAGAGTTGTTTAAAAAGACGGGTTTTTAGTGGTCTTGATTTGATGTAATTCACGACATTAACCACTTGGTCTAATACAGATTTCAAAGTAGCTGGTAGCGTTTTTGAAATTAGAGATTCTCTATGCAAGAAACAGTGCGTAGATATGATATTTTCATTTCGCTTTTTTGCAAGGGTACAAAAACCTTTTATGGAGCCTACCATGGAAGGGGAACCATCCGTACAAATTCCTACGCAAAAGTCCCATGATATATTTTTTTTTCTCTAAATATGACGTTATGGAATCAAATACATCCTGACGTATTGTACGTGCTGTAAGTTCTCTGCAGCATAAAAACTGATTGACTATTTCACCTTCGTCGACAAATCGAATAAATCCTAATAAATGAGCTTTGCCACTAATATCAGTGGATTCGTCCACCTGCAATGCGAAGTTTTTTTTTTGTAAAGTTTATTTGTAACTTTTTCCTCAATATCTGCAGATAAATCAACAATCCTCCTTCTTATTGTATCATCCGACATAGGAATTTTCCGTATTTCGTTTTGTGCATCGTTGCCAAACATAATTTTGACCATCTCATAACATGCTGGTAATATAACAGATTCTGCAACAGTGTGTGGTTTCTGTTTCAAAGCAATTAATTCGGCGACCTTATATGAAGCTATTTGTGCTTTGTTGGAAATTGTTAGCGACCTTTCAAATTGTTTCGCTTGTTTAGCTTGTGTCTCCAAAAGTCGCTTGAAATAATCTTTATTTTTTGAAGCTACACTAGCGTGTTTGGTAGTAAAATGGGGTTTTAATTTAACCGGAGCCATTGCGCTATTAGCGAGTGTCTGCCCACAAACAATACACTTGGGAATTGGACAGTCTTCTTCCCCAGTCCAAATGAAGCCATAATCCAAATATTCATCCAAATATTGCCGGTTCAACATTTTTTTGCCCCACTTCGTAAAGTTCCAGTATCTCCGCTGGTGCTCGCTTCATCATCATTAATTATGAGTTGTTCCACAGTAGTTTTTCTTTTAAGTTTGAGGAACTTATCCATTTTAATTTATTCGTCTCTAAACAAAATAATGCGGATGAATGCTTCACATTTTGTATAAATTATGCAATTACTTACCTTTGATACATAAGCCGTACGTAAACGTTATCATAAAAAAACTGACACAGCGATTTTCACGTATTACGTTTGTGCAATGTAACAAATTCAACATTCAGTTGCAGACTGTGGCGTGGGTGACTCAGATTGGCTGTGGCCACTGCGGAGCTCAGCGTTCAGCGCTTATAAAATCCAACGTGTGCACTATGCCGACGCGGTGTTGTCACGTTGGGCAAATGAACATTTACGCTGCATAATTTTATTAAATTAAAATGTACGTAAGTGGCTATTTTAAAATTTGAAAATATTTATTTGAAAAGAGTAATTTAGCAAAATGGTATGTAGGATTGCGAGTATTTCGCGGAACACTTGGAAGGAATTCGCGGAACACTAGTGTTCCTCGGAACACCGGTTGAGAACCACTGTCCTAGAGCATAATATAAGTTTATTCGTCTTTAAAATACAAATTTTTTAGTCATTTTACATCTTTATGATCGTACTCCCACTTTTTTTGCCTTGAATAGTTTTTCTCGATCCCCAATCAGAGAAGAAGTAATTTTAATGCCTTGGTAGCACTCTGACATGTATAGATGAGTGTATTTTTTTGTTAAAAATAAGAATCTATTAGTTTTTGTACCTCTTTACTATCTTGCTCACAGTTACTTCCAGTCTGTAAACGATATTTCTCTATTCCCAACTTAAAAATCGACATCCAAATACCTTTCTGGTCATCAGTTACTGTTATGATGATGAGTTACTGGCTAGTGTGAGCATATTTTGAGCACAATCTTTTCATGTACTATTTACTATTATACACAAACGATATATATATTAAACATATGAGAATTTGCCCAGTGATATCTGTTTATCATACTCCTCAAGCGGTATGATTATCTAAGTAGCATGATATGGGAGTATTTTTTCTTAAAGCATTGATGTATTAGCTCTTTTTCCTATGCTCTTGTTCCTACTTTCTTCCAGTGTATAAAAAAAGTTTTCCCAGTGATATTTATTAATAGACAAAACAAAAACAAAACAAGGGCTGCTTGGTCATCTGATTTACTTTTTAAAAACTAATTAAGCGATATACTCTATCTCTTTAGCAATCTGCACTATATATTTACTATAGTGCTTATTATATATGTATTTGTCCATTGATATTTGTTAACCATTTGATCAAGTGATATTTGATATATTAATTCCTCTTCAAACACTTTCTTCGTCGCTAAAGGATGTTTCTAGATCCCATCCAAAAAAATAGTGATTTCAATGCCTTTTTGGTTCCCGAACTTGCTTTATGACTACCTAGTGTGAGGATATTTAGTGCAGAAACGTTTCCTTTACTATTTTCTTATTATTGTATTTATTACATGACATGATATATCTTGCACTTAGAATTTGCCCATTAACATTTTTTAACAAACTTCCTTAAGCGATATCCTGATTTCTAGCGCGGAAGATAGTTGTAATTTTATTTAAAATATTAATTTATTAGGCTCTTTACCTATTTATCATCTTGCTTACACTTTTCTAATTTCTCTGACTGATTTTTTTCGATCCCGAACCAAAGAGATGTGATCTTGTGGCTTAGCATCTATCTTGAGCTTATGAAAATTTGCCAGTGATATTTGTTAACAATATGCCTTAAGCCATATGCTGATTTCTACAACATACTATGGTTGTATTTTTGCCCAAAACACGGATATATTGTTTCTTTATCATTTTATGATGTTGCTTTAACTTGCATCCAGTGCCTAAAATTTTTTTCCAGTGATATTTGTTAATGTTACTCTCTTTAGAAAGTTCTTTTCCTACACTATTTATTTAATACAGTGCTTATTATATGTATTTTTCGAGTGATATTTGTTTATCATTTTCCTAGTGTTATACTATCACTAGTGAATTAGAGTTTTCCTTAAAATACAAGCCTGTTGCATTGCCAGTCTAAGATCCTGCTTCCACTTTTCTCCAGTTTTGTAAAGGATTTTTCTTGATCCTCAAGTGTGATCACCTGACGTGTTTAGTGAATGACTAGTGTATCTATATCTTGAGCAAAAAATATTTTGCTCAAGATATAGATACTCAATATTCTCCTGAACTATTTCCTTTATGTTATACTAATTATATAAAGGATATATCTTAAGTTTATGGGAATGTGGCCAGTGATAATTTTTAACCGTGTTCCTCAAGCAATATTTAGATCTCAAAAGCAAAGATGGGCACATTTTCCCTAAAATATGAATCTATTAGTTTATTTAGCTCTTCAAACAGTTTCTTCCGATCTCTAAAGGGTTTTTCTAGATTTCATCTAAAACATAGTGATCTTAATGCCTTTGTGGTTCTCTTACTGGCTTTATAAATTCCTTTTGTGAGCATATTTGGTGCAGAATCTTTTCTTGCATTATTTTTTTTATTATTGTCCTTATGACTTACATGATATATTTTGGATTTACGAGAATTTGCCTAGTGATGTTTGTTAACCAAGTTCCTTAAACGATATAATCAAAAAATTTTTCCAGTGATATTGGTTAATTATGTGCCTTAAGTGATATGCTGAGCTGTACAGCATATGACGAGCTTGCGTTCAAAAGGGGCTATATCCATTTGGAAAAATTTCCAGGAAACGAAAAAAACTTCTTATCGGTTGGCCTTAGTACTTGGGGATAACAAGATAAGGTTTATTTGTAGTGTTTTAGGAAAGTAGTTTGATGCAATTTGATTTTTATTTTTTGAGTTAAAGTTTTTTGAAAAAAATTGATTATTAATCTGGATATGGATAGTTTTGATTGCAAAATTTAAAAAAATTCTCAAAAAGAACTAATTAAAACGCCAGAATACACATTTTTATTATAAATAAAAATGTCACATTCCTCGCTCTCATCTACTTCCTTGTTAGTAGATTCCGTGTCTGCATTAGCGGAAACAAGTAAATCCTTATACCATTTTAGATCTGCTCGCAACATCCAATTTTCACCAAACAGCTCTTTCAGAAGCTTCGTAAGACTGGGTTTCTTCTTATCTGGTAACGAGTTTCTGAGCTCTATAATGTTTAGAACCAGGTTCCCATCGTCTTTTCCTTTTTTAGCATCATCTGACGCGATTTATTTCCAGATGCAAACCGATTTTTTCTACACTATAGCCTGGCGTTTTGTCACATTTTTTATGCGGCGTCTAGAACCTTTATTTCCCTGCTCTACGGTGATTATTTCTTCATATTGCACGTGGATCGTCGTCAATCGTCAATATTTCCGGAAGCAAACCAGCACTATTCCCACAAAAGTTGGCGAATAACTGATCGTCACTCAACGAACGCCTTCCACCCCTACCACTCTTTAGTTAACGTCAACGCGAGGCGGTCGCGAGTTCGCCAAGTGTATCGTTACAGTATTGTCAGATGCACCACTATTTTGCCGTATTTCTGAATGTAACGAATTATTGGATATAGCCAAATTTTGATCGCAAAAGTAGGATATAGCCACTTTTGATGCAAATTGCCGACTTTATATGCGATTTTAAAATATAAATAGCTCGTTTTGAACGCTAACGAACGTGCCAGTTGATAGATCTTGTAAAACTTAGCCGAAAATCACAAAAAAGCATAATTTGGAAAAAAATATGGATATAGTCCCTTTTGAACGAAAGCTCCTCATATTATGGATGTATTTTTGCTCAATTTTGATCTATTGTTTTTCTTTATCCCTTGATCTTGCCAAAGTTTCTTCCAGTCTCTAAAGGAATTGTTTTGATACCCATTGTATTCAGGGTTGATAGGCTGTGGAATTGTTTGTTTCAGACATTTTATCTGAAACGAACTGCGGCAGTTATCAAAGGTGATGCGAGGGCGGGCGTAGACTTAGCGAGAGCGCCTACCGAAGTGGCATAGCAAGTAGCACGAGTCTAGCATGTTACATAAAATTTAACCAATGCAAACGAATGATTAGATCGAATGACGTCACTGTCATTTTGGTGTGCGCTGAATCATTCGTTTTCATTGGTTACATTTTAAGTAACATGCTAGATGCGTGCTACTTGCCACGTGCTACGCCAGTTTGGTGGGCGCTCTGCCTTACTTGCTATCGCTGCTACCGTCAGTACCGTCACACTGTGATAACAGTGATTTTATAAACACCTAATAAAAATACTCCGAAGAATCTGCTGTTCTCTAGATCTATTATTTTGGTTTATAATTTCAGCAATTGGATCTTATTTACAAAGAAAACGATATGAAGTGTAAAGAAGATATACTTAGTGAAAATGAAGACAGCGAATCTCTTATGAACCAGACGAACGGATTAGGTAGCCATATTAGTTTAACGGTATGTAGTTCACTATAGTTGACACATTTTTGAGTTATTTTTTACCATAACAAGTACTAAAAGTATCTGCGCATGTTTTTTACTCCTGGCGATAATACCTGGCCCATCAAAATAGTAAGTTATTGATGGCAAGATGGCTCTTTTCTTCTGCTTATTGTTATCATTTTTGTTTCGGACCATGTAAGTTATTTTCTTTTAGTTCCTGTTTTTATTATTATTACTTCTTCATTTTATTACTTCACGGTACATACCCATTTTTATTTTTGTCCATCGGTTAAGGTTCATAATTCTTCATTTCTGATCCTATTACCAAAATATTTTGCAAATAAAGCTTAAACATTTGTTTATTAACTATTGCAATCTGAAAAACGTTTTCATGCGATAAATTTCATGTTTCGATCGATACAGTAAAACTTATTCCACGATTTGTCATCTTACTGATATTAATTTATATTAAATATTCACTCAAATTCTTCACCAAATAACCATTTAAAATGTACTATTTGTGATATCGTCAGGAGAAAAATTTTTCTTTTACTAACAACAAAAATAATACGACCATACATAAATGGTGTTGACATTTAGGTGGGACCTGTGGAAGAAAAATACGAATGGGAGGAGCACGAATCCGAACCGAACGCAGATGAAAAAAACTCGAATGATTTGAGGAACGAACCTCAGGAAGAGGTCAAGCGAGTGTCGTTTAAGATACCCGAGGAAGCCGAAATGGAACAGGTAGGGAACTATCTACTTTTATTGTGTGCGTGTGTTGCATGGATGTTTAATTAAAATACTTATAAAACTATAATTTATTTACCATATCTTCTAAAAATTTACGAATGAAATACAAGGGTTATTTTATATAAATAGAGCTATTTATGTTTCCACAGTCTCATTTTCGATCAATATATTTGATGTGAAGCTTCTCTCTCCTCTCCGTAAAGTAATGTTGCTGTTGTTTCTCGTAATAGTGTAAATTTTTGGTTACATTATTTTTCGTCGTAAAAATACTTTCTTCGTTCACATAAAACTTCCTTCGTGAACTAGAAGAACTTGAAAAGTTCTACGCCGA
Source organism: Diabrotica balteata (assembly GCA_918026665.1). NCBI lineage: Eukaryota > Metazoa > Arthropoda > Insecta > Coleoptera > Chrysomelidae > Diabrotica > Diabrotica balteata. The sequence continues at coordinate 109,523,903 of OU898283.1, read as the reverse complement.
TGTAAAGACTGACCAACTCAAGACTAGAGATCTTACGTTTCTGATTGGTACCTTAATGCTAAGATAGGAAAAGGCAGACAAAGTAACATTATTGGATGTTATGGACTGGGCGATAGAAATGAAAGAGAATATTTCGCAGATTTTTGCAAAGAACATAACCTATGTATAATGTACACCTTTTTAAAACTACCTAAACGGAGATTATTCACATGGAAATCTTCAGCAGACACTCCCCGTAATATCGTCAGAAACCAAATTGACTACATAACTATCAATGAGCGTTACAGAAATGCAGTAAAGTCTGTAAAAACTTTTCCTGGTGCCGATGTTCCATCTGATCACAATCTATTGATAGCCGATATAAAATTAAAACTTAAACGGATACAACAACAACGATCCTATAACAAACTGGATATGGATTTTATTAGAAACAATAGTCAGATGATTGCAAACAATTTAGAGAGTAATTTTGAGAATTATGGACAACAAGAATCGATCGAGGGTCATTGGAAACAAATCAAAACGATTATAAGCAACTCAAGTCCAAACTTAAAAGAGAGCAGTAAAAAAAAACAGCAGTGGATGAACGATGAGATTTTGAATTTGATGGAAAAAAGACGCAATTTTAAGAACCAAAACGTCGAAATGTATACAGTAATTAATAAAGAGATAGGGACTAAAAATAAGAGCTGCAAAACAAACATACTTCGAAAACAAATGTTTATAAATTGAAGAGTTACAGGGAAAACATGATTCATTTAATATGTATAAAAAAATAAAAGAATTGACAGGTCAGAACAAAAAACAGGCAAATAACATCGTTGATACGAGACGGAAAACTGATTATCACTAATTTGCATAAAATAGACAGATAGAAAGAGTATATTGAGGAACTGTTTAGTGATGAAAGGCCCGAGCTTGAAATTAACGAAGTAGTTACAGGACCTGACATAACTATGGACGAAATTGAACAAGCAATACGATTAGCAAAGACCCGAAAAGAGACGCGACCAGATGAAATACCGAGTGAAATAATAAAGCTCTTCGAAAGTTCAGGTAACATATCTCTCCTTCATCCGTTTAATAAAATTAATGAAACTGGCTATATACCAACGGATTGGCGGCTGTCGACTTTTGTGACAATACCTAAAAAAGCAAATGCAAAAAGATGTAGTGACTACCGAACCATCAGCTTGATGAGTCATGTTTTAAAGATATTTCTACGAATTTTGCACTCTAGGATGTACCAAAAAATAGAACAACTTGAGCACAGAGAATACAGTTTGGATTCCGCAATAACCTTGGAACAAGAGAAGCACTATTTAGTATTCAGGTTATGGTACAGAGATGCAGAGATGTCGGACATCCAGTTTATATGTGTTTTATTGACTTTGAGAAGGCCTTTGATCGAGTAAAACATACTGAAATGATAGCCATTCTTCAGCAGGTAGGTATTGGTGATAAAGACCTATATATATATATATATATATATATATATATATATATATATATATATATATATATATATATATATATATATCCGGTTTTTTAGGCGTTACGCCCGTCCGGTAGGGATCTATGGAGGAGTATCACCGAGCCGCAAGCCCTTATCTCTTGCCGTACTGCTCCACCATAGGCCGATCAGAACCCAGCATATCCTAGTCTAAGCCGCAGATTCATCTAGAATTTTAAACTGCTGCGTTAGACTTTTTGTTTTCTGTACACCGAGCTTGGGCTCGACCCACATCCACTAAACCATTCGACAGTGAAGCGAATGAGAGGCAGCCGCACAGCCCACTGAGCTATCTGACCGACCGCTATCTGACCTACGCATTATTAAAAATCTTCACTGGCATCAACGTGCAAACATCAGGATTGGCCGGGACACTTCTAAAGAGCTTCAAATACGAACAGGAGTAAGGCAGGGGTGCATTTTGTCTCCGCTACTATTTAACATCTATTCTGAGTTCGTTTTCAATAAAGCAGTGGATAATGTTCAATGTGGCATAAAAATGAATGGTGTCAATATTAATAATTTAAGATATGCGGGTGACACAGTGTTAATTGCAAGCAATTACGAATAACTTCAACATCTAATTAATAGGATTACCACAATGTGTGATGAATATGGTGTTATGCTAAACACCGCAAAGACAAAGGTGATGGTCGTCAGTAAAACGCCAATACAACCGGAAGTCGTAACAGCTTATGACGAACAACTGGAGAGAACTAACAGTATCACTTACCTTGGTTGTAATCTAAATGAGAACTGGGACATGAGCAAAGAAATTAGAATACGGATAGAGAAGGCCAGAGCTGCATTCTTTAAGATGAAGAAACTGTTATGTGGAAACAATATTACTTTAAGTCTGAAAATTAGATTAGTAAGATGTTATGTGTTCTCTACTCTTTTGTATGGTGTCGAAGGTTGGACTTTGATGGATACACTTCTCAAGAAACTGGAAGCCTTCGAAATGTGGGTGTATCGGAGAATCCTACGAATAAGTTGGGGGGATAGAGTTCGTAACGAAGTTGTTTTGCATCGGATGGGAAAAGTTACGGGGAAGTCGTCAAAACAGTTACAAATCGCAAACTTGAAAATTTTGGCCATGTTATGCGCCACCCCCAGAGATATAATATACTCCATTTAATAATACAAGGCAAGGTAGATGGAAGAAGAGGGCCAGGTCGAAAAAAAACGTCATGGCTTAAAAACCTGAGAGATTGGTTTAACAGATCCTCTGCATCTCTTTTCCGAGCTGCCGGCAAAAAAATTACTATAGCCATCTTGATAGCCAACGCTCGATAATCGAGCACGGCACGTGAAGAAAAAGTTCACATAAAATAGTCACAAAGGGATCAATCGGGCAAGTATGATGGATGGTTCTTCAATTTGTATACCAATTGGTGTAATTTTGCTCGTGGTGTAACAACCGCTTTGAGGGGGTGTCTGAAGTAGCCTTGGGATTCTCTGGTGTTGTTTCGTCGCTTTTGCTATACTGTTTTAAATAGTTACATATTGAGAGAAAAATTATTCGGAATATACAAAAAGCCATATAGCTCCTTGAAAACAAAAGCAATTTACAAAAAGCCATATAGCTTAGTGAAAACAAAAGCAATTAAGCATCTAAAAAGTCAGAGCTGTCAACATAACTCTGTCAGCCACTCTGAACAATGCAGCCAACTGCACTGCACTTTTGCTCCACGATTCAAGAATCTCAGGAACTTAATGATCAATCCTCTTGCATATTTTTTTTATGTATGATGTATTTTACTTTTCAGCCAGCTGCGTGCATTGCTAATATAACAAAACTACTAAGCTACACACATAAAGATACTGATTTGGGTGTTTTCTTTGATGAAAAATACTTTTTCAGAGCATATTGCGTGAAATATATTTGACACGCTATGTTCTTGCCTGGTGGGGTCCCTTCTTGAGTAAGCATTAGTTATTTTATCGCTTTTCATCAAAAGTTTATGTTTTAAGCCAAAAAAATGGAAGAAAACAGAAAAAATCAAACAAACTCCGAACAAACTTTTTAATATGTATTTTTTTCAGGAAAAAGAGGACCCTTCAGATGATAACTCGGAGGATTCCACCGAAAGGACCGACGCAGTCGACTCGAAAACGCTTAAATATCAATTTCACGCGGCACAAAGCGAACTCAAACGCAAAATCGAGACGTTAGAGACAATAGCGAACGCCCATAGAAGTAAAATAGAAGAATTAGATAAGGCACTGGAAGACGAGAAAACCTTGTCCAACGATCGTCTTGCAGAAAATGACGTACTGAAGCAAGAATTAGTTTTACTTAGACAGAAGTGGAAAGAAAGTGCTAATGAAAATCAACAACAAAGAGTAAGTAGATTTGTTAGTAGGTACTCACACAGAATTTTTTTATTGATCCCTTATTGTTTTACTCATAGAATCATCTCTAATTTTTTTATATTCAGAAGATATGCAACCATTCGATAATCATTATTCAATCACTTACTGAAGTCAATCACAAGCGAGATCCCCATATACCTAGGAAAGCTGATATATAATATATAAACAGTAATATCAATTTATTCTTTTTGTGTGAGGTTCATTTCGGAGTTTCATCCTAAGCATACAAAATTACCTATCCTATTGGCATTTAGTTCATTTGCCATGTTTTATTGCAATAAACTATTAAAATTTTCCTTGTCATCACTCAAATAATAGTTTCATACTAAACAAACAAAATAACGTACACTTTAATCATGTAGTTCATTTTAGACTCATTTTCTGAATGCATTTGGCTTGAAAAAAAAGTGATCGCGATCTGCGCTGTAAATGTTTTTTAACCTAATCTAACTTCAAAATTAGAGTCTGACGTGACAATAATCAGATCATTAATTTCAGTCTGTATAAGTTTTACCGAACATGTGTCATCCTAAACAAATATAATAACATAACCTATTATCATTTAGTTCATTTGAAACGCATTTTATGAATGTTTTTGCCATATTTATTGCAATATTATAGTAAAACTTATGTTAACATCTCTCTAGCGATGTTTTGAATCGAAAATGACCAGTATCTGCGTAATAAATGTGTTTAGCTCAAGTTAACCTCAAAATGATAGTGTTACGACATAATAATGAGATCATTAATGTCAGTTTATACACATTTTATCGAACGTATGTGTGGTTTCCCTTTGTTCATTCTAAACAAACAGAATATCCTACCTATTATCAGGTAATTTATTTTAAACAATTCTCTGAACGTATTTGTCAAATTTATTGCAATAAAATAGTAAAACTTCCGTTGCCGTCTCGATCAGCGATGTTTTGAAAAGCACATCGCCACGATCTTCGCAGTAGATGTTTTTTAACCTAATCTAACCTCAAAGTAAGAGTGTGATTTTCCAATAATGAGATCATTAATGTCAGTCTTTATAAGTTTTACCAAAAATGTCTGGTTTTTCCTTTTTCATCCTACTTAACAGAATAACCTAACCTATTTTGATTTAGTTCATTTTAGATGAATGTTCTGAATGTATTTGCCATATTTATTGCAATATAATAGTTCCGTTACCGTATCCTTTGAGATGCTTTGGAAAGAAAATGACTACGATCTGGGCAGAACATAATCGAACTTCAAAATGAGAGTGTGACGTCATAATAATGAGATCATTAATGTCAGTGTGTATAAGTTTTACCAAACACATGCCTGGTTTTATATGACACATAATTTTAACATAATACACAAATGGTGTATACCTTTTTATTTATCAATATAACAGACATCGAATACTAGATTTTGTTTTTCTATTTCTAGGATAGACTATCCGCCTTGAATCTAGAACTCGAATCAGCTTTAGAAAAGATTAGAGTAGCCGCCTTACATCGAGAACTCGAATCAACTACGGAAAAGATGAAACAAACTCACGAACAAGAAAAAGTGGAAACCATCGCCGAACCCAATCTCCAGACAGCGGTCGTGCCCGTGGACCAATTGGCCCAAGTCGAAGAGGAACTCGTTTTGATAAAAGAACGCTACGCTCAAGTGAGCGAAGAAAAACTGGGTTTGCGCCACGATCTGGCAACGCTGAAGGGCCAGTACGACGCAATGTGCAACCGATTTTACAACCAGTTCTTCTGGTACGTCGCCCCCCTAGTCGTAATGGTGCTGTATCTACTGATAAGTGCTATGATATCCTGATTCGTGGCCATTTTGTTATTATTTTTTTATTTCTTCATAGAGTTTCTTTTGAAAATCATCAACGAGACGTAGTGAAGCGTCAACGGCAAGAGCAGGAGGATGCACGAGCATAGAAAAAGTAGTTCTTCATAGAGGTATTAGGTTTTGAATTTATATCAATGGGTTAAGTAAAATGAAAATGGCATGTTTAAATAATTTACGGACAAAAATTTGCAAAAATTGTTAATAATGTTGAGTTTCTTGCACTTTCAAGAGTGAACGAAACTTTCTACTCCTATTTTTCTACATGTTTTTTTGTTTTTGCATTTTTTCCATACTTTTTCTCTTCTTTATACCTATTTTACCAATTTTTGTATTTTGTTTTACTCAACTGTAATCAATTTCCTACTTCTAAATGGCCCAACTATACAAAATATCTGATTTATAATGAAAAATGAAGAGAAAATGTTTTGAAATATTAAAAAGACCATAATCATTTTACAAAACTTTCAAATTCTCTGACATTTTTCTCACGGAAAGCTCTTTTATGTTATAATGTACAAGATAAATAAAATATTATGTCCTAAATGCAGTGCGGTATATATATTTGAAATAATGGGTGACCTATTAATGAAAACAGTGGGTATCAGTGTACCCAAATTTTATACCACAAATCTGCCTAATACTATGATATCTACTAAGGCTATGATATAACTCTCAATGAAATGCATAAACATGGCATGTTTATTTTTTCCAAAGGGCATATTAATTCGAAAGGATCGTAAAAGAATGGTAGAGAGTAAACGGCGATTCGTGTCCAGAGACACGTTTGTATTTACTTGCCTTTATCAAAATCTGTTCGTAATAATGGAAATATCTCTACATTTTATGACTTTCTTCTATTTTTCATTTTACCTTATTATATAAACCTATTTCAATTATTTGAATTAGATTGTTATTGTTAATGAGAAATTTCCTCTTCTTCTCAATTTGTTATGCTCTTGGATGAAACCCTATCTCCTATTTGTCATTTGGCTTTCATGGCTTTATTTCTTCTATGATCTTCTTATAGCCATACCGGTATGTTTGTGTTGCTGGGTACAAGTCACTTAATTTTCTAGCTCTATATCGCTAACTATACAATATATCACGTTCTAAATGAAACATTAAGTGAAATTTGTTTGCCATATTGCAAAGACCATAATGATTTTACAAAAACTATCAACTTAACTGACATTTTTCTCATAGGTAATCTTTCCATACAATGTATCAGAAATTGTAACGAAGTACATGCAGTGCTTTAATTTTTTTGCAATAAACATACGATGGCAATCATAAAAGTTCTGGACTTGCCGATGAAAAAAATACCAGTATCTTGTAAAAAATCTTTGTAAGCCCTCATTTACTGATACTATGCTAGTACAATAAAACAGTGATTTCATGCAAATCATAAAAATTGAACTAGGCAGAAATTTGTCTATTTAAGTTTGATAGGAAGCAAGTAGCGGCAACACTGTTTCATAAGCCTGGGGAGGGGGTACACCTACAAAACTTTCCTTTCTATTCGTTCAACACATGCGTAGTTGCCAGATTTATCACTACTCACAGTAACTAAAGACTAATCCAATAATTCATAGACTGCAATACTATTGATTAAAATGTCGGAGATTTTTAATAATTTATTTGGTAAATCTCAAATAGTCAGCTCCTTCTGCTTCTTGCCGGAAAACGAGGTCTTGGTGAGACGAGGTTGAAAAATAAAACTTTAAGACTATATTATCGAAATGTTAACTCTATATCTAAAAAATGTGTTCAACTGGATGCAGATGCTTTCAGTATTAAAATTTGGTGCAATACACTGTTTCACCAAAGACCAACCGACAGCGATCGATCTAGTTTAGAATCTGGTGGAGAAAGCGCTGAGAGTGACGTCTAAGACGTCGATTAGGAAGTGTTAGAATTTTTTATATCGAAATTTAGCAGTACAGGTAGTTAATTTTTTGTTTTTAGACGGCTAAGTGAGGACTGAATGAAATTTTGCCACTATTTGAGCTTTCTAGATCCGCCAATTGGAATGAATTAGTCATTTTTATATAAATTTAGCTTGAGACTTTTATACGAATTATGTCAGTAAAACTGTATCTTAAAAATATAATTATAAAGTTATAAGTGGCTGAACAATCGGTATATAAAGGGTGAAGAAAGTTTTGTATGAATTCACCAAAAAAGTTCACAGGAACTGAGTTCAATATTATAAAAATTAATATAACACTAGGTTTTCAGGATCAATATGTCGAATTTGAACCATATCTGGAGTCTTCATCAGAATGTATTCCCTCTCAGTTCTCCGAGTCCACAGATGACTTTATTACTAGACTCACTCACACTATAAACTTATTATTATTGTAATATATAGTGCCAGTAAGTGCACTAGTGAAGGAATTTTGTGACTCCGGACACTCAGATCCCGGAATAGATACTTATAAAGACTCTAGTGATAGGGTCGAATGCTCAACATTACCAAATTTGATATTTCAACCCGGAAAATGAGGGAGTTTAAGATACAAGCTATTCTGGACTCATTTATGACTCTTTACACTAAGAGAGAATATCACACAATGCCGACTTGTTCTTTCATCTCAAGAAAGCTCTTACTGATAACAAAAACGTTTATATGAATACAATTGTCACATTGACAATTTAGTTTAAATATCAGTTCACTAGATTTTAAACTAACGACTAAATCTCGAAGATTCGACATTAATAATGAATTATATATTGGTCACAAATATTTATTTGCCAGTTGTCTTTTCACAACCGATTCTTTTTGTCGAATTTTTGGGATCGTATCTATCCAATGTCTATTTATATTTATGTATAAAGTGCTTACATTCTTTTTTTTTTTTTTTTTTTTTTTATTTAGAATTTCCGCATCAACCATTAAAGGTTATTAGCGGGTTTTACAGATTTTACAGTTGTTATTACAAATTGTTATTACAAATTACACATAATAAATTACAAATTACAAAGAGATACATATAACTTAAATTTTGTGTAGTAAACGTATGTCCTTAAGGAATTTGATTGTATTAGATACATTACTGTTTAAAATATCTTTGAGTTTCTTTGCTTCTTCTGGTACGTTGTTGATGGCTCTTTCGTAGGAATAAAGAGGACATTCAATCAATACATGTTGAACAGTTATTGGACATTCACAATAGGAACATTCAGGTGGTAGTTCTTTTGTTATGAGATGCTGGTGAGTTAACGCTGTGTGTCCAATTCTTAGTCGGTTTATAATCACTTGTTGCCTTCTGTTTTCTGGAAATTGTAGTTTAGTGCCAATCCTAGTTTTCACGTTTTTAAGGTTAGCCTTAGTAGAATTCCACATTTGTTGCCAATTTTTTACACAGTGCTGTTTAATATTGAGCTGGATATCACTGAATGGAATTGTAGTCATAAATTCAGTTTGCTCGTCAGTAGCAGCTTTCTTTGCTAATTCATCTACTTTTTCATTTCCTGCGATACCTGTATGTGATGGTACCCAGAGAAATGTAACGTTCACGTGTCTGTTTTGTAGGTGATAAAGTGCTAATTGTATTTGTTGCAGGATAGCATGTACTGGATATATTTGCCTTAAGCTCTGAAGAACAGATAAAGAGTCAGTAATGATAAGAAAATCTGAGCTTGCATGACTCTTACACATGTCTAAAGCCTTTAAAATGGCGATTGCTTCTCCCGTGAAAATGCTGCAGAATTGAGGAATGCGAACTGCATATTCAGAATTTCCTAGAATAAAGGCCGCTGCGTGTCCGTTTTCAGTTCTTGACGCATCGGTAAAAATCTTGTTATGGTCAGTGTATTCTAATATCCGTTTTTGATATAATTTGTTAATGGTTATGGGATTTGTGGTACTCTTTGGATAGGCCGTGAGGGATAGATCAATAGTGGGAACATTAATAGTCCAGGGAGGTATAGTTCGTTGTGTAGGGTAAGAATGTGTGAGCTGCTCCATGTCAAAACCGTATTTTGTTAGACGTTCTTGAAGGGGTGGATATTTAATTTGTTGATGGCAATGAGTAGGTGGATATATTTTATAAAGAAGTGGATAGTTTGTGTTATTAGGGTTGGAAGACAATCTCGCGGCATAATTTAAAGAAATGTGTTGTCTTCGTATTGATAGGGGAGATTCATTTAGGATAACCTGAAAACTTGAAACAGGACTAGTTCGGTAAGCACCCAGAATTAGTCTTAAACATGTGTTTTGTATAATGTCTAGTTTTTTAAGTATATAATTACTCGCAGTTGAATAGCATATTGCACCATAATCCAGTTTGCTTCGGATTAATGATTGGTATATATGCAGCAATTTTATGGTGTCCGCTCCCCAAGATCGGTTTGATAGCATTTTAAGGAGATTTATTTTAGATTGGCAGGATACGACTAGCTTTTTAATATGTTCTGCCCATGTTAACTGACTGTCCAGTCTTAGGCCAAGAAAGTCAATGCTTTCTACTTGTTCTAGGTTGATACTATTTAGAGTAAGTGTTGTTTTGCAATCAGTTTTTCTTTTATTAAATACGATGAAACGAGATTTATCACCTGAGAACGTAAAACCAGTCTTTTGGGACCAGTCTTCTAGTTTATGCAGAAATGATTGCAAAATTTTTGAGGCTAGTGTAATATTGCAGCTACTAGTATATACAACTAAGTCATCTGCATACAGACCTGCTTTCAAAGGTAGCTTTATCTCTTGAGCGATATTATTAATTGCTATTAAGAATAAAGTGGGGCTTAAGGTTGAGCCCTGTGGAATACCGTTTTCAAGACATTCTGTTTTTGAGGTAATTCCATTTACACGTACTTGAAATGTCCTATTATTCATTAAATGTTTTACAAAGGCAAGCAAATTTCCCTGGATACCCCAATTGGACATGGTTTGTAAAATGTTGTATCTCCATGCAGTATCAAATGCTTTATTTATATCAAAAAATATGGCAATTACTTTCTGGTTATTTCTAGAGGACTCACATATAATATTGTCAATAGCTACTAAGGCATCATGAGTTGATCTGCCTTTTCTGAAACCGCTTTGGATATGGCTTAATAATTGGTTTTTTTCAAGAAACCACATTAATCTGTTATTTAAAATTTTTTCTAATAGTTTGCATGTATTATTTGTAAGAGAAATTGGTCTATAGGAAAGGGGGTCAGTTTTTGATTTGAAAGGTTTTAATATGGGAATAATTGTTGATTCAGACCAGATTGAAGGAAATTTTTTATTAAGGTAAATGTGATTGAAAATGTCTAAGAGAATTAATTTTCCTATGTACGGCAAGTTTTTGATAAATATGATTGGTATATTATCAGGACCCGATGAAGTGTTTTTTGATTTATCTAGAGCTTCTTCAAATTCTTGATATGTGATGGGGAAATTTAGTGGATTATCACTATCTATTATAGATATATCTGTCATTTCACGTTTATTTTTGAAATCTAAAAATGCGGGATTGAAGTTTGCATTGCTTGAATTATTCTTATACACATCTGACATAATATTACTAATTTCTTGTTTGGAAGATATTAATTTGTTTTTATAATAAAGAGTGTTAATATGAATTGAGTTTTGTTCACCTTTTAATGTACGAACTTTATTCCAGATTGTAGTCATAGGTGTTGATGAATTTATGGTAGAGACATAATTTGACCATGTTTCTTTTTTACTTTTCTTAATAAGATATTTAGTTTTTGCTCTAAGTTTTTTAAAATTGATAACATTTTCTGTTGTTTTATGTCTTTTTAAAACATTGAAAGCATGTTTGCTAGATTTCATAGCTAAGGCTATTTCTTCACTCCACCATGGTACTGGTTTTCGTTTACAAGGTTTTGTTTTTCCCACTGCAATATTAGCGCATTTTACTACAGTATCATTGAAATGATGAAGAGATGAATCTATGCTATCTTCTAGAATAAAGTTCGTAAGATAATTATTTAATAGATCTCTATATAAGTCCCAGTTTGCTGAGTTTAATTTCCATTTTTGGTAAACAGGAATATTTGGTTGATCATGCAAAATGGTTTCAATTGTTACAGGAAAATGATCGCTATTATATAGATAATCAAGACTGTTCCAAGAAAAACTTGTAGCTAATGTGTGATCACACAATGAAATATCGATGGCAGAAAAAGTACTATTGTGGGAGCTGAAATGAGTAGATTTACCAGTATTCATTAAAATTAGATTTTGATTGTCTATTAATTTCTGAAGAAGTCTACCACATTTGTCTGTTTTTATACTACCCCATGTGATATTATGACAATTCAAGTCACCAAGTATTAGTTTGGGAGCAGGAATATCATCGATTAAGCGATGTAATTCTTCAAGTACATTTTCATTTGGATGAGGGAGGTAAATGTTACATATGTTAATAGGTCTGCAGTTGATACTGCATGACACTGATACAGCTACAGCTTCTAGATTAGTGTGTAGTTTAATTTCTTTGGTCTGAATGTGATTTTTTACAAAAATACCAACACCTCCACTAGCATATGTTGCGTCTCGATTTTTAAGGAAATGGGAATAATTTTTTATATTAAAGTTATTACTTTTAAGGTGGGTTTCCTGTAAACATATTATAAGAGGAGAAAAATCGTTTATAAGTAGATTAAGGGATTCTAAATTATTAAAATAACCATTAAGATTCCACTGTAATATAAATGTATTATCCATTTTATTTTACAACGTGGGAAAGGGAGTTATCGCTTTCAATATCCGAGGATGAACCGGTAACTAAGGATTGTATCTTTTTTCGAAGTCTTGTTAGTTTATTTTTTATTTTGCGATCAGGAATATGGTCGTGGGCGAATAGAAGTATCTCTTTAAAAGAACTTATATCGGTTGTGTAATTTTCTACTATGGGGGTAGGATAATTTGAGTTTAATGCGTTACATATCGCGTCACAAAGAACTGTAAATTTAAGAGGAAATGTCGGGTATTTAGATTCGATTTTACCTTTAATAGATTCAAGTGACTCGAGGATATCAGATTGTGATGATTTTGGTCGCTTAACTGTATTTTTGGGTTTGGTAAAAATTGTTGGATCGGGTGGCGTTTCATGTATCTCAGGAGAGTCAGTAGATATTTGTCTCTTTGTTTTTTGTTGGGAGGCATCAGTGTTCAAAGTAATAGGATTGTTATTTTTAGTCGTTTCGTTGTGAATATCTTGTGTTGTTATTTGAAAGTTAGTGGTATTATTAATAGGATTTCCTGCTTCTGTTGTAAGATTTTGAGGTTTAGACGGAAGTGATATTGTAGATTGAGATTCAATGGGCGTTTCAGTTAATGTCAATTCTGATAGAACAGGGCAGTCTGTTTCGCGATGACCTTTTGACATACACTTAGGGCAATTTAAGTCAGTGGATAGATAAATTCGATAGTTGGTGTTGTCGAAGGATATTGTAATGAAATCTGGGATAGTGATATTTTCAATAGGAGTGATAAAAATTTGTCTTCGAAAGCTTAAAACGTGGTTATAGGCAGTGTCCGGCATTCCAACTCGCAGAAAAGTCATCTGGGATACAGTATTAAGTCCTAATTTTTTCAGCTCAACTTCAAGTACTGAGTTTGGTATGGTGGGACAGACATTTGAGATGACCAGTCTTGTAGCAGGAGTAATTAGACGTCTTACTTCAACTTCTGAATCATTAATGGATATTGATGTATGTGTCTTCAGCAATGTATTGACGACTTCGGTATTGGAGAGATAAATACAAATTCTGTTATTTGAGATGCGGGATGCAAATAATATATTTTCTGGTTTTACTATATTTCCTATTGCTATCACGTATTCATTTATTTTTATTCCATTGAGAGCAGATAGGACAATGGCTTGGTTTTTGGTTGGATATTTAAATGAAGTAACAGCGTTGGAATATGAACATGGTTGATTATTGTTAGGAGAAGAAACAGAACCAACAGAATCTTCATCCATTTTTAAAAATATTATTCATATTTTGGTACCTCTATTCTTCAGACGGTCCTGTTTGTCACAACAGAATCGGTAATGAGGTACGAAAAGTTGTGTAGTTGATAAATCCGGTAGCAGGAACTTGTTTTGATATAAGTATCTTTAATTATATTATAATAAATACTACTTACAGTTTTTTTCCAAGTAGTTCAAATTTATTTTTATATTAACACTACACTTTATTGCAATTTTATCAACTGAATATAAATAATATCGCAAAAAACTAGGTGTAATTAGGCTAGCTATTTAATACGTCTGTTAACGACAAAGGTTCGACGTGAAGTCCTGCTTACATTCTTATTTGAGGCATCTTTACAAGATACATTATTGGTAATCGTCACTCGAGTTCAAGGTAGATGTCAAATGAAACCCCTAAATAAGCGGTCCATGATATATTTTAAAAAAGAAACACTTAATTCATATACATTTTCATTCATTTATTATTTACTAAGATATATGATGACACATTTTTACAGTACCAACATTTAAGAAAATCCGTCTTTCACTTTTTATTTTAAAATTTGTTATTTTTCGAACACAAATACAATTCTTAAGATGGATACATACTTAAGAAGGATAAAGGACAGAGGCAGATGAGGACGTTATTATTTTTCTTTTATTTCTTTTCTTAACGCTATCAAGGGCGACACCGTACGAAGTCTCTCCTCTTGGACGTACTTCAAAAATATTTGACGGATATAGGTAGATGTTTGCGTTTACATATATATCAGTTGGTGTTTGTAGTTAAGTCTCAAGCATAAAATATTTCTCTAATTTCATTGCTATTTGATTATATGTAATTTACTGATTGTTTTAAATACCTTCATAGTTTTTCTAATAACTCCTTCGACTTTAGAGCAAGGACTGCTATATTTTAATATGGCAAACAAAGTGTAACCAACCTAAAAAAAGCGTACTAGTATATATTGGATAGATAATGGGTCAACAAATCGGTCGATCATACTATAGATAGTATTAAATAATTGTAAATACTATTTATTACAATTTCTAGAGGTACAAAACTATGGAATGATCAAAATAATTGTTAAACATAAAAATATAATTTATTAAATAAAGCCTGTAACATTTCGTTTTCAAAATATGTTTGTAGGATATCATACCGACATTGACGGTACTTTGTACGAATGATTTTTAATAGTTTTTGCACGATATTAGTAGAGATCTTGATTCTGTTCGTTGTAGTCTCGTTGATACAAGAATTTGTCTATTTTAATATTGTTATAGGGAATTTACATACTATGACAAGTGTTATTACAATATTTGTGCAGTTGTTTGGAGTATTGTAAAAACACTGGTTTGGATATAGGAGATGAGTTTTGAAAAATTAAGGAAATGCGTAAGAACAACAAAAAATGTTAGTCCTGGAGTTAAAACTGTAACAGATGCAGAAAATATAATGACTGATTGGGATTGATCAAAACTTTAAATTTAATTGTGTGCAACACTAATGTATACAGGAAGTCTTTTTGTTTTCGAGAAAAGTGGGCATGTTTCCGATATCGTATAAGTATAGGAAGAAAATACATACGTAATATTTTCTCTGTTTATTAACAGAATCTACAAATATGTTCATTTTGTTTCATTAACTATATTGTTGCCCCTTTCAATTTTATTTTTCTTTCGTCTGTTGGTTTTGCACCTCAAATCGTCATAATTTTAGTTTTTTCACTCTTATAGGATCTTGTACATCATTAAGTATATCCCAAACTTACTTGTATTTGATCTAAACAGTTCATTTATAGTCAGCTTAGTTACCTTTCGTTTTCAGCACGGTGTATGGACTGGATTTATTGTTTTTTCATTGTTGCTTGTATCAATAACTCTCATTATAGGCCCTAGATATTAAACCAGTGTTTTTCTATAGGAGCTTGATTGCTGTTGATGAAAACAGCTCCGTCAACTGTTCATTCAAATATTTGGTTCATTTTTTATGGTAATTCTTAGATATGTGGGTAACATCAAACGTTCTCTGATTTAAAAGCGAACAATGAGTTTTTTATTACAAAAATTCAATTATTTATAAGTGTACTCGCCCTGGAATTCACAATTTTTGTTACAGTTTCTTGAACGGCTCTCCAATAGCCAAATCAGGTTTGTCATCTATTCCCGACGAATTATTTCACCCGTAGATAAGTTTGGAATTCCAAAAGTGCTAACCATAACCTCTCCAGACGTGATAATTATGGCAGCTTCCTTCTGTGCAAAACCACCGTTCTTAATCTTACTGCGAGAACTGTCATTTTGATTCAAATGTAAAGTAATAATCGAATAATATCGATTGAATGCCTAAAACGGCAAAATATCGATTCCTCGTTTATTTATGATCAATATTTTACGAATGCAAAACCTGTACACTAAGCTCTACGCCTAAAATGTGCCATATCAGATCTTCTGTGCTTTAGCATATCTCACGTACCTTAGTGTCTCCGATTATCCAGAACACTATTATGCATTTATGTGCGTTTTCTTCAATAGTTTCATAATCTTCACCGCGTTTTAAGTCCGCTGTTAATTTTTTTACTTTCATTAATGTAGGTACATAGCCTTTGTACATTTTCCTTGTCTTGGATATATTTCTGTAAACAATGAAACGCCAGAATGAATAATTTTGCCTGAATTGATGGTATTTTAGACAGAAATAATTTCTAATTGTCTATACACCACAGTTTTTTACTTTTACACTAAGATGTGTGTTACTAAAAGCACTTTTAACATATTATTGATATGTATTTATTTTGTCGAATAAGTATTGTCGAATTTATTTAACAAAAAATATTAACAAATATTCATATGTGTTTCATAACAAATATCTTTGTTATAAAACTTTATCTTGTGTGATCTCAATTTTTATCGAATATCCCGTTGGGAATTCTCTTTAGTCACTATTAATGTAATCTTCAGATGTTCAGTTATTGCATAATATCAGTAAATATGTAAAAATAAAATATCAGTTATTGTGCAGTTGTTATCAAGTTGACACAATATATTGCCATTACAAAAAAGATGTCAAATCTTTGTAAGTAGGTATATTTAAAAAAAATCCTTAAAAGGGCTACATCAAATTAACAAACGTTTTCGGAATAATAATTCCATCATCAGGTTGGATGCCAAAAAATGCCTGAGCCACCAAAATATTAGGGTAAAAAACCCTTTAAAGTAAATAAGGTTACCAAAGATTGTACATATTGTTGTTAAAAATTATTGATGTTTAATATTTTATTATATTTCACTTCAGGTAACATACACCCATGTCTTACGTGAGTACCAGCGTCCGGAGAGTAGACCTCTTCAAACGGACTTCAGCTGGTAACCGGTAATCCGTTTGAAGAGGTCTACTCTCCGGACGCTGGTACTCACGTAAGGCATGGGTGCATGTTACCTGAAGTAAAATATAATTAAATATTAAACATCAAATATTATTAACAACAATATGTACAATCTTTGGTAACCTTATTTACTTTAAAGTGTTTTTACCTAATATTTTGGTGCCTCAGGCATGTTATCCCATTCACTGCGTATGACGCCATTTGGCGGTGCTATGATCTGATGCCTAGGGCGCACACCGCCATTTGGCGTCAGAGCTCCGTTCGAATTTACTTAGCCAGTAATCAAAACGCAGTAGGTGTGAGTGGACGTGCAGGTACACGCAGCGAATGAGTTAACCTGCTTTTAACCTGATGATGGAATTATTATTCCGAAAACGTTTGTTAATTTGATGTAGCCCTCTTAAGGTTTTTTTAAATATACCTACTTACAAAGATTTAACCTCTTTTTTGTGATACATGGTATACATCCAGCTGCAGGAATTTAATTTCCTTGTGGATATTGTCATTAGTTATTAGGTTCTAACACAATATATTGTGTATTCAAGATGGTCCTCATATTTCACAAAATCCATTATCGTTCGGTTATCAAAAACTGACAGAATGTATCGCCAATTTTATTCAATACATTCTAAAATATCTTTTTCGTTATAAAAAAAAACCCTTCGTATATTTTGTTACACAACAACTATCAAGCTCTGATACTCTATATTGTCAATTTTTGACTACGACTGTCTTAAGTTAACAATTATTGCACAACATTAAATCATTTTACTATGTATTGATAATATTGGAGCCAGAGCTGAGCTTGGGGCATGTTTTGTCAGATTATCAAGAAGCTATGTTACAAAAATGATTTCCAATTGAATAAAAAAATGGATATGTATTCGAAAGTTAGCTCCTATAACCAAAAATACTTCAATAACAATGACCTTTTTACTTAATTATGAAAAATATATACAAAGTCCTGTTCTCAAGAGTACAAGTATACAAAAAAAGAACATTGGTCACTATAGATCTTTTTAAATCTGAAATTGTCAATGCAGTATTTGCTTATTTAAATTTTTTTTGTACTTTGAGGTTCTGTTGTAAGGACCAAAAAAGCATAGTTAGCTTTTGTGTTACGAAAAAATTTTCTCTGTAGTTTTTATTTTAGTAAGTGAATATTTTTTATAAAGGAACAAACATCAGGGATTATTATATACGTAAAAATATAGAGTTAACTACTAGAATTCTTGAAAGATCTAATGTTCTTTTAGATATTAAATGTTTGCAAACCCGAATATACCTTAACACAAAATTCGAGAACAGACTCATAATCTCTTTTTGTACATGAACAAATCTAAGTTATTTGCCATAATAATAATTTGAAAAGTTGTAGATTTATGTAGAAGTGTAAAATTCATTAAACCGAGCGCATAGTTATTATTTACCAAAAATGTACGTACTTAGTATTAGATGTTATTTTAGTCTACAGCTTTTACTCCTATTATATTGGAAATAAAACATTAATTGTTGGTTTTTACAACATAATCCTTGAAAAAAACACAAAAAACTAATAATAGAATTTCTACTCGTTATATTATGTGAAATTTAATTGTAGGATCTAAGGCCTCTTGTTAACGACCCGGTTTTTTAGCCGTGCCGGCTGAGTATAGAAGATGCGAGCCCATTGCTCGAACTAATTCTTGATTAACATCAATTTTGTATTAAAATCTGGATAGCAAGTGTAAACCTGCCACAGATTGGCTACAAACCAGTCGTTCACAAGAGTTCTAAAGGTACAGAGAATGTTAAAAGGAAATTTGACACATATTTAAATACTGCTTGGATTGTAGGCATCGAAAAAAGAATGGTTCAAAACAACAAAGTGCCATAAACGTACAACACCTGTTTACTTTTAGTACAAACGAATATTATTCCTAAAGAGGAACTTTTATTTTTTATTATTTTTTAATTTGTTTATATGATGCGCTCGAATTGATGGATTTTTGATGTCAATGCGTTTAGGACTAACCAAAATTGTTATCAGATTTCGTGTATCAGAAGATTGTTATCATCAGACGGTTAAGTAGTGAGATATGTTTGTTATGTTGTATTTTATGTTAGATTGTATAGTTTCATTAATATATTATTTCTTTTGTTTATAACTGAATGTATATATTGTCATTTAAGGTATTTAAAAGTTAAAAAATTATAAAAAACAAATTTGAATCTGTGTTTTATTTGCACCTCGTACATATAAACAGGAGAAACATATTTCTAGAGATAATCATAACGCAGGAGCGCTACAGAGATGGACGCACTTGGCTTCTAGAGTACAATGAATGATCTGAACCATCACATGTGAACGCAAATGACTTATGAAATATGTTACAACCACACTTCCTAAAAGTAGCGTTTGTCTTCTAGTTCGAAACCATTTAAGGTAAGCATTTATGAGTCTAATTTCCAAAATGCTATGGACTCTGATAAATGGCGCCATAGAGCATAATATGTCCAGCGTTTTCTATACCTACAGAGAACACACCTGACAAATTCGACATAACCAACTACGTTGATGTAAGTACACAGATAATAATAATCAGGTAGATTCTTTTAAAATCATCTCAATCGATAACTAATAAAAGTAATACAATTAAGCTAGGAGGATGCTGATGTATATCTGAAACATGATGTAGTGATCTAAATAAGGACTCTTTTCAAAATTATAACCAAGTTGCATTTTACACAAGAATAGATAAATGTCTTGTAGGTGTTTCGATGTACATAAAAGACTGTTTATCTTGTAGTCCTCAAAACTTTTGAAATAATATGGCTATAGAAATACATTTTGAAATTTGGGTTACTTTTAGTCTAGAAAGGAAATAAACGCAGTAAGAGATACTTCAAACCGAATACAAATAAGCCCAGAACAAGTAGCTAGGGTATGGAAAGAATATTATGAGAAAAAATTTGATACCGAAGTAATAAATGAAGACAATATAAACAATGAAGGCGAAGAAAACACAGAGCTAGAGCAAATAAGTAGAGAAGAAGTAATAGAAGGAGTATCAAATATAAAAATAGGCAAGGCAGGTGGAGACGATGAAATTGAACCGGAAATGGTAAAATACATGGGAGAAGAAGGAATAAACTGGCTATGGAAAATATATAAAGAGGCGTGGGAAAAACAAACAATACCTAAAGACTGGCAGAAGAATATCATCGTGCCAATATACAAAAAAGGAGAACATGTAAACTGCGAAAACTATAGAGCTGTCATCGGTATGTTTTAAAATATATACGAAAATAATAGAGAAGAGACTGAGACAAGAAGTAGAAATGGTATTGGGAGAAGAACAAACGGCATTTAGACCGGGAAGACAGACAAATGACAACATATATATATATAATTAGAAACCTAATAGAAAGAAGCATATAAACGGGCGAAAAACTAGTATTAACATTCATAGACCTAAGAGCAGCATTTGACACGATAGAAAGACATATTATAGGGAAATGCTTGAGAAAAATAAATGTACCTAATGCATTGATAAAAATTATAGAAAGTACTTACAAAGAAGTAAAAGGAAGATTACAAATAACAGGGAAAAGATCGGAAGCATTTAATTGGAAGAGAGGTATCATATAGTAATGAACGAATTGTTAAGAAACACTAGAATCAGAACCAATCAACTACAGACAATAATAGGTTACCACAGATTACAACCGGTAACAATAAAGTCCTTAATGTCCAGACGACATAGTACTAATAGCAGATTCCGAGAATAAAATGCAGAAACTAATGGATATATGGGTAGAATAAATAGAAGAACTAAAAATGGAGATAAACGAGGAAAAAATTAAGAAAATGATAATCAGCGGCAATGGAGATCAGGAAGATAATCAAATAAAGATAAAATGTAAAAACTCAGAATTGGAAATAGTATCAACTTATGAATACCTGGGAAGTATAATAACTAATGATGGAAAAATAGACTGGGAAATAACAAATAGAGCAAAGAAATCAAACACGTTATACTATGCGTTAGCCCCAATAATGGGAAAAAGAGAACTTACACGAGAAACAAGAATAAAAATATATAACACAATAGTGATACCGACTGTGCTCTATGCAACTGAAAACTGGACAATTCTGGAAAAACACAAGAGCAGGATAAACGCAATGGAGATGAGACATCTAAGAAGGATAGTTGGAAAGATAAAATGGGATAGATTAAGCAACGAGACTATTAGGAGAATGACCAACCAGGAACCGATAATGAACAAAATAGCAAAGAGACAAATGAACTGGTATGGGCATCTGACGAGGATGCAATCCAATAGAATAACAAAAAAAGTTTATGAAGCAAAAAAATATCGGAAAAAGAAAAAGAGGCAGACCAAGAAAAAAATGGATACAGCAAGTAGTAGAGGCGGGAAAATTTAAACAAAAATCACTCGAGGAATTGAAAATAATGGCAGGAAACAGAAAAGAATGGAAGAGGTGGGTAAATGGAAATTAAAATAGCTAGCCCAAATCCGACACACTGATAGGGTAAAAGGAAGGGGAGAAAGATGAAGAAGAAGTGTTACTTTTAGCTTAAAAGATATGTGTTGTCTTATTAATATTTACAGAGCCCCTTCTGGCGATATTGAGATATTTGTAAACAAACTTTACTCGCGTCTAAATCATTGTTTTAAACATTTTAAAACCACTATTACATTCGCCGATTTGATTATCTTCAAAACTTTAAGGAAAAAGTTTTACTTACTGATTTGATACAAAGTTTTAATTTAAAATATCAAAATAAAGAACCTACACGAATCGTTACAGGCAAAAATGGAAAAATTTCACACATGACTTCATGGTCACATTAATATAATGAAACTACCAAAGACTTTATTTTGGGAGATCATGTTTGTTATTAGATGCTAAATCAAACAAACTACAAGGTAAAATAAGTCGAAACCTTACATTCAGAAATCTTTCTCAATCGAATTTATTAAATTTACAAAACAGATTTTTCACTGAATATTTTGAACATGTTTACGAATGTCTCGATGACGCTAATTTGCATTTGAAATATTATTGAAGGTACTTACGTACTATATTGACATATCTTGTCCAATTACTACAAAAAGAATTTGTAATAACTCTAAAAATAGTTGGGTAACAAATGATATAATACACGAGGGAAATGATTTGAGAAGTTTTTTTGGCTATCAGATAATTTTAAAAATATTTACATTTAAAATATAAAGAAAAAAAGAAGTAATATGTTAAACTAATCGATGAATCAAAAAAGAATTTCTTTAAAAATTATTTAGAATGTAAGAATATATTATACGGTTAATAAAAAAATAGGTAAGGTGGTAAAACATAATAATTGTGATAAAATTCAACTCGCTGATTAAATATGAAATGACAAACGTTTATGTAGAGCATTTTACTACTTGCCTTAAAAATAAAATCATAAATATTTTTAAACTACACAACGTGTAGATAAATCCTTTTATTTTTTTCCTGTAGATAAGTATGATGTCAGAGAGGTTATTGGCTCCTTGTTGTTAATAAATTTATCAGTGGAACAGGGTGTCTTTCCATATAGCTTGAAGGTAGGTGTTGTAGCTTGTAAGAGTGGAGACAATTCAGTATTAAATAACAGTTCAGTTACGGTCCTTACTATTTTGGGTAAAATTTATAATAATCGTGTATACAAAAGAATGTGTAGTTTCCTTAGTAAATACAATATATTATCTTCTAACCAGCACGGATTTCCGCCTGGGAGATCAAAAGAAGTTGCTAGCACTGAATTACTCAGTTTCATTCACAACGCACTGGATCTGGGGAGTTTTTGGGGCACTTTCCTTTGATCTCTCAAAAGCAATTGCTTCTATGTAAGAGTTGCTATAGAAAGGTTAAAAAATCTTGGTTTTCGTGCTCAGTTCTCATTATGGCTGTCATCTTATTTACATTCTAGGAAGATCCTCCTTAAACTTAGTGACTCCCGATCAAATTATGGTGATATTTATATTGGGTTCCTCAGGATTCAATATTGGTGCCATTAATATTCCTACGCTACGTTAATTATATGCCCAGATATGTCAGTTCAAATAATATATTTATGAATGCAGACGACACAACTGTTGCTACATCTGCTTGAAGTACCGACAAATTAACTAAATGTTATATCAGAAGATTTTACAGCGAAGTCTAAAAAAATGCTTTGATTGTTAATGCTAAAAAACCATAAGTATGCAATTATACTATAGATCAAAATCAAGTTACCAGTTTTATATAAAAGTAAATGGTAACTTGGTTGAATTTACAACTTCCACTAAATTTTTAGTTTGTATCTTGATTGTAATAGGACCCGGTAATCTCAAATAATTAATCATGTTTGCAAAAGAATAAATAGTAGTTATTACGCAATATTGCAATTAAAGTTTTCTTAAAACGGAACAGTTATTGAATATTTATTAAGCAATTTTTTCTTCTCGCTTGGCCGACGAAAGCTGGAAGTCTTTGAACGAAAAGTCCTAAGGAAGATATTTGAACCTATTAACGAAAACGGAGTATGGAGATCCAGGTACAACCATGAACTTTACCAACTGTTCAAAGAGGCATCGATCTAAGATTTTCTTAAACTTCATAGACATCTATGGGCTGGTCGTGTAGTGAGAATGGAGACCGAAAGATCGCTGAAGAGTCCTAGATAGTAAAATTTAGGGCGCAAAACCAAAATGGAGGCCACGGAAAAGGTGGGAGAATTAACTGATAAAGAACGCGCAAAATTTGCTAGACGTGAGAACCTGGAGAAGATCAGCAAGATCATCAGGCATAGTTTGGAGGAGAGGTGCAGGACGTGATTTGGACTGTAATGCAATTGGAGAGGGAGATAAGGTAGCATACCTGAGTATATACAAGAATTAAACAATGCTATCTTTGCATTTCTAAAGTTTTGTTTAATTTTGTAATACTAGCGGAAGCAAAGTCCGCTGTCATCATTAAAATACTAGCGGAGTTAACATTACTGTAACCCCTGTAACATCCTCGGTTTAAACCTTAAAGGATGCTTATCCATGCGAGCGGAGGCAAGGCTCACCGGTCCCACTAGCCTGAACTGGCTGGTTCGCCCTCGTGGATTTACAAGAGGGTAGGAAAATCTGGAAAAACGGTTAAGGACTTCTAGGTCTCAGGTCCTGTAAAGAGTTGAGTCTATGGGCTTACTTTAGAAGCCGGAGAAATGCATCAGCGGAAATTGTGTACTCTTCTAGTCTCTGCCTGTAACGGCCGGGAAGGAACAATAAAACCAAGTTTCGAGTCTACAAATGTATTAAATAGACTGTATACTACAATTAAGTTAACAAGCTGTCCGTTATAACCAATAAAGATTCGTTCAGACGCGAAGGGAGACAAGAAGAGACCTTAGCAAGAAATTAAAGGGTGGACAATCTGCGTTTCTATATCCTCCTGAGACCTGATGTCCAATTAAATGGACATTTGCGTATTATATATTTTTTTCGGAAACTTTCGGTTTTTAAGAACTAAATTTACACCGCCTAGTCCCACAGTCCATCGTAGTGTACAGATTAGTGAACCTGACAACAGCGCGCTGTATTGATGAGACCACATTTTAATTTAGTTAACCTCTTAATCGCAAGTGATAAACATGGCGAGCAGTTCTAGAAAAACAATTGATGGTAAGTAGCTAATTTTATTAGATTATTAACCTAAATGTTGTTTAGTCTAATAACATACGATATTATAAATATATTAATGTGATTTAATTGTCTTAGCAAACCATTTTGAGTTTGTTTTATCTAAAATAGGGACGTCCATTTCTATGGACGTCAGGTCTTTAGACATACATAAAATATTATGTATTATTGTGCATGAAACGTCAATAAATTAATTTAAAACTACAATTGTAGCTTTAATTCCCAAATAAAATAGTAAATTATATAAAATATTATATTAGACTTTTTTGTTTCAGCTGTCTTTGGTAACAAAAAATTTTTAACACCCGAAGTAGACCATGAAAGACTTCTTGAATGTCTGGAAAGTTCGGATATAGTCGTTTCAGATTCTGAAAACTATGATGACGGCCTTGATCCAAATGAAGAATTGTCTCAGCAATCAGATTTGGCTCAATTTGTCTCAGATGATGAACAAGACACAGAAATACCATCCGAAGATGAATTAGATAACGTGCCACTCAACGAACGAAAGAAAAAGCTTGAGAACCGAAATACATGGAATAAAATGGGTGTTTTTGTCCCTCAGCATGTAGATTTTATTGGAATTATCGATACAGTCCACGAGAGGCAAAATTGGAAAGTTGAAAACTACGTCGGTATGTATTTTGATGATTCAGATTTTGAGAATATTTGTAATTGTACGAATATTAAATTTTTGCAAGAAAAAGGAAAAGCTTTGAACGTTACTCTAACTGAGGTGAAAAAATTTTTTGGAATATCTATCCTAATGTCCTGTCTAAAGTATCCACAAATTAGAATGTTTTGGGCCAAGACAACAAGAGTCAACAGTATTGCACAAGCCATGACACGTAATAGATATTTTCAAATCAGAAGCAATTTAAAAGTAGTTATTGACGCTGATGTGCCTCAAGATCAAATAAATGCTGACAAATTATTTAAGATCCGGCCTTTGATTGAAAGAATACGAAGAGGTTGCTTAACACTTCCAAGATACAGTGAGGTTGCTGTGGACGAACAAATGATACCTTTTACGGGAGTGTGTAACATGAAACAATTTGTTCGAGGTAAACCTAATCCAGAAGGATTAAAAAATTTTGTCTGCGCCACTCCCAAAGGATTAATATTAGACTTCGATATTTATCAAGG
Source organism: Diabrotica balteata (assembly GCA_918026665.1). NCBI lineage: Eukaryota > Metazoa > Arthropoda > Insecta > Coleoptera > Chrysomelidae > Diabrotica > Diabrotica balteata. The sequence goes on along the minus strand of OU898283.1, from coordinate 109,498,011 downwards.
GAAAAATACATTTCTGCAGAATGATGATGATGTTAAGAAGTTAGGTGTTGGTCCATCTGCAGTAATTAAGTTATCTACAACATTATCAGAAGGAACACATGTTTTCATTGATAGATATTTCACCACCTTACCTTTACTTGAGTACATATAGTTAAACAAAAATATTTTTTTAACTGGTACAATAATGAGATCCAGAATACCCAAAGCAGTTCATGTAACATCAGATAAGGTGATGAGTCGATTAGGTCGTGGTTCTTCTGAGCAAGATGTAAGATCTGATGGAAAAATTAACATAGTCCAATGGTATGACATGAAATCAGTTATGCTAGCGTCAACTGCGTTGCAAATAGAACCTTCAGATGAATGTAAGCGATGGTCAAAAAAGGACTCCCGATATGTTGAGGTACCTAGACCAAACATTGTTAAAAAGTACAACGAATCCATGGGGGGAATAGATTTAATTGACAGGATGATCAGTTATTATCGAATGTGAGCTAGAAGTAAGAAATGGACAGTAAAAACCATTTTTCACTTATTTGATCTTGCGATTGCCAATTCTTGGAATCTGTACAGAGATGACCATAAGCAACTGGGTGATGCTAATAAAACCGTTATGCAGTTCCTGGAGTTTAAAATAGCTGTTTCTGAGTTGCTCCTTAAAGATAACATTTCTGAAAATTCTGATTTTGAGAACATTTCAACACTGGTAACTAGAAACAGTTACAAACCTAGAACATCACTTCAAACGCCTACTAAGAGAAAGATACAAGACATTCCTGCAATGGCATCCGAGTTAAAAAATTCTGTTAGATGTAAGCTTCCAGGTTGTAAGGGTAAAACAAAAGTTTATTGTGAATCATGTGACATATTTTTATGTTTAACGGGAAATAATAATTGCTTTAAACAATTTCATTTATAATAAGTTTGTATTGATGCGATCCTGATGTCCTTTTAAATGGACATGTTTTTTTTCACATTCAGCAAAAAAATAAAAATTCAGAAAAATTTACATGTGTTTTTATACTAAACATCAAACAAATTCTATTATTTAATCAAAAAAAAAAAACAAAAAAGATCAGGTCAGGTCTCAGGAGGATATATTACTTGGGTTAGTATATAGATTTAGTTACCTTCACGTATTTAGGCCCTAGTTAATGAATATGCCCTTCAGTCCTACTGGAATTCAGGTTCAGTTGTGGAGGCACCGCGCGCTATCACGAGTTTTCGAAACTTCAGGTGCCCGGCACTTATACGGTACTATTATCCTGTCGAAATACAATAGCGCGCTCACTTGATCGCCCGTGCTTGTGGCGAGGAGCCTTCTCGACGGTTCCACTCTTACTGACCCCCTGGCCTACTTCGTTCGTTTTTATGAACCCGTATTCTCATTTACCGAGGTCGAGCTTTTGCTGACTCAGTACTCATGCTTCAACCGGGTCAGGCAGCGGTGTTATTTTTCAACAAAGGTCTCCGTTTTTAAACGTGATTTTTTTCTTTTAAACAATTGTTGCAAACTGATATTGAACTCGTGAATACACTTAAACTAGGTCGAGTTATCATTCTTTGTTTAATTTGAAATGTATACGTTATCTATGTCGAATTATTTGTTCTTTATTCAATTTGGGATATATAATAATTATTTAACCCTTTATAGGTCTGTGGTCGATATTTCGACCACTGCTCTTATTAATACTTATCAGCTAGTAATTGACATAAGAAGTTACCGAAGTGCAAATTCAGTGTTTGTAAATGAATTGTACCCAAAATGAACACCACAGAACAAAATACGGCAACGTGGCAGCGATTCGCCAACCACAACCCATCATACTCTGTAAGTTACCGTTGAACGTGATCACAGGTTTTTGCCGTTTGTAAAAGTTAGAAAAATAATTTACAAAAGATTTATACATCAAACTCAAGGTAACACATCACAGTATTATGGTCTTTTACTATCTATTCAGATTTTATTGGCGCTAAGATGATATATCTTGATTTACTAAACATATCCTCAAAGTAGCACATGCTGATTTTACAATTATTCTATTGAAATGTATTTTCACTCTTGTTTATTTTAAATATATACAATTATATTCTTTTTTTACGTAAATCTGACTTACTTGAATAATATTTCCAAGAATTAAATTGTTGTGCAGTAGATCAAGTAATTAAATTTTTCAAGTATTTGTATACAACAATGTACGTATCTTTTGCAGTAAAATGGAACACCGCAATATACTTCAAAATTTACAAAATATGACTCAAGATGATTTATTTGATTACATAGATGGTATTCCATATCAACAAGCCATAAATTCATATTTTGAGGGTGATTCTGATGCAGAAGATAATCTTTATATCAGAATATTATGATGCAGAAGAAGATAATAATTCATTGTCTAATGATGACAAGGTTGAATTTCTTGATGTTGATTCAGATGACTCAATGGATGATATAGCTTTCCACCCTCAGGTAAGAACAAATCGCATTTTTGACGACGTCGATACTTCCTCAGGCGAAGACGAAATAGAAGAGAATCAAGAGAACACAGTAAAGTGCGATGATACATATAAATGGAGAAAGAACGCTTCTGATGCACAAAAATATTCGAATGCGCCGTTTACCAGACCATTTGGCCCAGCAAAACCGGTCAATATAAATTCACCATTCGACGTGTTTTCTTTGTTCATGAGCAAAGATATTATAGCTAATATAATTACACAGTCAAATCTCTATGCTCAACAACAAAATCGTAATAATCTCGACCTAACTGAGGAAGAACTGAAAGCATTTCTAGGGGTTCTTATAATCATGGGGTTTCATAAACTACCTAGTTTGAGACATTATTGGTCAACTGATATTAACATGCACGTACCAAGAGTTTCGCAAATTTTTACGCAAAAACGATTCTTAAAAATTCTTCGTTTTCTCCATCTAAACAATAACGAAAACATGGAAAGAAATCAAAATAATCAATTTTGACAAACTGTTCAAAGTAAGGCCTTTGATAACAGAACTGCAGCAACGCTTTCAAGAGAACTTTTATACAAGTAGAAATGTTGCGGTAGATGAAAGTATGGTTGCGTTCAAGGGGTGAAGTTCTCTCAAACAATATATGCCGAAAAAGCCCATAAAAAGAGGCTTTAAAGTTTGGGTCGTTGCATGCTCCGAAACTGGATACGTGCACAAATTTAGCATATATGAAGGCAAATCTCAATCACAACATGCTGAATATTATGGTTTAGGCGCTAAAACGGTATTAGACATTACTGAGTCTCTTAGAGGCGCAAACTACTGCATTTATTTCGATAATTTTTTCTCGAGTTTTCCTCTTCTTAAGAAAATGTTAACCTATGATTTTTTCCGCTGTGGAACTTTTAGAATAAATGGTAAAGGCTTTCCAACACAAATGAGAAAGGACAAAACAATGAAAATGGGAGAACACGATTATTTCATGTCCAATGATATGTCTGTTGTTAAATGGAAAGATCGGGGGCGCAAATGCGTTTTAGTCGGCAGTACTATGCATAATTCACTTGAGGTTACTTCAGTTTTGCGAAGAAAACCGAATGGTGAACAAGAAAGTGTTAAGTGTCCAAAAGCCATAAGTGAATACAATCGCTATATGGGTGGAGTCGATCTATTCGATCAACTTCATGCTTCTTATCCAATTTCATGGAAATCCCGAAGATGGTATATGAAGATTATTTACTATTTGATTGATGCAGCAGTGGTAAATTCATATATAACTTATAAGACTACAATGAAAATGAGGTCCATTAAATCGAAACCAATGAGTCAATTGTATTTTAGAAGTGTATTGGCCAACGAGCTCATAGGTGATTTCTATAACAGAAAGAGACCAGGACCTAAGGTAACAATAGGAAGAAATAAACTGAAGAAAATGGGAGCAACCACTAATTCTGTTAGCGTTGAAAGCACGGTGAAACTAAGCGATGTTGGCAATCACATGCCAGAAAAAGGAACATCAAGACGTTGTGCACTCTGTTCAACGAGAGCAAAGCCAAAACGTTCAAATATTAAATGCTCAGATTGCCAGGTTGCATTATGTATTCAATGTTTTCCATTATTTCATAATAAAAATGTTTAATTAATGTGTTTTTTTCTGTGGTCGATTATGGAACCACAACTACATTTACCAAAGTCAACATACCTAATCAGGCTGTGGTCGAAATTTCAACCACCTAAAAAAAAACAACAAGGAGTGAAAATAAAATGAAAATACGAATGAAAGTTCAATAACGGATCATTTACTCGTCTTAGGCTACTATCCCTTATTTTTTTTTTTTTTATTTTCTTGCTATGTTTACATTACAATTTCTAGGCTTCTAGTACTATTTAACTATTCTTTTTGTAATTTCTAGCTTTTCCCATTTTTGTTTAAACATTAAACCCAGCAAAGTAGTTAAAACCATCGACAATATCCAAGCTGTACTCTTTTTCCTAGATAAATATTGCCAGTGCGTCTTGTCAAATCATTCTCATCACACAAAAGAAGAGTATCTTGCCGCATCTTTCATCTGGCTATCGCAACTGAATTATTGTTTTCATACGATAAAAAAATAAATAAATTTTATATCAAAAATTGGTATAAAATTTATACCAATGGTATCAAAAAAAATTAAAAAAAAAAAATAAAACAAACTACCAAAAAATCACAGTATATTCAAAAACTTTATACAGCACAATATAGATTAAAAATCAAGGTTAAACCTATGAAACTTATCAGTTTTGTTGATCATATTATAATAAAAATAGTCTGTGACATTTAAACCAACGGTTGAAATTTCTTTTTCCGATCTGAAACAAAAAAATTTAAGTTTATTCTAAATAACACAGAATTAGAATAGGACAAATTTATTTTCTGCGTGTCATATACATTTAGACAGAACCAGTCTGGGGATTTAACAACTTCACTGTCCAATTAATCATATGCGAGCCAAAGAGTGCGTTTATAACCCTAATCCGTACGTCCAGAAATCAAATGTGATTCAAGAGTCTTATTTTCTAGTAAGATTTCCAAAAAAGTTTTTCCTTCTTGCCGACAATACATTAGACGATCAGACTACCTCCTGCTGCAATATGCGTTCTTCTAGTGTAAGTTTGGCAAACGGACGCCCTTAAGTTGGTCTTTTTTCTTTGGACTGAGCTACTTGTGAAGTAAGACTATTTGCACGCCGCGGAAAATAGTCGTCGCCACTTTCACTACTGAAATCAACAACGATTTCATCTTCATCTGAGATTTGAGATTTTTCTTTCACACTGTATCAACTTCATTATAGGTCGAATATCAGAACAGAAATAAACAGCTAAGTAATAAATCTAACTATCTATAAAACCGAAATATTTGTCGAAAGTAGCTACATTTTCATTACAAAAGCACGTTTAATGAATCATATAGTGCGTTAAGTTTTGGATTAGGTATACACTCTATAAATGGCAACACTGCGCGTCGTCGACTTGCAACTACATATTTCTGCTTCGATGACTCGTCGTTGCTCGTCGCCCGTCGGCAAATTTGTCATATTGTCATTATACCGTGGTTGTTTAAAGGTATAACAGCGTAGAGTTTTAATTTATTTTTGTAAACATGTCTGTTTATATGGCCGCGGAAAAAGCTCAAATAATAAAATGGTTTTATAGTGGCAATTCTGCGCAACAGTGTGTAGATTTATTTTCTGTGTTTTTTGAGGGAAGACCAATTCCTTGTGTACAGTCAATTTATAATATTGTTTAAAATTTTGAGAGTTGTTATTGCCTCAAAAATTGCAGAAAATGTCACGCTCAAGAAGTGTTGCCAGAAAAAGTTGAGGAAAGAGAATACCGGAATACACAAATTTGTGCAACAATCGAGGTAGATTCAACACGTTCAAGTAGAAGCGTTGCTAGAGAGTTAGATGTTAGCAATGTTACTGTAACGAGAGTATGGAAAAAGCACGGTTACAAGAATTTTAAATATTCGAAAACGCAGCAGCTTTATCCAGACGATTACTTTCGAAGAATGGAGTTTGGTGAAACTCTAATAACGAAGGCTAATAGCGAACCAAATTTTATTAAAAACATTTTATTCACTGATGAATCTTCTGTTTCGTTAGTAGGGAGACACAATCCTTCCATTATGAGGTATTGGGCGCGGGAAAACCAGCACAGAAGTGTTGTTTACCGAACTCAACGTCCTCAAAAAGTTAACGTCTGGACTGGCATTTTAGGAGACCACATAATAGGTCCATTTTTTATTGAGGGCAACTTGAATAGTAGAGTATACCTCGATTTGTTACAGAATCATGTTCTTCCCGCTATTCTCAATCTTCCTGATGTAAATCTGGAGAATGTTTGGTTTCATCAAGACGGCTGTTCAGTTCACAACGCTCGAATTATTAGGGAGTCTTTAAACAATACTTTCCCGAATCGAGTTATCAGTGGAACAGGCGATATTAAGTGGCCTGTGCGATCTCCAGATCTTACACCCATGGACTTCTTTTTTTGGGGACATTTAAAAAGCATTATCTACGATCATCCTGAGGCTAGAGCCAAAAATTTGGATTAATTAAAAAATCGAATAAGTGGAAGTCTCCAATTCTGTTACAGCAGAAACTCTTTCATCTGTTCGCAGAAATTTTTTATGACATACAGTGTAGGAAAAATTTTATGGTCGGTATGGTAAAATTTAACAGGATATCTAACGCAGATATAAAATCATATTTTCAGCGAATAGACAAAGATAACAATCATATTTCCCCTTGGTCTCCCCTCCTCAAATATTTTTAACACCTATTGGCCATTAGTGAGACGAATAGTTCCGATCAGAGATATTTTACATATTCTCTGGTTCCGATCCTAATATACCTAAAAACTAGAGGTGGGTCCTCCCGTTTTTTTAATTTTTATCGGAACCGTTTTTCGTAAACTGTAACTAGTTGATTCAAATTAGCGAGTACACAAACATATTGGCTATTATCGTTTATGTGTATAAGTATTGAAGTGAAAGAACCTAACGAAGGATATATTTATTATAACTTGAAAAATAAATTAAACAATACAAATAGTACTTACATTTACATTAAATCGTACTTACATTTACATTACACGTTATTATTAAATCGCGAACCGTCTAAATTGACATTTAAAAACAAGTTTTTCTACTTTTCTTGTTAACTGTGTTCTTCTTTTATTTAAAATGTTACAATTCTACAATATTCTATGAATATAGTGGCTAAGTTAGGATATACATGGCGATGGTTTTTCCACCACGCTAATGGACAGTTCCAATCTCCGTTCGAAATTTATTGTGGGTAATATATTATTAGACAAATACATGTCGACTTCTTGTATATCTCTCGATACAGTTGTATGTTTAGATGAGTCATGTCCAGTTAATTCATCAAAAATACACAATAGACTTAAGTCATCTTTATCAGTTTCTTTTTCTTGACTAAACTTATTGATTTACTAAACTTATGCAAAGACTTGTTTCATCCGTTTTCTATAGGTGAAGAACCAGATTTTAAAAAGTTTGCAGGGTGGATTCCTGGATATAAACCGCCAACAAGAAAAACTGTTAGATTCATTACCTCAGGAATGTTATGTCAATACTGATTTGATAATAGATAAAAAAAAAGTCCTTTTTTCGACAATTCTGCAAAAAACATTAAAAAAGTACCTTATCTTCAGAAAGGCTTAATTACAACATAACAAAGTTCCCAAACGGCCAATCCAAGACGTGGAAACTAGGTAGAACTTCACCTATTACAGGTTAAAAAGAATGACTGAGTTAGAAGAGGCAATCCGTTTCACTTCTTCTTCTTTAAGTTCCATCTTCTATCGAAGGTTGGAAATCATCATGGCTATGCCGACTCTGTTGACTGCCGCTCTAAAAAGGTCTGCACTACTGCATTCAAACCATTCGCTTAAGTTCTTAAGCCAGGATATTCTTCGTCTTCCCACATTTCGCTTTTCTCGGATTTTGCCCTGCATAATAAGTTGTAATAATGCGTATTTTTGCCCTCTCATCACATGTCCCAAGTACTCAAGTTTTCGTCTTTTAATAGTTAATATTATTTCTGCCTCATTTCCTATCCTTCTAGTTACTTCAATGTTTGACATTTTTTGAATCCAAGATATTCGTAGGATTCTTCTGTAACACCAAAAGTCAAAGGCGGCCAACTTATTCAGATGAACTTGTTTTAGTGTCCAAGCTTTCAGACCATAAAGAAGAGTAGAGAACACGTAACATCGAAGCATTCTCAGGCGTAGTTCTAACCTTATATCCCGACAACAAAGAAACTTTTTAAGTTTAATAAATGATGTTCGTGCTATTTCAATACGTGTCTTAATTTCTTTGATTTGGTCTACATCTGATGTTATCCATGTTCCTAAGTATTTATAGTTATTAACACTCTTAATTGCAGTATCTTCAATAGTCAATTGGATATTTGTGCAGATTTAGTCATGATCATGCATTTAGTTTTCTTTAAATTTATCTTCAGTCCGTACTCATGACAGCGTTCATTAAGGCGATGCATTAGGTTCTGTAAATCATTGTTGTTATCTGTAATTATTACTGTATCGTCTGCAAAACGTAAGTTATTCAAAACTTCTCCATTGATAGATATACCTTCTATTGAGTCAGAGAGCGCTTCTTAAAATACCGATCACTGTAGACATTGAAAAGTAGTGGGGACAGCACGCAACCCTGGCGGACTCCTCTCTGTATTTTGATATTTTCGGTGTACTGGCGTGTATTTCCGTTCCACATCGGTATTAAATAATACAGACTTAGACCAAATCTAAATAAAAAACACTGGGTTATTTGTTCTCAGCTTTCCCAAATTTTACGGCCGTTTAAAGAAATAACAAGTACAATGAGTGACCAAAAATACTTGAAGGGTAGTTCAGTGATTGTTATGGTACGCGGCCTGCAAGAATCTTGCAAGAAAATGTTAGCAAACGGTAACCTTACATCCATAGTATCCGACGTAGTACAATTACTAATATCGGGTTTAGCAAAAATATTTAAAGGGATAGAACAGAGTGGCATATTGTCATTATGTACATTTATGGATTCACCATTTAAAGTGCAGGGTTTTTCTGATAAAAATGAAGATAAAAAAATAAAAGAAAAAGTTAAGAAGCTGGTTACTTCTATAATTAACGAACAAGAAGATTGTACTATTGAAAATCAACCAGTACAATAAAAAGAAACCAATAAAGATGACTTAAATCCATGGTGTATATTTGATCAATTAATTGGAGATGGCTCATCTACACGTACACCTGTATCGAGAGTCCATTACAACGGTGGAAAAACCATCGCCATGTATATCCTAACTTAACCCCTATATTCATACAGTATTGTAAATGTGAACACATGTTCAAAATCTGGTTTAATTTAAAATAAAAAAAGAAGACGGTTAATAAGAAGCAGGTATAGTAGAAAAACATGTTTTTTAATGTCAATTTAGACTATTCGCGATTTAATAATAACGTGTAATGTAAATGTAAGCACGATTTACTATTTGTATTATTTAGTTTATTTTTCAAGTTATAATAAATATATCATTAGTTTCTTTCACTTCAATAAATATACACATAAACGATAATAGCCATTATGTTTGTTTATGTAGGTACTCTCTTACTTGAAACTACTTTTAAACAATCATAGTTACTTGTTTACAAAAATTTAAATTTTTAAATTCATTCATTTTTTTTGGAATCCTGAGAAAACTAACAAATATTTTTGAAAAATTTAAATGCATAATAAAAGATTACATTATTACCGAGGGCCGAAAGTCCCTTAGAATAAACAAAAAGTTTTTTGAATGAGATATTTGAAATTAAAAATCATACTAATTTTTTTTTCGCCCTTATAACTTATTAAAATAAACATTATAGAAGTTTTCAGGGACTTTTGGCCCTCGGTAATAATGTATTGGTTCATTCTGCGTTTAAAGTTTTCAAGAATATTTATTAGTTTTATCAGGATTCGAAAAAAATGAATGCATTTAAAAAATATTAATCGCTCTTACGCTCTTAACGATAAAATTACCACGACCCACCTCTACTACCCGTTACTCGGTATTCTGACCAGACGGACGACGTTGCCAAATAAATTATTGTGTGTGAATATTTTTTAATGTGGTGTTATTGTATGCAGTTTATTATTTCATATTGGGAATAAGGCACAATGTGACTTTAAAATAAGCTTATTTTGATGTTTAGATTTTTAATTCGGAAATCGTACTTAAAATACGAAACATTAATAAATTTTATTTAGGTATATAAAACGATTTCCAAAGTGGAAATCAAAATGTTATATTACACTTATTGTAAAGTAAACTTGTGGCATATTCCCAATAAAAAAAAACAGTAAGCTGCCATTTAAATCAATTTCGCCCAAATTGGATTATCTTAGAACATTGTTCAAATGCAAAAAAAAACAACAGGTCAAATAAATCCAATAAGTTTGGCAACGTTGAACTTCCCCTTTCCAGGCATGCCTGTTTGGCGATATAAAGGGCGGACCTAATATACCTCTCTTTTTCTAAACAGCTGTTTCTCACTCCATCTCACGTAAGGTCCATACCGACCATAAAATTTTTCCTACACTGTATATTCACATTAATAAAAATCGATAACAATGCACCGATTAGGTCAGTGCATTTTTATCGAATTTCCTACTATTAAAATCGGCTATACGTAATGAAACATGAGATCGGACGACAGAGAAGTACATCCCAAACGTTGTTGTGAGTTACTAAACTAAAATGATTTTCTGTCGGTGCAGATAGTCTCGGGTCGGAGAACGAACATTTGCAACGTTGCCGATTTTAGCGCTCCGTATAGTGTGCAATACCTAATCAAAAACTTAACGCACTGTAACTTGCGCAACTTGTGGCATATTCCCAATAAAAAAAACAGTAAGCTGCCATTTAAATCAATTTCGCCCAAATTGGATTATCTTAGAACATTGTTCAAATGCAAAAAAAAACAACAGGTCAAATAAATCCAATAAGTTTGGCAACGTTGAACTTCCCCTTTCCAGGCATGCCTGTTTGGCGATATAAAGGGCGGACCTAATATACCTCTCTTTTTCTAAACAGCTGTTTCTCACTCCATCTCACGTAAGGTCCATACCGACCATAAAATTTTTCCTACACTGTATATTCACATTATTAAAAATCGATAACAATGCACCGATTAGGTCAGTGCATTTTTATCGAATTTCCTACTATTAAAATCGGCTATACGTAATGAAACATGAGATCGGACGACAGAGAAGTACATCCCAAACGTTGTTGTGAGTTACTAAACTAAAATGATTTTCTGTCGGTGCAGATAGTCTCGGGTCGGAGAACGAACATTTGCAACGTTGCCGATTTTAGCGCTCCGTATAGTGTGCAATACCTAATCAAAAACTTAACGCACTGTATATGCGATTAGTCTTTTTAGTTTAGCATATAGCCGCTTAGAGGACTCCACCACTAAAACTTTTTGACATCTATGTATCCTCAATCTTTGGTTGACATAAATTGGAAGTTGCATTGCAGTACAACTCGTCTCGTAGATACAGTGAATTTTTGAAATTAGCAAAACGGTCAAAAAAGGGATCTAAGCCGAGAACAATTTCGAGCAATAATTTTTTACAATTTTTGGAGATTATCCCAACAGCAACGTCTCGCTGAAATGGTTTATGTGTTTGAAAATGAAGCATCACACCAGTCACCTATCCCCACTGGTATTGCGAATTTCAAGGTAGCCGTTCCAGTCTGAGCGACGAATCCAGGCCAGATCCATTCAAAACAGCAGTCACACAGCAAAACATTGATGCAGTTCGTCAGCTAATTAAGGATGACCGCTGTGTAACATACCGGGAGATAGAGGCATATTTGGGCATTTCAAAGATCTCTATCCAAAAGATCATACACGAAGGTGTCACGAAGTTGGTTTGCCGTTGGATTCCTCATTTGCTCACAGAAGAGTAAAAGGCGGTTCGCGTCAATTGGTGTCGAAAAACATTGGAACGGTTCAACAAAGGAAGCTCAAAAAGCGTTTTAGTGTTGTTTATGAATCTTGGATTTACTTCTACGAACCGGAAAATAAACCCAATCTGCTGTGTGGGTGTTTCACTATCCAAAACAAACAAAAGTGATCCATTCTCGAAGTGTGTCAAAGAAAGTGGTAGCAACTTTCGTGTTAAAACCGGATCGTGCAGCTACAATTTTTTAAGAGCTCATTGTTTTTATCGATAACTGTCCAGATTAGAACAAGAATTGGTAATTAATGGATTTTTGGTTGCAGTTTTGCAACCGGGATTTTGCTCAAATTGAGAAGCGCCAGAGAAACCGTGCACCAGTTATTTATTTGCCAGTAGGTTGGGCAGATATTATTATGAAAGCAAATAAAAAGAATCCTTTTGTTGTTACGCAGATGACAGAATGATTTTTACAGTTTTGAACCTCTTCTAAATAATATTAATAAAAACGCAAGTTTTCCTGATAAGCAGGGCTTAGATTTGGCTGGAACATACAACTTTCGATTTAAATCACAAAATGTTGGGTCAATTTTTGTCAAACATTGTGTTATATTAAGAAGTTAATGCCATAAGAAAAGGCAGACCTGTAATAATAGAGTTGTCAAACATTAAAAAAAATTCAAAAAACCTCTGAAAATTGCAAAAAATAAAATAAAAAATATAAAAAGCTTATTACCTTATATTCCACCAGTCTACCATACTTTTTATATCAGCTAAAAGAAGCTACTGACAATGATAATGAAGAAGTGGAAATTGTTGATATATAATTTTATATTTTTTTCCAATGTAGTGTTACGATTTTTTAAATTGAAGAACATTTTAAGCCACAATTTTTTTTAAATAAACTTCATTTGTTAGAAATACGTGTCTTTTTCTGTAAAATAATGTTTGTGCATTTTAATGACTAAAACAATCAAATAACAAGAGTTATGGTTTTCTAAAGTTAACTCAATATTTTTTTTAAATTGTAAACCTTAATATCTTAGCTTTCTTATTTTGTGGCTTACCATTATGTTGCAATAAGGTCTTCAATTGTTAAACCATCCACCGTATAGCCCTTACGTAAGTCCCAACCACGTCTTCACGTTCCCAAAGATCAATAATTCAATGCGTGGACAGCATTTCCAGTCGTCAGAAGAAGCCATTGATGCTTTAAAACAGCAATTTTGCCGGTGTCACTGAATACTGGAATAGCTGTTTTACCAATTGTTATATCGATCTTGGCGGGACATATTTTGAAAAGCAATAAAGTACTACAAGTCTATATATTTTTTGTCTTTACGGCTATATGCAAAACTAAAAGGACAACCCTCGTATGATTTGTTTACATATGATCCACTGAACGTAGGAGTATAATTTATTATAACTGCACATCCGTGAATCGTATTATGGGATCATTAATTTTTTTAGAAAAACGCTGATTTGACTTTAGAATATTTAGTGATAATAAAAATCGATATTTACTGTAGTTACATGATATCTCATATTAAAATAGCATTGGACGTAGTCATGGACATATGGACGTAGTAGATTCTTTTTAGGTATTACCATTTGGACAGTGAAATTGTTTAACACATAAATATTGGCTGTATAATTGAAAATAATAGGCGATGAGATTTTGTTTGCTATCCACATTTTGTTTGCTTGTGAAATAGTAGAATGAAGTATATGTTTTGTTTCTCGTACAAATAATTTGGGATAGAATTAAAAAGACTTTCAAAAAACTATTAAAGGAAAAAAATTATGAGATGAAGAGATATCTAGAGTCTTAAATAAATATAGAACATGAAGAAAAAATCACAAAATACATAAACTGATATCTCTAAGTAGGTTGTCGCAAAATTCTACTACTAGGGGTTTACCATGAATGAAATCGAGGGGCTTTAAATTGAACCAATTACGATAATAGTTAATTATAACATTTAATTTGAATTTAAAAAGTATTGCAAAGTATATTTTATGTGGTCCTTACATATTTCTACCATGCAGTAATTTTTATCTAGATATCATGACCACTCTGATGGTTTTTCCTGAATGATTCCTAAAATTTAGATTTTATCCAGCAAACTGTTTGGATACAAAATGAAGCGTATAAAACCTAACCATATATTTTTTAACAATTTATTCCAAAAATGAAGTAATACCAGATCATGTGGCTTTAATTTTAACACACCCAAGTTAATCTAAAACCAATTTCTGAAATTATATCACAATTACTTCTTTTATAAAAAAAGGTTTGCCACATAAGAAATACAAGATGCCATAGGAAAGCCACTTAAGAATAATAATAGAAAGGAACTTACAAATGACTCTGTATTTCCAGAAGTCTTAGATGAAGCAAATTCGTAAATTAAAGCTAAAGACTAAAGTAAGAGAATAACTCATATTTTGGCTTGATAAACTCCTCAGGGGATTTATTTTTCCTGGTTTAAAGAATATATGATGTATCTTATCACAAAAAATTGCTAATAAATTGTCTTATTCAGTATTTTTTGAACCTATTTTAAATCAGTTCTTGTATCTAATTGAATTTGGCAAAAATAAATGATTACTTTAAGGAGGTTCAAACCCTACTTGTAAGACATTTAGTACATTAAAAATTATCAATAGTTCTTAATGCTTTGAAAATAATGGTAGTGGTAGTGCAAAAATATCCCACATGTTTATATTTGTCATTAATAAAGTTGATCATAATTAAATTTGTCATAATATGTGTATATAATTATTTATAATATTCCTGATTTTTCGTAGCTATAAAAAGCAATGTTAGAAGAAACAGTGGTTCACTTCTACTGCACATTAGCAGTCAAACTATTTGAAAAAGTCATTTATATGTTCACAATGCATAACTCATAGTACCATAACACTGATACCAAATATGTCTCCCTATTTGGTTTAAGTTGTCAACAAAACCAGATGCAGCATCACATTTCTTGGAATACTGGATTTCTAACATCTAATGTGAATTTTCTGTACTCCTAAACCAATAGATTCGCTTATTTACTAAAACAGTTTAACTGATAAGTTGTATCATAGGAAAAAAAAAACAATATTTTGACCAAATGTGGTTGACTTTGTAGGTACTGACTTCAGTCATCTTACAATATTCAAATCTGAGATCTAGATACAGTGTTGTTAAAAAGTCCTGCATCACCTAAGCGTCTTATAGTTTTTGTGGTTTAACACAAGTTTTTTGTATATTTTCGCTAATTAATTTTAAGTTTGTGCTTGTAATTAGCATTATCAGTATACTTACCAATGTTTTTTTAATTACCAGCTCAAAATTCTACAGAAAAGATTAAAATAATCTGATTGAAGGTATTTCCCATAATCCAAGATAATTATGAGGTGATTATTAAGTTGTTAAAGTACTATTAAATTGAATCTTAATGACAAATTTGCCACATAATTTGACTATATAAACACCGTAGTTACCCTACTACATTTATTTGCTCTTTGATTTTGAACAGACTAAATTATCAGACGAAAAGCGTTTTGAAATTATTTTTCATCATAAAAATGACAAATCTAGTCGTGAAATAGCATCCGCAATAAACTGTAATCAATCTACAGTAATTAAGAGTCATTAAGAAGTATGCTGGACAAGGAAAAATCAATGACAGACAGTGTAGTGGCTGACCAAAAAAAACTTCTGTTCAGGATGATGCTGCGTTAAGAAGAACAAGTCTGGCAGACAGAAGCCTTAATTCCACCCAATTAACAAAGCTGTGGTCTGAATCTACAGGTGTAAGCATGTGCACTTCCACTGTGAGAAAAAGACTGCTTAGTTTTGGACTTAGAGGATGTAAGGCGCAGAAGAAACCACTGCTTTCAGAAAAGCAAAGATTGCACAGTTTGAAATGGGTCAAGGAACATTGAATCTGGACAGCAGAGCAGTGGCAGAGTGTGCTGTTTAGTGATGAATCCACTTTCAATATTAATAATCATGCTGGAAATGCCTACGTCAGAAGATTTCCTGGTGAAGAATTTTCTCCAAAATGTGTTCTTCCCACAATTAAACATCCAACCTCCATTATGATATGGGCATATCGAAAAGACCTGTTTGGCAAAGAAAAATTTATTTTTCAGAATGATAATGCTCCTTGCCATAGAGCAAAATTGGTTAAAGCGTGGATGGAGAGTAATGAAATTGATAGGATGGACTGGCCAGCGGAATCAAAAATCAAACATCATTTCCAAAAGCAAACCCACAAATAGAATAAAATTAATTGAATCTCTAATCCACTCTTGGCATCACTGTATTTCCATGGAGGAACTGCAAAAATGAATAAATTCCATGCTCAAAAGATGTGACTAGTTATTAAAAACAAGGGCTGACCAATTAAATATTAAAATTAGTTTAAATTATTTCAATGTGATGTACTATATCATCTTGATGTACATAGCCTAATTTCTGTAATATTGAATAAAAATTTTCAAAACTACATTTTTTTATTTATCAATTTTATTTCTGTTTCTATTTTATAATATTGTGTTTAAGTGCTTGTTTGATGTAGATAGTAAATGGTTAAAAAATATTAATAATTAAACTTCTATTTTCATGTATTTAGTAAGGTGATCAGGACTTTTTAACATCACTGTAGAAGACACAAATTTTCAAGTAGGACTAACTGCTTTTACTATAAGAGAATTTAAGGGAGGTATGACAATTTTATTTGAAACAAAAATCTTAAGCCTTGGGAGTTTTGCACACAAACAAAAAAATAATTTATGTAAAGGTGGAAATAGATCAGTCAATTCGGTTGAACAATGTGGATGATTCAACCAAAATGAACCATGTATTTTGCAATTTAAAAAAAGCGTTCAATAAAATTGATTGTTGAAATGAGTTGAGATAATTTCTACTTTAGTGCAACTTTGTTGTACAACTGGGATGATTCATCCACATTGACTCGTCTATACAAGTTTTCTCAATTGTGTTTGATTCAACCATTTATTTCATTGAGTTAGAATCTTTTCATTCTGACTTGTGATATAATAAGTTCTGTACGCACGTTTCAAATCATCAACATTGTTCAACCGAATTGAATGGTGTATTTCCGCCTTACCTTTTAAACCACAGGAGTCTTTGCACTACCATCTTTTCAAATACTACACTTTTTTCAAGTACCTTTCTGAATATTAATAAATTGTAAAATGACTTATTATTATTGTTTCAACTTCCTGACATTGGAAGTAAAAAATTGAAGATATTTGAAAATTTATGAATCAGTTTTATAAAATAAGTACTATAGTTGTGTGAAAAAATTGTCCAGCACACACTTATATTAATAAAATATAAAAATTCTCAATTACTGTTCATATTTTGCACTTCTTTTCACAAATTGCTAAGCATAATATTCAGAATCATCATCCAACTGTCACATAACACCCAGTTCAGGATTATCATCACTGTATGATATAGGTATTAATTCCGGTAATGTACTATAACTGTCCACAAACTCATGCGGGAGATTTGTTTTCACATTTCCCAAAGGACTAAAACTTACAAACTGTGAATCTAGATTCAGTTCGGCCAAGCTCACAGTTTCCAAGTCATCTTCAGCTACCAGAGCATCTAAATTACAAGGGATCACTTGTGGTTTTGTTATAGTAGAAGTCCTAAGTGTTTGTAATTGAGGTACATTAATTTTTTTTGCATCTTGTACTTTCACATGGTCTGTAGAGAGAGCATCTTGTGATGAAATCTGTATTATTTGCTGTTGCATCTGCATATTTTGTAGACCTTTAATGTTAAAGCTGTGTTGTGGCACAACTTTTTGTATATCAGACACTTTCATGTGGTCTGTAATAAGAACATCTTGTGGAATCTGGAGTATTTGCTTCTGCATTTTAAGCTTTTGTAGGTCTTTATTATTAAAGTTTTGTTGTGGCACTTCTATTTCTTTAATTCCTCTATTTTGTATACCAGTAATGTTATACAAGATCTTTGGTCCCTGTGATAAATTTGGTATTACTTTCTGGCCTTCTTTAATGTGCGGATTCCTACAACCACGGCATCTACAACCAACACAGGGTTTTTGGGCTACATAACAAGGACACCTTTGTCCACAGCAAGTTAACTTCCCTGGAAATCGTGTTGCATTACCACATCTACAGCCTTTTTTCTTAACATTGGTTGTTGGTCTTTTAAATAGTGGCTTTTCTAGATCCTTGACATGTTGAGATACTACAGTTTTTTTCTTGTCTTCTTTGTATTTCCTTTTCAGTGTAATTTTGCTACCATTTTCTGGAGACAAAATAGAATAGAATGAAGGTGGATTAGCCGAAGCTGAATTAAACATTTGAGTACTACTATACTGTGGAAGATTAAAGCAAACAGGTTCTAATATTCCATTGCTATCATCAAATGTATCTACAAGTGTAGCACCTTCATTAATTAAGTTGAACATATTATTCTCTCCTACTCCATATCTCGAAAGCATTTTAAATATAGGTTTATTTTTGATATACATACACATTGCATTGTAGCACTGCAACAAAGCATGTAGCCTTGGATTTTCCACATAATCATTACAGTCTTTACAATTATCACATGCAGGTTTAATTTTCTTTATACCTCCACTACACTTTTTGCATACATTATGCTGACACTGGACCATTCTTGGACTATAAGGTAGCTGTAATAAATTTGTGCAAACAGCACATGAAAGAGAATTTCTTAAATTTGGTAGGAGTCTACTAAGGTCTTTCCAGTCTTCAGGGTCCTTTGCTTTCAAAATGATGTTTGTAATTCGAACATACAAACGTGTAGAATTCACTTTTGCTCCATTCGTGAGATTCGCTGTTGCATCCATTATTGTTTTAAACACTATTCTATTGTATATACTATTTACTTTATTCTTTCAGTTCTATAAGTTGTTTATAGAATACAATAAACAAAATTTATGGTCTTTATAACCAACAAATGTCAAATTAAATTCTTCTTTGTTACTGGCCGTATGTATCTTGGTATTCAGCCACGACTATTTCCAAAAACATCGAATATGAATACTAGGCAAGCCGGTTACCCCAATACCAGCGCATAAGCCGACTAATTTTTTTGCGTTTTTACCTCATCAAACCTTTTTATTCGATTTTATATATTTTTTCAAGTTTAAATGTATTTTTTTATTTTTCCAAGTGGGCCGGAAATTGTTGTTAGATAATGACAAAAAAACAATTTTACGAATCGCTTCCGAGTAAAACTTTGTTAAATACTTTATATAACTTGGTAATTTTTCGAAAAATGCTTCCTTTTTGAGTTATTTGCATTTTTTGTTGAACAAAGGATTTAATTAGTGATTTTTTGGATTTTTTTTCTAAAAAACTACTGAATGAATTGAAATTCTATAAAAATCGTTATAAAATCACGTGAACTATACCGTGTATTATATTTGTTGCATATGTTGTACGGTATTTTCCATTATTTGCATATCTGAAAGACAAAATGAGTTTTGCCAAACTGTACTCTAACTCAACTATTATAGCTAATATAAAATATTTTCAATAGTAAATTTTCTCTCACAATATAATATATTTCAAACGTTATTCAAAACTTACTTATTTCTGGTAATCTTTGAAGGTGCTCTGATTTGTGTCCACCGTGACACTCTATGTTCGTTAAAAATCATAAGACCCAATACCGAAATCCATAGAGCAAACACTAGAGTCTCATGCCTTTCCCAATTTTCCAAAAATCTAACTGACATACTTAAAAATTCTGCTGCTTTGGCGACATCATTGATATCACCGAAGTACTTTAAATAATTTTCGAAAAGAAAGGCAGTAAACATTTGCGGTTGCGTAGAAAACTCGTCCACTAAAGATTCGATATTGTGACTCAACCTCCAAGAATTTCCGACTTCTCTTCTTTTGGGGTTCAGCACTCTACCCAAGCCATGAAAGAGACCTAAACTAAGATCTCTGGTCATCAAGCTTAAGGTGGTGCCTGTTGCTGACCGTTTTCGTTTTGTGCTCTTCTTTTCGGACTGTGTTGTTATAGTAGGAATATCGCTGGTACCTAAAAGTGTTGTAAGTAAAAGACTGAAGGTGATATTTAACATCTAAATTTTTACAAAATTTATTAAAAGAGCCATATCAGTATATTCAATTTTTAATTTAACGTTTCAATGTTTAATTTATTGTTCTGTTTATGATATCCATAATACATGTAAATATCTACTTACCTAATAAACTGGCAACATGGAATTGGTTCATGGCGTTTCTTATATCTCCAGATGATGATGCTAAAATGACATCAATAGTTTGAGACGAAGGCTGCTTCAATATATGACTGTTTGCTTTTACTAATTCTTGGGCTCTTTTTATTGCAATTTTCATCAAAGTGGAAGCACAGGCATTGAAACTAATAAACAAAAACAAATTTTCTAATGTTCAGATACATTTAATAATAAATACAATTACAGGATTATTAAATGACGAGTTTATAAAGTACTTGCTAAGTAAAACACTTTTTATACAACTTCCATCCACAAATAACTGTCCAGTTTTGTTTTATTTTCTTCAAAAGTTAAGAAAAGGGCTACTTACCTAATATGGCCAATATTGTACTTTTGCATGATATCATCGGGAAACAATGTTCTTTGTAAGTTTAGTCCCATGCTGCTTGCTTCAGTGCAAATAAAAACTACTGGTTGTTTCGTGGTATATTTACAAGTCCTACAAATTAAATATAATATATTATATATATTTATATAATAAGTAAATATGATCTGTAAATAGAATAGCTAGCAGTAGCTTATAATGCATTATATAGCAAGTAGTTCATATGCACCAGGCAGATATCCATGGTTCCTAGGTAGTTAAATATGTTTTTCTAAAGTAAGATAGGATATCAATACTTTGTAGTTCATATAAGCCAAACAGATGGACTATATCCAAAAATGGACATCATAGGCTTCACAGGCAGTTAAACATGGGTTCATACAAGTAAGATAATGCCACCAGTAGCTGGTAGTTCATATGTACCAGACAGATATCACCATCACTAACTTGTAGTTTATATGTTCCTGAACTGAAAGTTGATATTTCTCCAACAATGACTATTATAAGTTTCACAAATATGTTTTCCTATGAGTCAGTTAAGAGCAGAAATATCTTATACCTAGTTCATAAATGTCAGGTAGATACCAGTAGTTGTTAGTTGACAACTGAATGTTGATATTTTTATTTGGTGATTAGAAAAGTTACTGTAAAATAAGTTAGAATATTTAATTGTTAATAAATTTAAAGAACAACTGTAAAAATCAACAAACAGCCTTGCCACTGATCAAAAATTTGGGTGATATAGTAGATAATATAGAAAAATTTCATGAATGATCCATCAAATAGTTCAAATAATATTTAAATTGTTAATGGCATAAAGATTTTGTTTTCCTAATAACCACCACCCAAATTTATTGCAGAAAATCTATTTATGTTTATATAAAGCTATTATAAGTTTTTTTCTTTGTGGCCTAAACTTGATAAAAAAATTGTCAAATACCTAGGTGGGTAAGAGTACCAAACAGACTACTCTTTTGGCATTTTATTTCACTGAACTAAAATGCAGAACAAAACAATCATTTGGAAATTTAAAGTATATATACCATTTGTGCCATTAAACATAAAACATATATAAAAATACTGCACATAAAACAGCTTTAAATAATCATTTGTTACTAACTTAATGTCTTACTATAACTTACTTATTCTTAAATGTTTTACTGTAATGCTCACTATAAAAACTGAATATATATTAGGTATTATGACTTTATTTTACCTAGATATGGAAACAATAAATCACTAAGAACTCACTCTAACACTTCAAAGAAAAGCTGTGGATTCTGAATCACTGCATTTGGAAAATCTTTTACCAGAGATATTCTGCTAGTTGTATTTTCAAACAAAGAACAATACTTTGACTCTGAAAAAAACTCTAAAAACTTTTCAACCTGGTTCATGCCTTTGTACTCATAATCTTGATCAACAGGGTTAATCCACTCTGTTATAGAAATATTAAGTTTCTTACATATAACACTAATTGTTGAAGTCTTTCCTGAACCAGTAGGGCCTGAGAGTAACAGTAGAGGTGTAAAAAAATTCTAAAACATAATGGAACAAATAAAATCGACTACATAATAAACTTAAACAGTAATTACCTTCTTTTTGTCTAACACAAATCTATTAAACCAATCCTCGACTTCTTGTATCTTTTTAGGATGTACAGCAAGTTCACTAATGAGCTGTGGTGCAAGCTGTTGGTGAAAATTAAAGCATTTCTTTACAGTTACTGGAATATTTTTTCTACTGCTAGTTATTTTGGTCTCGTAATTTTCTTTAATATGTTCTTTAGGTGACAAATCAACTTTTTTTGTTGCTGGCCCAAAATCAAAACATTTCCACTAAAAAGTATAATTAAAAAATTTCAAAAATACGAATAGCAGCACAATACCTGTCTAGATCTCTTTGAAATGTCCATTATTTAATTAAAATAAAATATAATACTTTATAAAAGTTACAAATATGTTTTAATTTTGAATTTGAGATTTTCAGTTTATATACATTTTAAATATAGAATAACCTTAATTTTAAACATTATTATGACGTATGACACAGTGTAAAGGCACAGAAATAAAATAAACTGACAGGTTTTTGACACAGAACAAAGCACAAAGTTTTCTGTTCTGTGCTTTTGATGTACTGAATAAATACAATGTTGCATGTACAACCAAACCATTGCTATATGTACTGGTATTTTAAAGAATAAAATAATAAAAAATATTTTAAACACCATAGAATATTTGGTAAAATTATAGTATCCTGTAGACGTAGAACTCAGCAGGTAACTGGTAAGCTATATTTACCTTTACTCTACATTTTCCCTTTTTTAGGGCTGGGCGCTGGGCGACACTGACTGACAATTGACTTTTAAATAAATCCAATGACGTCATTGAAAAAACGCATAATATGCATGTCATATGTCATGTCATATGTCATAATATATTACATTTTACATCATTTTTATTGCACAATTTGCACATGCTGTGGGACTTGTGATAACACGTGGTGTTACAAGGTAATATTATATTTTATATATTAAATAAAAATGTCAGATAGCGATTCATCAAGTCCAGAAATCGACAATGAAAGCGAGGGCGTTACTCAAGAAGTTGTAGAACAGTCTGAACAGGCCCAAGTGACTTGGAAAGATTTGGTAAGTTTTGCACGTGGCCTCCAGACGGAGTTACACATTCTTACTATACATAAATTTAATTTAGGGTCTTGTAGATGCGCTTTGTAAAGCATGTGAACAGTTAAAATGGAAAGAACCATCGAATATACAAAAGGAGGCGATACCTGTGGCGTTACAAGGAAAAGATATTATTGGATTAGCCGAGACGGGCTCGGGTAAAACGGCTGCATTTGCTTTACCCATACTTCAGGCGCTTTTGGAAAATCCACAGAGATATTTTGCACTGATTTTAACACCTACCAGGGAATTAGCATTTCAAATATCTGAACAGTTTGAAGCCTTAGGTATGATAATTTATTAACTAATTTCTTTTCCTGATGCTCTGTATTGATGTACAAATTCAAACAAATTTAACCATTAAATGTAACCTGTGCTTAAAATGTAACAAAAATTCAGCAAATCCAAAAAGCAGCCATGTTACATGGATCTCCTATGAAAATGCACAATTTTTGTTTGATATTTGATGACCTAATTTTTTTATATATCTTATTGATATACGTAATTGCAAACTATCGAAATATTTGTTTCAGTGTGACATGTTTTCTGGATAGAACTTTATAGATCTTTTTTACCAATTGTGCTATTTTTTCTTTTTCTGATGTTACCATCCCTTCTGTGTTTAGTATTCTTCTAGATTTCTTCTCAAAACTTTTAAGATTTTTATTCTCTTTCAAAAATAATTTCCAGGTTTCTGTAGCGTGTTTTCAGACATTTTTCAGACGTTTTTCACATTTAGTCCCATTGAAGATAGCCTCACATGGGTTTGACAGAATAAAATGTTGGTTTTGGCAGTGTTGAAATTTACATTACAAATGAAACATATGCAATCAAAAGCAATAAGATATTTAAAAACTAATACTTCACAATTACCAAAAAAAGAAAAAGTAAATAGTTTTAAAACAGTTTTTAAAAGTAAATAGTAAAATGTCAGTATAAATAATAAAGTTAAAACTACATCTCTGTTGCAATCTGACAACTGGTGGTTTCAGGGTTCTGACTCTATTGCCAAATCTATCTGCTAACCTATCAAAGGACAATTGCCAAAAAAAATTCTAACAATTAATTGCAATTAACATCAAACGGAACAAATATTAATTCATTAATGTTTTATATAAGGTAAAAATTGCAGAATCCACAAAATAATTTAATAAAATGTAAATTTTAAAAGCTTTATCTCTTTGTATTTGATGCATATAACATATACATTATAAGGACATGGCAACACTGCAAACGCAATATTTCGTTATGTGAAACTTAATTGACAGCTAATTTGAGGCCTTCATTTGATCTTCACTGGGACCAAATGTGAAAATCATCCCATTTTTCCTTTTTTTCTTTTGTTGTATAACAGTCTTCATTCTGCTGTGCCTTTATTTCTGATTTTTATATTAACTTAAAATTGTATACATTTTGTTACTCTATTTTTTATACCTTGTGGGCCTATGGCCTATATGTGTTAATTACATGACACCTATGATGCATACCTTAGTAATTGAATAATATATGAAATTACTACATACTATTCGTCACTACCTCTGAGAAATTTCAATTAAACTTCAAATAACAATGCGGGGTTCCACAATTTCCTAAAACACATATTTTTTAGGTTCAAGCATAGGGGTAAAATGTGCAGTAATAGTAGGAGGCATGGATATGATGTCCCAAGCACTGATCCTAGCCAAAAAACCTCACATTCTAATAGCAACTCCTGGCCGTCTGCTTGACCATTTAGAAAACACAAAAGGTTTCAGTCTCAGAGCTCTAAAGTTCCTTGTGATGGATGAGGCAGATAGAATTTTGAACATGGATTTTGAAGTTGAAGTGGATAAGATTTTAAAAGTAATTCCCAGGGAGAGGAGGACATTTTTGTTTTCAGCTACTATGACACAAAAAGTTAAGAAATTACAGAGGGCCTGTCTGCAGGATCCTGTTAGAGTTGAGGTCTCCACTAAATATCAAACTGTGGAGAAGCTACAGCAGTATTATATTTTCATTCCTGTGAAATTTAAGGTAGGAATATCGAATATAACTAAGATCCAAAGCCTTTGTTTTAAATTATTATTTAATACATTTTAAATATTCAGTGTGCCCCCATTTGTAGTAAAATATGCAATTACTGAAAGTTTTTTTATATATGATTTTAAAAATATTTTATCATATGTGACAGACTAAAACAAATTGATTTAAAGATATTAAAGAGTGAAAAATATTGAATATTACACATTTTGCTCATGATGTATCCATTATTTTATTGACACATAATGAAAAGTACACATTTTTTCGTCACTACCTCTGAAGCGTTATATCACCAAACAAAAATATATTATTCTGTAGTAAAGTAATAAACCAAAATCGTACATTTATTTTTAGGATGTCTATTTAGTGAACATTTTGAATGAGTTGGCTGGTAACAGTTTTATGATTTTCTGTTCTACATGTAATAATACAATAAGAACAGCTCTAATGTTAAGAAACCTAGGATTAACTGCTGTGCCTCTGCATGGTCAAATGTCCCAGAATAAAAGATTGGCTGCATTAACAAAATTCAAGGCGAAAAATCGATCTATTCTGATATCTACGGATGTGGCAAGCAGGTATGTATACTATTTATTTAATATCAAATAGAAAGTTTGAGTTTGTTGTACCTTAACTTTTGAAGAAGAGATGTCTTTAAGAAAGTACAGTGGGTATTTTTCAACAAATATAATTTAAATTTATAGCTGTACAACAGTGGCATCAAAGAATATAGACGCTTATAGAAGAATTTTTCACTTCCCGTTTAGCAAGTTGAGAAAGATTGAACAGAGTTGATCGCACGTTACAAAAAAGAAGGGAGGTGGATCGAGATGGATCGAGGTTTCACTAGGGAGCGGTCATGTCAGCGCTGTTATTGCTTCTAAAATATGAAAGAGTGGGGCAACAAATGCAACTTAGATATTTTTATGAGATGCCGCGTGGTCGTAGAAGAGGTTTAAATTTTTGCATTTTATAAAAATTTTTAAAGAAAAGAATATATTTTATTATTATTATTATTTATTATTATTTTAACTTTTAATAAATTAATCTTTTTAAAAAAATATGACTCAAATTTTTAATTCAAATATATACAAAAGTATAAATAATATAATTAAAACTCTCTTCTTATAAACTATAAATAAAATTAATTAAGCGGCAATCACCGGGAGAGAAAGCTCAAAAAATTGTAAGGTGTTTCGATCAAAAAACAATTCCTGATCTTGTTAGTACGCTAGAATTGCTTTTAACACATACACCAAAGAATTATTTTTTATATTGTGAAGTATAATTTCGGATTTTTAAATTAAAAAATAAGTAAGTCTCAAATAACTAATCACCAGAGCTCAACAAAGGAAGATAAGAAAAAGGCAAAAATTGCAGCTGGGGCATAGACCATAGCAAATCCTTAAACATCCAAATCAGCAACACCCGACGATAAAATGAGACTTGGGGAGAATAAAATCACCCCATTGTAATAGAGTTGCTAAGAAATCAAAGTGCTCTAGCAGACTAGGTCATAAAGCACCCTGACAACAGACACCACCCTGATACTCAACTAGATCGGGCTCAAGCAAATTTGATCATTAACAAACTAGAGCAAGCACTTGAGGCTCCTATCTAAGGTCAAAATGAACTCCTGCAGTTCCATAAAACATCGTTTAGCAAAGGGACTCTGTGGGTGAACTGTGTTAACGAGTATACAAAAAAATGGACGACTGAAGTGGTGAAGACTATTGAGGGCCTGTGGGAGAGAGTAAACTTAAATATAATTGTTTCAATAATATGCCTAAGCGCCCCATGATCCTCACCCGCGACCCCAAGAAAAAACTTGATGAAGGACCCATCTAAAAAGGCAAAATCAAGACCTTAACTCAGAAGACTTGTGATCTCTGTTCCACATACTGAACGACAGTAAAGATAAATGTTATAGAGGGAGGAGTTATGGAGATAGTTCTCAGATCAGCATACCTCCTATATCCTATCTACCTCTTTTTCTTCTTCCAGGCGAATTCATCTGTGAAGTTTTTGGAGCCAACGTTAGTCAGGCATTCTCAATAGGTGTCCAAACCATTTTAAACTTTTTTTTCTATTCTGTTTCTGTAGCATTCGCATTATTTCTTATAGATTCGTTGGTCTTCCTTCCAGCCTTGATGTTCTAGCACTTTTTCTCAAATAATCCATTTCAACTGCCAACAATCTTCTCTTCAGGTCTGCATTAATTGTCCATACTTCAGAGCCATAACAAAGAACGGATTCAACCATGGTTTGCCCTATTCTTTTTTTGTTCCTTTGGACTTACTCCCTGATTAAGGGTAACATACTGCATCCTTGTCTTAGTCCTTTGGTTACTTTTATTGGCTCTGATAGTTTATTTCCGATTTTTAGGTAAGTAGTGTTATCCCTATATACTTTTGTAATTATTCCTAAAAAGTATGGACTAATGCAGAGTTGTTGTAAAGCTTGCCACAAATTAAGTCTTGGAACTGTATCATACGCTTTTTCTAGATCGATGAAAGCTAGATGTACTTCGGTGCCAATCGTTATTCTTTTTTCTATTAATTGTTGGAGTATAAACTCCAACAATTGGTTGGTTGGATATAAGTTATCAGTGCTAGATCTACCAGGCGTAAATCCACTTTGGTCTTCGCTAATTAGATGTCCTACATCATCTTGTATTTTTCCATTTATTATCTTTCTTTCAAACAATCTACCGAAAGTAGGTAGGATACGTAATCCTCTGTAGCAGTTAGGATCTTTTCGATTACCTGTTTTAAAGATGGACTCTAGGTGAGCGGTTTTCCATTCAGATGCTACTTTAATTTGTTTGCAACATTGCTTCATTAGAAAAGTTATTCGTTCTATTAGAAGTAGACCTCCTGCTTTAAGTAACTCTACAGCTATATTAGCCTAGACACGATGCTTATCGTAGTCGAGGACGTCCTCCAACAAGGTGGTCGGACGATTTAAAGCGCATCCAGTCTAACTGGATTCAAGTTGCTCAAGATCGGATGCAATGGAATTATTTACGGGAGGCCTATGTTCAGCAGTGGACGCAAAATGGCTAATGATGATGATGATGATGACAGCTATATTACCAGGTCCTGGAGATCGCCCGTTTTTTATTTTAATTAACGTGGTACGGACCTCGTTATTAATAGTATTAATGTTACTATTTGTTTGTCTCTCCATTCTGTATTCCTGTCCCATATATTCCAATCTGGACTGTTGGAGAAAATTTCAATAGTGATTTTCCCACTGTTCTATAGGAATTAAGTTACTTAAGGAGTTATGAGTGTTTTATTTTAGATTAGTGATAGTTTTCCATGCTTCCGTACTCTGAGAACCACAGAGAAATTAAATTTACAAACTTGGACACATTTTTGTTCCCAGAAATTGTATTTTGCTTCTTATTTTCTAGAGATGTTGGCGACCACATTGACCTATCTTATTCTATTCATAGCAGCGCGCAATAGATCAGTTGACGTTAGATCAGTCCATTTCCTAAGATTGGCCAGCCAGGATATACGTCTACGTCCAGGGTCTCTCTTACCCTCAATCTTGCTCTGTAGAATCAACTGTAGAAGTTGGTATTTATTATTACGCATGATGTGGCCGAAGTAAGCCAATTTTCTGTTTTTTTGTGATAATGTCTTTGGCTTTTCTTAGCCTTTGGAGAATAATGTTACTTGTATGGTGTATATATGACACCCTTAATATACGTCGGTAGCACCACATTTCAAATGCCTCCAATCATTTTATGGCATCTTCTCTAAGGTCCAGTTTTCTACTCCAGCTTTCTACTCCAGCTTTCTCTTCCAGCTTTCTATTCCAGAGAAGATGACACTAAAAAAGTAACATCTAAGAATTCTTATGCATATATTAACACTTAAAGATAAGTTGCAGAGAATCTTCCTAAGGCTGTTGAAAGAGCTTCTGGCTTTTTCAATACCAGTTTTTATTTCGTAGCTATAACCCAAGTATCCTTAATATTGCTGCTCAAATTGCATATTTTTTCCACTCTTTCTAACGGTGTATCGTTAATTGTAATTTGGGCGTTTATGCCGGTGTTCTTACTAATGATCACTATTCTTACATGCTTCTACAACGTTATCCATCATCCTGCGCACTGTCTGCCAGAGACACTGTATCGTCTGCATGTCTAATGTTGTTTGTGTTGGCCATTTACAGCAATCCCATCTTCTGATTCGTCTAAGGCCTCTCTAAAGATGTTTTCAGAGTATATGTTAAATAATGCCGGTGACAATATGCAACCCTGTTTAACTCATTTTTCGACTGTGAAGATCTCGGGCAGTTCATTTTCTAATCGTATTGTTGCTTTTTGTTGGATATATAAGTTTGAGATCAGTCTTATATCCTTATCATCGAGTCCTGATGTTTTTAGGATCTCGATTAGTTTCTAATGTGGGATTTTATCAAATGCCTTCTCGAAATCAATGAAACACAGATCGCAATTGACATCCCTGGCTCTCTGTATTAGTATTAGTGTGCCTCTAATAGACTTAAAATTTCACCATGCACCTCACCAGGTCCTGGTGATTTTCCATCTTTAATCCGCTTAATGGCCATAACATCTTCGTTTGTTATTTCTGGGCCGTGGGGATTGTTTATTTCAGTCGGACTTCGTGCTGCATCTTCGAATAATTCTTGCATATATTCTTTCCATCTTCGTAATTTATCCTCAATGGTAGTCAACATTTAGCCTTCAATGTCTACAACTATTCCTGTTTTGTGTTGTTTTCTGGTATTCTGTACCTCTTTATTTTTTTTTGTCCATATGGAAATCGTCATGTTTGCGTTGTAGTGTTTCAACATCCATACATTTCTCCGTACTCTTTGATTGCGTATTTCTCCGTTTTTCCTTTGATATGTTACTCTATTGCTAGATGTTTTATTTGTTAGCCATTTCTTATACATTTTGTTTTTTTCTTGTATCGTTTATTTTACGGTTTCTGTCATCTATGGTGGTTCGTGGTGTTTTTGTCGTTGTTCTCTGTTCCTAATACTTCATAAACAATTTTTTTTATTATCGTTTGAAGGTTGTTGTATTCTTGTTCTACATCCATATTTCTTTTTATCTCATTTTGTTCTTTTTCTAATCTAGATTGAAAAAGATGAATACTTAATTGGAATAAAAGGTGCAATTAATATCTCTCCGTTTTGTACTGTGTAGTTTTGTTGGATCTACCCTAATGGAATAACAACGAGTTCTCTGTACGTACCTACTTAGCGGAGAAAGGCAATGGATAGGAACGACTGGAAAGAAGTTCATGAGAAGGCTAAAATCCACGCAGAGTTGTAAAGACAGAATGATGATAATGATGAATTTTATTAATTATATCGTTAAATATTTCCAAAATTTCTAAATTTAATAATTTCTTTTCTGTTTTTAATATAATATCTTAACATAAAATTAAAACACAACACTGTTATATATTTAATTTGATACATTGCTCCTTATTATCATATTTCTTAGAAGAAAATAATTTTAAAATAACTATTTCTGTTTACAAAATATTTATATTTCAAACAATTTTATTTCAAATTTATAGTTCTTCACATGCTTTTAAAATTTTATTATATATACCAAATGTAGGTACCTACTCTACTTCCATTCAAGAGGGTATAAGCAGTATAAGTGCCCAACATCTGGCCAACAGACCTTTTTCGTTACCTTCCTTTCACTGACAAAGAATGTAGAATTTAGATGCAAGTAACATTATTCTGAATTTCTCATAGTTATATAAGTATGTATATAAAATAAAAAAAGTATTAAATTAAATGTATGTCGATTGTATTGACAAGTATGGATATTAAATTTGTGTGCAAAAATGCAATTATTAAATCTGAGTAACTTATTTTGCCATACAGATTTATAATTGCAATATTTACATTTTTCATTAATTTGAGGTATTAGGCGAAACGTGTTATTTATTCGTATATCTAATATAGACTATACAGACCATTATTTTTAATTATGAGGTCTGTAAGATGTAATTTGAGGTTTATCGTTGTAATTGTATTATATTTAAATTCTTTAAATAAACTTCTGTTGATCGAGACTGGCTGAATGACAATTGTCCAAGCTTCAAAAAAAATTATTTTTTGAAACTTTTAATTTAATTTTTAAATGAACCTTTGTCAAAATATACTGAGTAATTATAGTACAATTACATCAAATATTGTTCGGACAACGCAATTAGAAAAATAAAAAGTTTATTTTTATTTTTTACTACTTAAAAATTATAACTTTATCTAGACGTCGTCTGTGGGTTCGACATTCCGGAAATTCGACTCTTCTAGATTTAACAGAGAATCAAGTTGGTCAAAAATTTCTTTGCAGCTATCATTTTACTGATAGCAATATAAAATCAATAAACCAAAACGGTAAGAATATATTAAAACCTACAGCTATTCTTAAAAATGAGGTAACCTCTGCTATATTCGAAGCTTTGCAAAATAGAACTGATAATTCTTATTCAACAATTAACAATAAATATTTATTCAGTAATGACTCTTAATTAAATCTCAAAATTCCTATATCACTTAAAAGTGAACCATACCGTCAAAATCTAAATGATGCACACATGTCTTCGTCGTTGGATTTTTCAAATTGTGACCAAAATTTTTCTTCATTTTCTAATAACTACCCTAACTTAAGCGATAATTGTATTCAGAAAAATTCAGTCCAAATCCAATTAAATAAAAAAAATGAAGAAGTTAAAAATGCACAAGATGCATTAAAACGATTAAAAACTACATCAGAGTTAAAAATAAATAAAATTGTAAACAAATATGAGGCAAAAAGTAAATCTAAAAACAAAGTGATTAATAGGTATAAAAACCAAGTATATATGTTATATACAACTTAACTCGTAAATGAAATAAACGTACAAAAGCTTCAAACGAAGCAATAAAGTTTAAAAAATTATTTAATAAACTTGATGACGAAATAAAAGTATTTTTAGTTAGGCAAATTAACCATATTCAGAAAAGTAAATGGACTGAAAAAGATAAACAGTATGCTATATCTTTATTTTATAGATCTCCAAAAGCGTATTGCTACCTTCGAGAGAAAAAAAAACATTTTAAGTTTCCATTGCGTAAGTAACATTAGAATTTGGATTAATAAGTTAGATTTAAAACCCGGTAAATGTAACACTTTGTTGACATTATTACAAATTAAATCGTCGCTAATGCACTCCAAAGAAAAGGAATGTGTTTTATCGTGGGATGAAATGAGCATAAAAAAGTGGCTAGATTATAATACTAAAAAAGATATCGTTGAGGGGTTCACATATTTGGGAGAACTAGGTCGCTCTCCAACAGAAGGTAATCACGTTTTAGTTTTCATGTTAAGAGGTAGACAAACTGATTGGAGGCAATCTATTAAGTACTATGTCGCCCATAACTGTGTACCTGGAAAAAAACTAAGCAATTTAATTCTAAATGATTTAGATTTCTCTGAAGAAGCCGGTTTTAAAGTTAAAAGTGTGGTTTGCGATATCGGCCGTAGCAGTCAAACTGCGATAAAAAATTTGGAATAACGCCAGAAAAACCATCCATTGAAAAATTTGGTCGAAATTTTTTTTTAATTATGACCCTCCTCACGTAATTAGATGAAACTATAACGCTACTATATAGCAATTCCGAATTTAATTGATTTACAAAAATCATTCGATGAATTAAATGAAGTTATTGAAGAAAAAAATGATGGACAAATAAGCTTTAATAATAAACGTATTGATTCTGTAACTGATTTAGAGGTTTGCGCTTTTATGGATGCAGGGGATGAGATGTCAGAAAAACATGATGCAAATATTAAGAATACTATTTATTCTAATGATCCTTTAAACAAATGCTCACGGTTTTCAGATGCACAAGATTGTAATAGCGATAATGATGATTCGATAATATCTTATAAGGAAGTTGATGACTTTGTCGAAGATGAATTAGATAGTACTTCTAGCTTGAATGAAGTTTTTGATTGTAAATCATTTGATACAAATGTGACCATCAATGAGGAACTTTCAGAAACGAGTTTTAAATGTTTATCAATATTTGAAAGAGTATCAAATAATGCATCTTCGACTGGCTCAACTTCTCTATATCTCAATTCACTCAAGTACCTTGCCGGATATTTTGCATACAAAGGTCTAAAAAAACTAATTGTGAAAAGTGTGAAAATTATTTTGTTCATAAAAATGTTAATTTTATTTCAATGACAGATCTTTTATTTTTTAAAGCTTATAAAGTTTCTCAAAATACTAACAAACTTGGTAATCTTTGCATACCTACAGAAGTAATACATATTTCACTTGATATTTTTGATGTTAAGTTTAAAAATGTTTGTTATTTGGAAATTGTCAGTAAGTTGATTTTAAATGGTATAAAAAAATTTAAATGAAATCAATCCATCATTTTTAATCATTGACGACTCTTGTAAATCACATCGACAACGGTTATTAGAATTTTTAGTTATCAATAGGTCATCAATAGGTAATGTAAAAAAGCAATTTCAATTTTAGAATAAAAATTTCTTAAATATTTGCTCCGTGCGTAACTCACGCGACACCTACCGCCTTCATCTGACAGTTTTGGACCCCCCAATTTTCAGGTTAAACATATGACATATGTTTGACATTGTTAAATACATGCGAAATTGACAATTATTAATAATTAGTTTTTTAATTATATTTTTTCAGTTTATGTACAAAATAAATGTAGTATTAAAACTGGGTTTCTCACAATTCATCATAATATATCTTTTCAACCCAAACGGAAAAGAAATGGAAAAATCTAGTACTGGAAAATTAAGTTTTTCACGTGAAAGACCATATAATTAAAAACAATAATAATAAAAGTTATGATATAAAAGCTAAAGTCATCAGGCAGTTAGCTTGAAGCCTTATGAAATATTATTTAAGGTAAATTATTAAAATTTTTCCTCTTTCAATAGCATAAAAATGAAATTATGTGATATTTACTTTTTCATGCTAATAGCACAAATCCATCTTTTTCTTTTCTTTAATTTATATGTAATATTTGGGAACCTATAAAAACTACACTCAATATTTTTGCTATTATTAGCACAATTAAATACGCAACATGTATTTGTACACATTTTTGATAAAATTTATGTGTAAAAAGATAGGTCCAATTAGGTCATATTTCGCCGCTAAGCACGCTGGCATCGTTTCAAGGTACCCCTACCATGGTCACGCACGGAGCGAATACATTCAGCTATAACAATTTTTAGATTATTTTCTTCAATACCTTATCTATTTGTTCAATTTTTTTTATGCTTTTATTTCACTACTTTATATTTTAAGTTATACACAGAATGTCATTAATATTATAAAAATTATTATTTTTCCTTTTAATAATATTACTAATACCTTTATTAGTTAATTATGTTTTAGTACTAGTTGTTATTTTAAAAGATTAAATAGTACCCATACAGCGTAAAAACTTTAACATAGACTATTCATTAAAAGTTACTGTTAAATATTTCAAAAATAAATCAGGAATGCTTTTTGTTCTTATTAAAAAATTATGGATGAAATGGAAGTTTCGGCGAAATGGAAAATTTCATAATTTAGTAAAAAGTTTCATTGAATACTTTTTTGAACAGGACATTTGTTCAATGAAATAATTTGAAAAATTATCTAAAAAGTTTGACGAAAAGTCCTGAAAAAATTAAATTTTTGGTTGAAAAATTTTGAAATTTTTTACAAATGTTTCGTTAATTTTTGGGCAGAAAAACAGTATAATAAAAAGTTATGTGACGGTGTTTCGTAATGTAGGATATGTGTATGAATATTTTTAATTCAAAGTTATGAAATTAAAAAAATAAATACTTTGAATATTGTAAATATCATACATTTTTAAGTTTTAAAATTAAAAATTTAACAATTTAATATATTAAAATTAAAGATTTTATTGTGAAAAAACAAAAAAAAAAGACAGTTTGCAAATCAATGGCATCGAAATTTGTTTAGGCGTAGATGCAAAGTTACATAAATAGCTCGGTTCGTACTCCTTTCCCACTTCCCCCTAACTACATATTTCATTAAGCCGACGGCCACGGCACCACGCTTTGGGTTTATGCAGCCACCCTCTTAAGGAGTGTTTTGACGTATAAACCGTAACCAAATGGCCCATTTGAACTGCTCTTCTATAAGCGTCTATATTCTTTGGTGGCATCATAGCTTATGAGCCAAAGCCTTCTTACTCAATACTGTTTATGTTAAAAATATAAAATATTTTTATCAATATTTTTTTAATTTTATTTTCAATTTTGTTTTCAGGCAAGTTTCTTATATTTTGAGGCAGAACATTAAAACATTTTATTGCCCAATACCCTGGTCCATTTTGACACCTTTTCAAATGTCAATATGCTGGTATCATATTCTGTTTATGCCTAGTATCATAACTATGCTGATCTTCGTGATCAGCAATTTATTTTAAATATGTATCATGACATAACAAATATTTTTTATGCAAAAGAGGCATTACTGTTAATATCCCTTAAAAAAATAATTAAGATGTATTTTAATACACTATCAAATGCAGTTCAAATTGACCTTTCTAACAATATTTAATTTTCAGAGAAGTGATAAAAAATAAAAGATAAATGAACCAAGAATAAAAGTCAAAACTTTGTGTAGCTCCTCTGTAAAAACTGTGATTTTGGTTTGTGGCTGTTTTTTATTAAAGTAGCGAATTGTACTGATATTTAATAAATCTGTCATTTTTGATGATCTATGAGAAGTATTTATAAAATGTAAGATCATGTGACCATAAGTTACAAAAAATCTTTCAATATTTTGGAGTTTAGTATTTAATTAATGTTACTTTTATTATCTAACCACTTAACCATGAGTTACTCAGTAATAGTAACCTAAATTCATGAAAACTGGGATACAAATTCTGATTATCATAAGTCCATAATTCTTCGAAGTTGATAGTTTTAGCAATTTGCTGAATACTAGAGACAAAATACTCACCAAACTGATGCACCATTTGTCACTCAGATTGAATTACTGATACTGAACCTTAAATTGGGAATTTTTGTCATGTATTGTCAATTAGTGTTTTTGTGTTTTCCACACAAGTCTAGAGCTATTTTTGTTTTGATTTTATAAAAATAAAATCATTTTTCTGCTTTTAACATATAAACTACCATATTTTTTGACTGTTTAAAACCATCCCATTTGGCATTTCTATCACTTCTGTTAGCAGTTTTAAACTCTTTGTATAATTTGCCCCAATTTTAATTTTACTATTAACTTCATTATACACAAATTTCATTCGGATTATTATACACAAAATAAAATTTGCTGAACAGCAAATAGTTTTTATGTTGTCTATGATGCATTACACAGTGGTTGATTTTAAATAATGAAATTAGCAGTTACATTATTCGTCACTACCTCTGAGACAATAATTATATTACTGAATAAAACAAACGGTGCCACAATGTGTTTTACAAATAGTTTTTCTTTGCTTTAGAGGTTTAGATATACCACATGTAGATGTTGTTATCAACTTTGACATACCAACACACAGCAAGGACTATATTCACAGAGTGGGAAGGACTGCACGAGCTGGAAGATCTGGTAGGGCTGTGACTTTTGTTACACAGGTAAGATTATTTATGGTAATAGTGCTTATTAAAATATTTTTTATTCCTAATATTTTTAACATATATGACCTTACTTATTTCATTATTCCTATCTCTAAATTTCTCACATTAAAATATTTCACTTTTTTCGATAACTACTTGAATTAAATTATACATACTCTTACCATTTTGTGTGGAAAAATCATTAATTTTGCACCAAAATTACTTTTCAGCTTATTATTCCCTTGTCTTGCTCTTGTCTCATGTGCTCACTTTATCACATCCTCTCTAACATCCTTTCTCACTAGCTTTCACTTTCTTTCCCAGTTTTTATCTTTCTAATTTGTTCTCACTTTCGATTGTTCTTCTCACTTGCTCCCTTTTTTGTTATTTTTCTTTATCTCATCTTTTTTATTACCCTTTTTTACTGGCTCACTTATTGTTCCCTCTCTCTTGCTTTTTTTTGTTTTCCTTGTTCTTGTTTTCGCTTATACAGCTTATCGCTATTTCTCTTGATTGTTCTTTTTATTGCTAGTTCTCTTCATCACTAGTTCTCTCTCTCCCTTTATTTCCCTCTGGGGACATATAGTTAAGAAGTTTTAGGTTAGAGACCTAAAGGGTTGTACACTTAATGCTAAAATTTGGTTCAAAACCAAATCTAGAGTTTTTATTATTATTTCTAATGTGTAATTTTTAATTTCAGTACGATGTTGAGTTGTATCAGCGAATAGAGCAACTAATAGGCAAGCAACTACCATTATATAAAACCGAGGAAGATGAAGTTATGGTACTGCAAGAAAGAGTTGCTGAAGCGCAGAGAATTGCCAAAATGGTATGTATATGTTTCAAAATGATTTTAGCATACACAAAAACCATAAACAGAACAAGCCAAATATTGTTTGGCAGAGAGCGAGGTATATATGGTATTTCCATATATTTTCATGATCTTAACCCCCATTATTTACATTTGTCATTGATTTGGTTATTGGAAAAACTTTTGTACAATGGATATACCAATAGAAACTTTAAATGTTCTACATTTTGTCTTTTCTCTAAGAAACCATGTTCTCAAAGTTATTTTCTTAAAAATTCATCTTTATTCTCGACTTTTTCTTTCCTACTAGCTATAGCCAGCTCTTGATTCATCATTTCAAATTTTATATATGATCTGTCCCTAATAATTATGCAACCAATAACATACTGTAATCAACATTGATTCATAGTTTCATTCATAATTTCAAGTTTTATATGGGATATGATATTCTTTTTTGCAGTACAACCTGAAGCAAGTCATAATGCCTGTTTCTCATGAAATATCGTAAATATTTTTATCTTTCAAGTTCAAAGAGACATTGTTTTAACTTGTCTATAATACATTGATTCTTTTTCAGGAAATGAAAGATATAACTGACAAGAAGGGTGGCAAGAGGAAGAAGGGAGGCGATGATGATGACACAGAAGAAGCGACGGGCGTGAGGAAGAGATTAAAAGGTGGAAAAGGTGGTAAACAAAAGAAAACTGGAAGAAAGAAGTAAATTTAGTATATAGTGAATATTTATGTACATATATTTTTTAATAAAATGTTTGAAAAATGGACATATTTTGTTTTATTGAATGTACTATATCAGGATAAAGTTAAAATTATATAAATTTATAATTATATAAATTCCTGGACAAAATTAACGCACCACTTTAATTAATCTAAACATTTACAATATGACCACAAAATAAAACTAAGTTATATTGAAATAATAATCAACACTTACAAATCAGTCCAACATGACTTTGCCTTATCGCTGCTGATTGTCTTATCGTTTCTTTAGAAATTTGTTTTTGTCGGAAATGCGTATATAAGCTAGCATAACTCCAAATTGCAAAAAGAAGAAAATCAGTAAAGTAACACAATAAAATGCATCTGGGTCAACACTAATACCGTATACGCCCTCCTCTACTTTTTATGACTACATTTATGTGTTGATGCATGCTTGATATCAAATGTTCAACAAAATCTGGCGTAATATTCTCCCATTCTTCAATACCGGCTTCAGTGAGTTGGTTGTGATTGGCAATAGGGGGTCTATGACTTCGAATCTTTTTTTTTTAGATAGTCCCATAGATTCATGTCCGGACTGTTAGGTGGCCACTCTAATAATGAAATATCAACATCATTTAGGTAGCCAATAACCTGTCGAGCCACATGAGGACGAGCTTTGTCTTGCATGAATAAAAAATTAGGTCCAAGAAACGGAGCTAAAGGCATTACATGTTCGACAATAATTTTCAATTCAATAAGTAATAATGGGCATTCATAGACCTCGTACGTATGAGGACCAACTCCTTACAAGCTTCAAAACAAATTTCCCCCAAAACATTTTAGAGCCACCACCAAAAGGTACTGTAGGAGAGATATTGCAGCTGGCAAAACCTTCTCCTTGCCATCACCATAAGCTCACGAGCATGAATATCCTTCATCTAGGAGAGTCGATGCTCGCACTGCCTCGTCCATTGCCAAATTTCTTTGGCGGTTTATATTTTTTTATTTGATTTTTATGCAAATGAACTTTTAAACATGCATGTGATGAAAAATATCACAATAAAAAGCTTGTTTCTCACAAGCACTTTGCTTTAATCGGCACTTTTTATGAAAAGTTTAACTCACTTTTAGTCTAAAACGAAGTTTAATACAAATTATTGTTTAAACGAGAACTGTTACGATTTTAAACTGTTAGAATACAGGGAGAGAGTTCTAGATCCTTTGAGATAAAGGATGTACTCAGACAAGGAGATGCTCTGGCTTGCCTCCTATTTAATATTGCCTTAGAAAAGGCAGTCCGAGATACACTAATTAGGGATGGCGGTACTATTTACAATAGATCGATATGTCTTAGCATATGCTGATGACATTGACATAGTAGGGCGTAGCAAGCGAGATGTTGAGCAATATCTCCTAGAATTGGAAACAGCGGCGAAACAGGTCGGTCTAGTCATCAATGAAGACAAAACCAAGTACATGTTTGTTACAAAGGATCCGATAGCAAATGAGGAACGAGAAACAGTCTTTGGAAGTCATACCTTTGGACGTGTTGACAACTTCACATACCTTGGGTCGCTATTGACTGCTACCAATAAAACAAGCGAAGAAATCAAAAGACGAATAAATCTTACAAATAGGGCATACTATGGACTCCAAAAGCATTTCCACTCAAGAAACATTCAAAGAAAAACTAAAATTATATACAAAACACTATAACTTGCTGCTGTCTAGCTGATATTATCAGAACAGATCTTGGTTCATTGTTATACTGAAAAGTTACTTATTTGGTGCATGTTATAGCGTTGTTAACTCGTAAATGACATAAAGTGGACTTGGTTCACTTCTATTCTAAACTCTCCATATATAACATGAGTTCTCTTAATTCATTGTCTATTCGGTGATCTCTATTCTTATGGATATTTATTTTTAAGTGGCCACAAGAATTATATTTTTCCTTAAATGAAACTATTCTTGCATCATTCATTAAGTGGGCTGCCTAAGTAAGCGAGTGATGCTGCAGGACTAAATCCGGATATTGTAAGGTTGGGTTAGTAATCTGCAAGGCATTAAATATAGCAAATTCCTAAACAGCAGGTAAACACCCTCGGATATAGACATCGTTTTTCTTCAGCATTTATGATTCAACAGAAAAATGTAACAACGCAGCCATGTTTACTCATTCTTGACTTATCTTGAAATGTTATAATATGCAATATGATAACTGTAAGTTTATTTCATTTCTAACATAAAACAGTCCAAAACTGAACCTTAAAAGCAATCGCAACGTGGAAATATGTGTAGTATTTTTATATTCAAAAATTTATCTATTGAAATATTTCTCATCAGATGCTAAAATGCCGAAAATTGTGGAAAAAAATACAAATTATTTTTACAATATCTATATTTGTATAATTAAAATAAAGTACAAAAGAAGTACATACAACTTTTTTATTATGTGTATATTGAAAACTTTAAATACATAATAAAGATATATATAAAACACAAACTAAAAATACTAAATATCTTTGGTATTGTAGACTTCAAAAGAATATGGTATCAAGGTAATAGAAAAGTATGATACCCAGGATACATATTGTGAACAAAATATATACTGGGGTAATTAACCATTTAGGATCTGATAATATTACCAAATACCAAATAAACAAAATGCTAAAAAGACCAATCATTGTATGAGTCGAGGTAATGAAGTACTTCACTATCGATTTTCCGTAAAGTGATATGAATTTGAATGCGGTTTTGGGCATTCAATTCATAATAATCTGTGCAAACTTTGTGACCATATATAATCAGAAAGCAATGAAAAAACTATTTTTGGATTAGAAAGATAAATTTTAAAAATGTATTTTTATTATTTGTGCATTTAAACGTGCATTTAAAAGTATTCAAAGTTAAAAAAATATAACTTAATGAATATTGATAAAAATAAGTCCAATTTTGTTATTCGGTAGGTTTCTGAGGTCGCTGAACACGAATATTATACTGGCAAAAACTCCGAAGTAGACGGAGTACACAAGGTACTTCGGTAAGGATATTACTCATTACTTGGGGATTTTCGAGGTCACTGAACATGATTATGGCATCGGCAAGAGTCTTCGTCCATTATAATATTTTTTATTACATAAATAAAATTTGTGGTGAATTGTGTGGGTCGCTATGGACTCAGGGAGAGGAATGAACGTGGCGATAGGCTAGGCTGGTTGACTTCTGTATCAATTAGGAATTCATAATTGCAAATGCCTTTTTCAAACTTCTTAAACATCGACTATACACATGGAGGTCACCAGTTGGCAATAACAACGAAATAGTCAAAAATCAAATAGATTAAATTATCGTCAACAGAAGATATAGAAATTCCATAATATCATCCAAAACTTATCCAGGAGCGGACATATCCTTCGATCACAACCCGGTTGTTTTGTTGATAAGAGTGAAACTAAAGAATGTAAAGAATCTAGCTCCAAGAAAATCATGGATACAAGAATAAATACAAAACATGAATACCATAAAGAAAATTCGAGAGGCAAAAGACAGGTGGTTCTCCGACAGATGCAAGGAAATAGAAGATCTCGTTAAAAAGTATGACAGCTCTAATTTACACAAAAATTCAAAGAAATGACTGATGGGAAGGATTGAAGGGAGTATTATTACTGATGTGAAGGAGATATTGTGCCACTGGACCAATTACATCCAAAAACTATGTAATGATGAATGACAAGAACTGTCATTAGAAAACACAGAGCATACCGAACTACTAATATTACGAGAAAAAGTCATTTATTCATTTATTTTATTTATTTATTATTTATTTATTCAAAAATACAAAAGATGGCGAAGCTACTTTACTAGATAATGTGCCCATCGAATTATTAAAACTTATTGATGAAGATGTTATTGATATAATGGTTGAACTCTTTAATCCAATATATCAGACATGAATCAGGCCATGTACTTATGATTTTTAGACTTTGAAAAGGCATTTGATAAGATCCAACATAAAAAGCTTGTCGATAGAGATAAGAATGTTATGATGTGAGATCATAACATGCCAAACCCAACTTGCAGATCCAAGTTCCAGATCCAGAAGGAAAGATCCAAACTCAGATAACAGGAACAAGTGAAACATTATTATCGAACTAATAATGGTGATGAACGGACTAATCAGTGCCATCTGTGGTCAAGATCCTAGAAATATTTAAAAAGCCTGATCAACAAAGCCAATTGATGTTTAAAATGTGTAATTTGCAATAAGAAATATAAAAACTAAGACATAAGGTATAATAGGTTGCAAACTTTAACAAAATGGAAATACAAAGACGAAAGATCTTAAACAAGGGTATTAAGATGAAAATAAAAATACAACCTACTGTAGAGCAGAGAGTTACTCGCATTGTACATTTGTCGTGTTTCGAACACGTTCCTACCCTTTCTTTTACGCAGTCAGGTAAAATCTCAGACTTGTTTCTACATTTACAAGGTCCAAAATTAACGAAAAACATAATTGAACATAAAAATATATTAGCTGATATGAAACTTAAACCACAGACAAATTCAACCCATCTCATTGGAAGTTCGAAAAACCTCCCAAGACAAATTGTAGATGCGCTACTGTATTAAACTGTATAATTTGTGACTATTTTCAAGAAAAAAAAGTCGAGCAATTT
Organism: Diabrotica balteata; assembly: GCA_918026665.1. NCBI lineage: Eukaryota > Metazoa > Arthropoda > Insecta > Coleoptera > Chrysomelidae > Diabrotica > Diabrotica balteata. Next base: position 109,454,828 of record OU898283.1, on the reverse strand, counting down.
ATTGCATATACTTATTAATCAGTTACTTATATTATACTTACTTGGATTTCTTTACGTTGATACCATATTCGTAGGATTAATTAAAGTACTTTGGTAACTAAAATGCAAGTACTCTGCTTTGAAATGTGAGCAAAATGGTACAATTATTTTTTCGAAGGTGATGTAGATAAAATGCGGCAAGATCTCTTAGTATACTTTAAGTATCGTTAAGTATGAGGGAAATACAAGCAGCAATTAAAAACTGAATTGTTATACAACACGCTGCTTTAAAAACACATCAAATATGTTAAAGGAACAAGTTTTCGTTTATAAAAGAGTTGGTAAAAATTAAATCCCATACCTAAGTCCAATTCTAGAAAATTTTGAAATATCTTTGACATTTGTCTTGTTATGTGGATGTACTTGCGGTCCTATATTATCTCGGAAATTCTACCTGGCGTTCTATTATTAGTTTAATCGCGATATTTTCCTGGAATTTCGCGCTAAAAGTGCTAACTCGACGTTCATAACTTCGCTGGCAATATCTAGATCAACTGTTCGTGCACAATCAATATGACTTCAAAAAATGAAGATGTGTTGGTGTATCAATGATGTTCCGTCCTCTGTTTATGTCATTTCACTGTCCCTGTAGGGGGTATAATATTTGGTGTGGAATTTCCAGTTTTCCTCAAGACCTAACCTATCTGGTTACATTGTTAAAGTCAAAAGCAACATATTGGATAATACCAAAAGTGCTTGTAACATTCAAAGTTTAAAACTGAACAGAATGAGTAACTTGAGAAGGTGAAACCCTTTTTAGGATTACAGTGTCTGGTTTATGAGTCAAATTAGTATCAAATATAATATTTCGTTAGTTTCCAAATGCGTATAACATCAATTAACAATTAATTCGTACTGTAAAAGTGAACACAGCTTTGGTTGTCCTTTTAAATGTCAAGTAAACCTGTTAGAACTCTGTAGACACCTCGTTTTTACAAACTTCTAACGAATCTATAAAAACTTCGTCATCTTGATCATAATCCACGTGTTTATCAGTCTCCAATTGGAAGTGTGGAAGCGACCTAGGTTCTGCATAGATTTCGTTATCTATTAAAAAGTCTGTAGTATTTTCAGGTATCTGTGGGCAGTTGTTATTGATTTTGTCATTGTTCTCATTGTCTTTAAAGTTGGAGCTGTACTTTTTATCAATGTACTTGTAATATTTAGGTATATAAATAGAATTTTCTATATTGTCATTTTCTTCCTCTCGCGGGGGCAAAGGTGGACTACCTACATCCTCTTTTATAGATGAAGGTTGATCAATTAACTTCTTGTCGATAAATTTGTAGTATTTGGGTATATATACGGGTTTCTCTATCCCAGATTGTAGATGGAACGCCGCAATTTTGTTTATATCAGCTTCTAAGGAATCTGGTGTATAACTGTTGAGTTGGGAGAGACTTCCTGAATTGTTTCTAAAACAAACATAAAAGTATATTACAAACATTTAAAAAATAGGCAATATGCTTTTAGTTAAAACAATATACAAATAAGACAATATCCCAAATTATCAAGGACACATATTTTCTCCTGGTAAGCATTAAGGATATACATAAAGTGAAGTCGTTTTACCCTTTGGTATTTCGGATTAACGCCCGAAAAATAATTTATGACTCTAGTTACAGCCACTCTGTTATGCTTTCCCTTTACTACCTGCTTTGTGGTACCGAACCTCCTACTGGTCGTCTGTAGTACTTGAGGATAAATCAGCGCTACCAAAACAATTTTTTTATAAATCGTGAAAAAAACGCAAATTGAATGCTTTGTGATGATAATTTATTGAAAAAACTTTTATAATTTTATTTCAAATAAAATTGTCTCGAGGAGTGCATCCACTCCTTGCGGTCGCATAACTGGATAAGTTTAGTTGTTATATTTGCAAAAATAGTAAACAGTCTGCGGAGTCGAGGCTCTCCATTGACCGGACTCATCGGCCAATGACCGACGCACCCTGAACCGAAGAGCAATAAATAACCTGATAGGACTAGAATAACCAAAACTTTTCAATATGACGCTGAATTACGTTACAAAGGTAGCCCAAGCTGTATAGAAAAAAGTGCATTGATTAGTGAATTTTTGAAACAACACAGCGTTTTGAAGAGCAATGCATGAAGTAACCTTTAAGTGTTCGCAACTCCAAATTGTTGGTTTTTATGGTACTTTTAAGGTGCAAAAACGGTGGTTTTTGATTATTTTTATTGTATTAAATCAATATGTTAGGCTGAAATAAGCAGAATATTGAATGAACGTACATAAAAAGCTTTAATTTTAGCTACTGTACAGTGACAAAGTGAAGGTCGTTTATCAGGAGTTAGAATGCAGAAAAACACCGGGTGGGAATGACTTAAAGATCAAGTACTTTAATGAGGTACCCAATATCATTGTCAGTAAATTCAATAATTCAAAAAACGATCATTGAACTTATATTGTCAGAATGTTGGTGGTAGGTGCACCAAACTGCAGAATTTCAGACATGCTGAGAGTCTCTCTAGTTATGATGTTATTATTATTATTGAAACATGGCTTACATCTAGAATCTTAGATGCTGAATTGGGGATTGAGTGATTTTAATGTGTATAGATATGACAGGGATACTCAAACTCGTGACCACCACCACCAGGGAGATGAAGGCAACACCACCATCTCGAGTTCAAAGACTCGTGGTGGTGGTGTTCTTATTGCTGTTCATAAGCGGCTTCATTCAATGATGGTTAGGCCTATCGATTCCTCTGTGGAACATGTTTTTACACAGGTAATGTGTGGCAAACAAAAGTTAGTCATTGGTGCTGTGTACTTTCCTCCACGGGCATTTGGGTCAGTATATGAGGAGCATTACACCTTTATGTTGGACTTAGCGGATAGATTCAGTGAATCTGTATTTGTGGAGACTACAACCTACTCGAGGAATCCTGGGATAATCTTAAATCTTTCGTAGTAGAAGATCGTGTACAGATGCAATATTCGTTATAAAGTAAATTACTGAGAAATCACTGGAGTACAATAGACCAGCATTTCTGTGTCTGATTGACTTAAAGAAAGCGTTTGACAGAGTAAAACACAAAGAAGTAATCCATCTTCTGTATAATAGAGAAGTTCATATAAATATTATAAAAACTATTGAAAGCATCTACCAAAACAACAAAATGGAAGTCAGAATATATGGACAACTTACAGAACCTATAGAAATAGGCAGCGGAATAAGACTCATTCTGCAACATTTCGTAAAATGATTTTATTAGCTCACAGCATATTATCTATGCCTATGTCTGAAGTGCCTTAGTATATACCCAAATGGTTTGTCCTAACTGACTAAAAAGCTATGTTCACTAATATAAATTGTCCTATCTCACATATACTAAGAAACATTGTCCGTTTTAACTTTAAAAATGCAGTTAGGACTATTTAAGCTAGTATTTTATACTGAGCGGCATCAGTTTGGACAATTTTGCGTAGTATGATATAAGCATGTTTGTAACATAACTTCAAATAATTAATTATAAAAGATATTTTTTATTGTTAGACATTGGAAGTATTCTCATGGTTTTCGTATTTCAAGTAAATATAAGAGCAAAAGAATTTAATATGACAATCTAATCTCAGAAAACTAAAACAATAGTAGTCAGCAAAGAACCAACCAGATGTAAAATAGAAATTGATGGCATCAGTATTGAACAAGTAATGGAAATAAAATACCTTGGAATTACACTGTTCAGCTATGAAGACCTGGACAAAGAAGTAAGAGATCCAGTTCAAAAAGCAAATAGACTGGCAGGATGCCCTAATAATACTAGATGGTGAAACAGACATATTTACACTGAGATGAAGTCAAGAATTTATAAAGCCAGTATAAGACCAATAATGACATATGCCTCAGAAACAAGACCCGATACAGTCACAAAACAAAGGCTACTGGAAACGGCAGAGATGAGAATACTGAGAATAATTACAGGAAAACGCTGAGAGATCGAAAGAGAAGTGAAGACATTAGAAGACAATGTAACGTACAGTGTATAAATGAATGTACACAAGATAGAAAAAAGACTGGAATAACCACATAAGTAGAATGGAGGAGACCCGTGTCGTCAAAATTGCAAGAGATAAGTCACCAATGGACAGAAGAAATATCGGACAACTGCGCAAAAGATGGAGTAACAATCTTCCATAGAGGTATTAATTCACCAATGAACAAGCAGAATTGCTTATCAATTTCAATATAAAAAAACATATTAAGTGAAGGATACAGTAGTTTACGTAACGTATCTAGGTGTTGAAAAATAAAATTAACTACAAAAGTGATTTATTGAAGGAAGACATCGCATTGAATCTATACAATCGTTAGTTTTGATGCTGATATTTGTACTTACGTTTTTTCTGTTATAATGACTCCAGATGGTTTCAAGACATGACCGAAGAATCTGGTAGAGCCTATAACATTCACGGATTCATCTTCTTTTTTCGGTACTAGCGTCAGTGACTTGTGAGGCCGAGGAATATCATAATCTGGTTCTGAAAACCGTCTTTGTTTTTTTGGTAACAATTTTAATAGCTGAAAAAGATGAAAAATGTCCTCAATAATATAATTTGTAACAATTCAAAAATATTAGATTCTTGATCATACGTAAAAATATTAAAATCAAAATATGTAGGTTGGACATTTTCGAACGTAGTTTTGAGATTCGAATCTGTTTGTAAATGCCCCTTTGTCCGCTCTCGTCGATCGACGATGATAGGTATAATGAAAGGTTGAAGTTGTGGAATAAAAGTGTTTATTTATTGACAGATACTGGTAATTACACAATATGATGTTCGTTAGGTAACTACTTATGATAGACTGTGCTCATATGAGCTCATATCCCCAATTTATAATCTCAAAAATAATTCATACCTAGGCACAGAGGTTATTGCTTCGTTCATACCATATACCAACAAACTTTGAACTATTTGATTACATTGCAATTTAATCTACGCCTTAATTGCGACACTTAGGAAGTTCAATTAGAAAATATATTATTCGGCAATTTATTTAGTTTTAGATAAATGAACTAATTATTAAAATATTATACGATATGGTTTTACAATGTCACTTATACAGGTGAAACTATAAAAGATTAAGAAGTTAAGAATATTGTGATATTACAAATTAAGGGGTTAATTTGTGATTGAACATAGTCAGTAATCTGATCTGATTTGTTTTGTTCAGTAGAGATAGTTTGGTAAACGGGATAATGACACATGGAGAAACTAAGGATCCCAGAAGCAAACTCGAAACTGTACCGCCTGAAATGATTTGGGATTGTCAGCAGAAGTGAACCAATAAAGGACTTCAATAAATGCGAGATAGACAGACAGATCTAAGTTACCTACGGGAAACTAAGTTAAAAAAGATAATAAAGGTATGAATGGTCTTAACTGTAAAGTAAATATACATATGGCGAAAATATTAACGATTTGAGAAAAAAGATCCAATTCTGCCAAGAGACGGATATGGTTGTAACGAATACACTTTTTAAATTACACCCAAGAAGGCTTTATACATGAAATGACCCGGTGATACCCCAGGGAAAATCATACGAAACTAAATTGATTTTATCAACTTAAACAAAAGGTTTAGAAATTCTATTACCTCAACAAAAACATATTCAGGCGCAGGTATCTTCTCAGATCGTAGTCTAATGGTTGCAAATATCAACATATGACTCAAAATAATTCATAAGAAAATGAGGCCCACTATTAAATATAAGACTACTAAAAGAAAATGACATCCAGAAAAAAGTAAAAACAGAGATTAATAAGAATTTTGCGAAAATAGTTGAAGACACTACTAGAGGCATAGAAGAACAGTGGAACGAAATAAAGACATCTGTTATCACAATTTCGCATGAATATCTAAAATTAAAAGAGAGAAGAAGAAGAATGGATGACGATAAAATATTGCAGATAATGAAAGAGCGAAGAAACTTAAAAGGTAGAAACGACAACGAATACAAAAAGTTGCACAAGACTATACTAAAGAAAATAAAAGGAGCAAAAGAAGCATGACTGACAATAAAATGTACGGAAATTGAAACACTACAACGCAAACATGACGATTTCCATCTGCACAAAAAAATTAAAGAGGTACAGAACACCAGAAAACAACGCAATACAGGCATAATTGTAGACATTGAAGGCCAGATTTTGACTACCATTGAAGATAAATTACAAAGATGGAAAGAATATATGCAAGGATTATCCGAAGATGCAGCACGAAGTCTGACTCAAATAAACAATCCCTATATATATATATATATATATATATATATATATATATATATATATATATATATATATATATATATATATATATATATATATATTTATATGTTTATATATATTTATTGTTATGATATGTAAAATCAAGAAAATCTCGGTTTGTTTAAAAATATTTCAAAGTTCAAATAATTAAAATAATTCAGATAAGTCTAATTAATAAACGACAAACATTTCGAAGAATGAAAGTCTTTTAATTTTGGATTACCTGTATTTAACAAAACGTAAGATATGCATAAATTATTTTCTTTGTTAAAATATATTTGTATGACGTGAATAAGCTTAAGTGAAATAAAAGACAATTGAACCGGGTTTTCCAAATACATTAGTGCAGTGATTAGGACAATAGAATAGATTTTAGAAAGATAGGTTTTTGTTAGTTTTTAAGAATTGTAGAAAAATATTATTTGTAAATAAGTTTTAGGAAATTTTATAATTATAGGTAAAATTTTGTTTGTTATCGAAATAAAGAAATGGGAGATGGATGACTCGTTTTGATTGGATGAAATTGAAAAAGGTGGGATGATTGGTTGGAGAATGAGACGTTAGTTAGTTTCGGAAGAAAGAAAAGATAGCCAGTTGGTTTCCAAGGGTAGAAGGCGAACGGCCGTTGTTCTCGGGTAGTTTTCCAGAGGTAGGAAGCAGTAGCAGTGAAAGTTTGTGAGTTTTCGTCTAGTTAGTGTATCTGACAGAAGCTGATCCAGTAAAAGATTTTAAGTTATATTTTCTACTTATATTCCAAGAGTCACTGTTCAGGCCAACGAGAGATTCAGTTTATCGTAAAGAAAAGATATTCCAAGAGTCATTTTTCACTCAGGCCAACGAGAGATTCAGTTTATTGAGAGAAGAAGAAGCTAGCATAATTTGAACGATTCGTGCATTTGAAGGAGATCATTAAGGACGATAAACTTGCAATAATTTGTTGTAAGATTGCTGATTACCTAGGGAGCGGCTGAGAGTAGATAATATAGTCTACAAGGAACAAGGATTTGGACCACTCATCATCAGAGAGAGATAGTTTTGTTTTCTGCAGTTTTTCTTTTATTGATAACACAATTTTTACAGTTAATTTAGAAATGATATAAATATTTTGATTAGGAGATTTAGAATAATATTTGAGATTTTGAGATTTCAACTAATATTGTTTGTACCATTAATTTTGAAGGTTCACATACGTAGAACAAAATTTTGAGAATCATTATATGAGATTTTGTTTATTGAAAATTTTTGAGTGTGAATTTTATTTCATTATTTTATTTCAATATATAATGTAAGATCCTGTATGTTTTTTATTATTCCGGTATTCTTTGGACCTTACCTTTCACATGTAATAGCATAGATATTGAAGCACGAATTTAACCCTGAGATAAGAGAATTAAAAAGTGTGATAGAGTCAGAATCATATCATTTAAATAATTTTAATTAATTAGCTAATTAATTGCTTGGCACACCAAGACTTTGAATATCACAATAATACATATATATATATATATATATATATATATATATATATATATATATATATATATATATATATGTATATACATCAATCGGTTTTAAAACGTCTTGTGACGTTGTCCAATGCCTAATTTCCATGACACTCGATCATCCCATTGGTCCCCTCTAAGGTCTCTTTCGCTCATCGCCTTCGTTACTCCCTCTCTCCAAGATTTCGTGGGCCTTCCTCTCTTTCTGCGGTTTGGTGGTACCCATTGCATAATTATTTTTGGGAGTCTTGAGTTATCCATCCTCTGGACGTGCCTATGGACTCCGTACCATATCAGCTGTTTTCTTTCTATGTCTGTTGTTAGAGAGCCGCCAGTTTTCTTCTGTTGTTTTCGGTTATTCGCCAAGTTTCCGCTCCGTACAATAGACTGCTTTTAATAAGAGATTCGTAGATATTGTGTTTTCTTCTTTTTCCTATTTCATGACTCCACAGTACGCTGTTTAGACAACCTATTGTTTTTCTAGATTGTGTTATTCTTCTCTTTATTTCTTCATCATATTTCCCCGTTGGGTCAAAAACGATTCCTAGGTATGTGTAAGGGTCGCAGGGCATGATGATTTCGTTATTTTCTAATGTGATGTTCGATAGTTCGGTACCTATTGGCAGGTATTTTGTTTTTTTCTGTATTCATTTCTAGTCTCCACTTTCTATATTCTTCTTGTAATTTCCTTGCCATGTACTCCAGATCATCTTTATCGTTTGATATAACAACTTTGCACATCTTATGACCAGATAAATAATTCCTACCTCCCAAAAATAACAAACAAAGAAGTAACTATGGCCATTAAAGCGAAATAGTGAAAAGAAGTGAATACAAAATGTAAAGAAAAGAAGAAAGCCTTTTTACAATACAGCATACAACAAATACAACATACATATAACCACTATAATAATATAATACTTTAGTTAGACAAATAAAAAGAAAATATTGGCAGAGCTTCTTAAAACAGATGGAACATGACTTCTACGAAACACAAAAAAAAATGTGGAGAATGATCAGAGGACAAAAGAAAACAGATGAACAAACTAATGAAAACGGAACACAAGACTACTTTCTATCCCTATTTGCTAAAGGTGACGATAATGAACCACCAACACCAGAGGTGACGACAAACGAAGAAATAAATATTGAGGAGAAAGAGGCAAAGGAAGTATTAAGGAAATTAAAAACAGAAAATCGCCAGAAGAGGACAGAATACCGAATGAACTCTTAAAGTACGGAGAACCAGATCTACTATTAAAACTAATCCAAAAAATAATAGAAGAAAACAGAATTCCTCCTGAATGAAAATAAAGCATCCTAATACCTCTCTTGAAGAAGGGAGACAAATCGGATCTGAAAAATTACAGAGGAATTAATTTATTAAATTCAACACTAAAATGAACAACCCAACTGATAACAAATAAACTGAATGAAATTATAACACTAGCCGACAATGGGATAAACAGGGAAATTCTCTGAGTTCCCTATTGTTCAACCTGATTATGGATGAAATAATAAAAAAAAGCAGGAAACTGAAGTAGAAGATCAACTGAATAGAGCAAACAGAGCCGCAGGTTGCCTGAATGCAACAATATGGAGAAATAAGAATAAGTGGTCTAAAAAGAAGACCACGAAAACGATGGAATGACAACTTACTGGTGGCACATTGAAAAACAGACAGAGTCATGTCTACATAAAAAGAAGAAGAAGAAGAAGAACGCATACTGCGTTAGTACAAATTGCTTGAAGTTCTGTAGATTATGCATGGGATGAAAAAAGAAAATGGATTAGGAAGTATAAAAACATTCCAGACACTATTTTTTGAAATAAGTACTTGTTACGAAGCATGTTGCAGAATAATTTGAACGAGCTTTCCGAGAATAGCTGAACGAATAATAAGAGAATATCCATAATATACGTCATAAAGAAGAGGAAGGGGAGGGGGGATTTTGCTCATTACGATGGTATACATCTAATACATCTGATATACAGCTAATTAATTATTCTTGTTATGATACATTCGTAAATATAGTTTTATAGTTAATTTTAAAAAATCCAGCAATAATATCGATTTTTTTTAAAAATCATTGAAAAGGGGGATCATGGGTTGCAATTACGAGGTCGACATGGGGGAGGACCTTAACTGTAAACGACGCTATAAAACGAAGGGGTAGGAGGGTATTAAAAAATCCAATTTTTTTTCGACGTAATTTATAAATGTTCTCTAATGTGGTAGAGGTAATGCCTTGAAGAAAAATATTAATCAGTATATCTACAATGATGAACGGTAAATCAAAATTATAATTACAAGTTATATTACAATATAAACTTTTTATCTTGTTTCCTGTTTTTTATTAACACATATATTAGTTTGGGATATAGTCCTGTCCAAAAAATATTTGCAAAAAAGTTTACAACTCTTACCCCCGTGTTTCCCTCTAAAACCCCCTCGTGTAGGGGTAAAAACTCAAAAATTCGATTTACCAAGAACCTGCATACTGTAGAAAAAAATGTTTTCAATAAAAATGTAGCTGAGATGATTTTGAACAAAAATGTTTATTAGCACTTTTTCTGTAGAATGAACCGTTCTCTCAGAAACAACGGTTGAAGCGACCGGCGATTTGGAATGTCAGTTGCGCGCGCGAAATCAATGTTAAGTAAAATGTGTATCAGTAAAAGCAGTACTGTCGACAGTAAAAATTCGATATCTTTAGATCAGAGTGTCCATCTACAAAAATCAAAATGCTTAAAGGTAAAGAAAGTAGATTTCTTGTGCAATTTTTTTATTTTGCCGCATATGAAGCCAGTTTCTAAAAATCTGTTGAATAAATAAACGTTATGCATGTTTACCATTTTTTACAATTCCCTTGAGATCATTAAAATTTATTACTTTAATTGACCGGTCATAGTAAAATTTTGATTTTTAGAGACCAATCTTAAAACCTATATGAAATTTGAATTTGGAGTTGTTGCAACAAATATGAGCCATTTGAAATATGTCTAAAAAATACAGAATTTAAACTTTACATTATAAACAATCGCACGTCACGAGAAATACCTCTAAGAAGATGGTTTTGAGTGTAATTTATTGCAGAAGATGGGTTGTTTTAAAAAACTTTAAACTTTAGTTTAATAAAAAAAAACAGTTTTAAATGTTTTAGATCGTTTGTAATGTGAAAGTTAAATTCAGCGTTTTTTAAGTATATTCCAAATGCCTCACATTTGTTTCCAAAACTTCTTGATAAATTGGTATCGATAAATCTCACCTGGGCTTGCAGAAACATAATTATTGATGAACAACATGGTTTTTCTAATGGGAAATCAACTGCAACAAACCTTCTCAATTACCAACAATACTTTTTGGGTGCATTTGAGAATAAAATTCAGGTTGACAGCGTTTACACTGATTTCTCAAAGGCCTTTGACCAGGTTAATCATAATCTTTTGGTCCACAAACTTCATGCATCTGGCTTTGGTGACCCCATTGTTAATTGGATTAAAAGTTTTCTGATGGGACGTACACAGCAAGTTCGTATTAACAGTTATATTTCAAAAGAATTTCATTGTTATTCTGGTGTACCACAAGGGTCTCATTGTGGTCCCTTATTTTTTAACTTGTTAATTAACGATATTGGTAAGGCTATCAAAAACTCACACTTCCTGCTATTTGCTGATGATCTTAAGATATTTCGTTGTATACATAATAAATCGGATAGAGATCTCCTGCAAGATGATGTAAACAACATATGTTTATGGTCAAAACAAAATGGTTTAAGCTTAAATTCAACTAAATGTTCTTGTATTTCATTTGGTCGTATAAAACATCTAATGGCTAATAGATATATTCTTAATTATGTACTCTTGGATTCAGTTACTGAGATTAGAAATTTGGGTGTATTATTGGATTGTGCATTGACATTTAGAAGCCATTTTCTTAAAATTAAGGAAACAGGATTTCGTAATCTTGGTTTTATTTATCGCAACAGTCATGATCTCTCACCTATTGTATTTAAATTATTTTATTGCTCTCTGGTACGCTCAGGTCTTGAATACTGCTCTGTTGTCTGGTCCCTGTTTCATCAAGTATACATTGATGGATTGGAGAGCGTTCAGAGGAAGTTTCTAAGATCTTTAGCTTTTAAAGCCCATACTAATATAAAAAATACTGAAAATTATTTCATAGATTATTCTATAATAATGTCTCATTTTAACATTGATACATTGAAGAACCGCAGGTTGAGAGCTGATATGTTATTTTTGTTTAAAATTCTGAACAATGCTATTAATTGTCCCTCGTTACTGGCCAATGCACACTTAAACACAATGCATAGAACTCGACACACTGCACTCTTTCATATTCCTTTTCATAGGACTGATTATGCTCGTCATTTTCCCCTGTCAAGAATGCTCAGCTCTTGCAATGACCTCCTATTGAATCCTTTATTCTTCTTCTTTTTGTGCCACTCCTATCGGAGATTGGAAATCATCAAAGCTATTCTGACCTTGTTTACGGCTGACCTAAAGAGTTCATTAGTGGTGCAGCCAAACCACTCTCTCAAATTCCGCAACAATGACATTCTTCTACGGCCTGGATTCCGTTTTCCTTCTATTTTTCCCTGCATTATATTTTGAAGTAATGCGTATTTATGTCCTCTCATCAGGTGACCAAAATATTCGAGTTTTCTTCGCTTTAGCGTTAACAAAATCTCTGGGTCTTTTCCTATTCTTCGTATTAGGTACTTCACAGTTTGTTATTCTTTCAACCCAACTAATCTTCAGCATTCGACGGTAGCACCACATCTCGAAACTTTCAATATTTTTCATGTTGTTCTGTTTGAGAGTCCAGGCCTCTACACCGTATAATAGCGTGTTAAATACATAGCCTCTCAGCATTCTTAATCGTAGAGGGATGCTTATATTTCTGTTGCAGAAGAATTTTCTCATCTTTATGAAGGTGGCCCTGGCAATTTCGATACGTCTTTTTATTTCACTGTTTTGGTCTCCAGTTTCGTTTATTAGAGTTCCCAAGTAGTTGTAACTTGATACTTTTTCAACTTGAGTGCCGTTTATACTAATATACGCTGGTTGTGTCATGTTTTTACTGAAGACCATATACTTGGTTTTTTTAATATTGATATTTATACCATAATTGTTGCAAGCAATATTTATGTCTGTAAGTAATCTTTGTAATTCTTCTACTGTTCTTGCAACTAGTACAGTGTCGTCCGCGTATCGAATATTATTTACAATCTCTCCATTAATTACGATTCCTCCGTTTGCTTGTAAAAGGGTTTCCTGACAGATGCTTTCACTATATACATTAAATAACAGAGGTGATAAAATGCAACCCTGTCGTACTCCTCTACGTATTTCTATTGCTTGTGATGTTTCAGTTTCTATTTTGATGTTAGCTTTCTGATTCCAATATAGATTGAGAATTATTCGCAGATCTTTATTATCTATGCCCTTCCTTTCAAGAATCTCTCTAAGCTTATCATGGCGTACTCTGTCAAACGCTTTTTCAAAATCGATAAAACACGTATGTACCTCCTGATTATCCTTTCTGCATAAACATTAATGCTTTTAAAAGGCAACTTAAGAATCTGACTATTAATCTGGATATGTGATACTTACTATGTGATACTGATACTTTTTTAAAATTTTTGTGATATGATATATTGTTTTAATGTACAAATTTTAACTGTTTACTTGTTTCTTTGTTATTGTTTTGATGTTTATTGTACATGATCTTTACTTTTTACTATTTTTTGTATTTTATTGTAAATGGTTCTACCATTTACAATAAAATTGTATCTGGTTGGAATGAATAAATAAATAAATAAATAAACTTAAAACTAAAATTTCATGTTGTAGGTTTTAAAGATTAGGCTTTAGTTATGAAAACTCCAGAGTGGCCGGTTTATAAAAGGAATAAATTGTATTAATCCCATGGGAATTATAAAAATTGGCAAAAATCGCGCCACGTTTATTTATTTAACGCCTTTATAAAAACTCAGTTTATTTGCGGCAAAATACAAAAACTGCATACGAAAGCTGCACTCTTTACCTTTAAAATGCATCTTAATTTTAGTCGATAAGACACTTGGATCAAAAAATATCGAATTTTTACCGTCGAGCTGATATAAATTTTATTGAACATTGATTTTGCGTGCGTAACTGACATTAAAAATTGCCGATCGCTTTAAGCATTGTTTCTGAGAGAACGGTTCATTTTATATAAAAAATGATAATAAACATTTTTGTTTAATAATAAACATTATTATTATTATTATTAACATTATCTTAGCTACATTAACATTTTTTATTTGAATAATTTTTTTTATGACGTACTGATTCTTCGTAAATCGATTTTTTTCCATTTCCCCCCTCTAAGCGGGGGTTTTAGAAAAAATCTCGAAAGTAAAAGTGGTAAACTTTTTTGTATCCTTTTTGGGCGTCCTAAAATTGACATTCTCGGCCAAATTCAGCTTGTTCGTATGATTTTTAGAGGTTCAGTGACATTTTCGTCTCTGACGACTGGAATAATACTTTTTCCCGATTTTTTTTGCCGACTATAGTATTGTGATAGTAATTATACAAACCTCTTCATCTTTTAAGGTAGATCCATTAAGACTAGAAGTGACTCCAGGTATCAGCATGGGAGCATTAGTAACTTTCACTAACTCTTCTAACAACCTACTCAGTTCATCTGAATGTACGTCAGACCTTTGGATGCCACTCTTTTCGGTTCTCAAAACCACATCGTTGTCGTAAAATTCAGGTTCGCTAAATTTCTTAATCAGTTTTTTAACTTTGTTTTTCTTGTTTGTTTCCTGTTGTTCGTTGTCGAGTTCGTCCAAGATCTGGTCTAAACTTTTGACAGGTTCAGTGTTTCTTCTCTTTGGGGGCAATGCTACTGGTTTGTTATTGGTGGGGATGTCGTGGAAAGGCGACAGTGCCTCTTGTTTTTGAGACTTTGGTGGTAAGAGAGGGCAAGATGATTCTAAAATATAGGGTAATAATTAACAAATAATCGCTATAATTAGATAATGACTTACCTGTCACATTTTCTTCGTTACTTTGTAAAACATTTTCATGTGTTTCTGCTATAGTTGGAGATATACTTCCAGTGGGAGATCTTAATTTTTCCTGTAAAGACACAATTATTATTTGAGGATAAAACTTGGTAACGTTTAGAACACTATAAGTAATGTAAAAAAAAAGAATAAATTACGGAACACTAGAAATAGAAGTATCTCTGCCAGCAATGAGCTCAAGAGACCTAGAGATAAAAGAAGTGGTACAGTAGGCGGTACTGTAGGCTAGTGTAGTATAGTTTATTTTACAGATTTTTATATATGGTAATAAAGCTGAAAAACTTTCCTGTTTCATGGCGATATTTACGTGACGCTCGCCTGAGTATTTTACTATAGAAAAAGTAATATAACATCAATATAGAAGCTTCACTTCAAAATGTACCATATATTATATAATAACAAACATAACAACAATCTCCACAGATGTTCTAGATGAAAAATGATTAACCTCAGCCAACACTTGTATAAGAACCACTAGAAAACGTAACGAGTAGGAAACAAATTTATTATTTATTATGAATTGAAAAAGACAGCAAATATTTGATTTCACGCAAACAATCCCTATGTATCTGTTGATACGTATTTCGACCTAATAGGTCTCATGCCTTCTGCCTTTTAAGAAGCAACAATAAAATGGCTTCAATACGGACGCGATAGCGACATCTAATTACAAAATCCGTAAAATAGTTTCGAAACACAATTCAGATTTCTGCTTATAATCTGAGCCTTCTAAAAATTGCAAGACAAACAGACGTGGATAAAAGATGTTAAAAGGAACATGGGGAATCTAAAATTTGCATTCCACGACATGTCTTTTACAACTAAGCAGAAATCCTTAGCGAATTGTGCTTCTAGTACTCACACAGAGTAGATCCGAAATAAAATGAAAAAGACAGCAAATATTTGATTTCACGCAAACAATCCCTATGTATCTGTTGATACGTATTTCGACCTAATAGGTCTCATCAGAACAGCTATTCATAGGAGTTCTCAACATGAAAAATCAATATTTTCTGCCTTTTAAGAAGCAACAATAAAATGGCTTCAATACGGACGCGATAGCGACATCTAATTACAAACGTGAAAAATCAATATTTTTTGCCTTTTAAGAAGTAACAATAAAATGGCTTCAATACGGACGCGATAGCGACATCTAATTACAAAATCCGTAAAATAGTTTCGAAACACAATTCAGATTTCTGCTTATAATCTGAGTCTTCTAAAAATTGCAAGGCAAGATAAAAGATGTTAAAAGTTCTTCACCTTGAGAACTCCTATGAATAGATGTTCTGATGAGACCTATTAGGTCGAAATACGTATCAACAGATACATAGGGATTGTTTGCGTGAAATCAAATATTTGCTGTCTTTTTCATTTTATTTCGGATCTACTCTGTGTGAGTACTAGAAGCACAATTCGCTAAGGATTTCTGCTTAGTTGTAAAAGACATGTCGTGGAATGCAAATTTTAGATTCCCCATGTTCCTTTTAACATCTTTTATCCACGTCTGTTTGTCTTGCAATTTTTAGAAGGCTCAGATTATAAGCAGAAATCTGAATTGTGTTTCGAAACTATTTTACGGATTTTGTTATTATTTATGGAAAACCTTAATGCAAGTTCTGGAAGAAAGAAAGTAATACAATAATAGGCCCATATGGAGAAATGTTTTAGTGCTATAGGAATGGAAAGAGACTGCTTGGACGTGTGATCAGTATTCGTTAAGAATATTTAATGTCTTTATGTCTAAAGAAACCATGTAATTCATAAATATACATATACAAAGCCAGTTATCAACTAAAAATCCATAATAGACGATGTAATTGTTAGACAAGAATCAATGATCAAGGCCGAAGATACGAAAGTATAAAGAGGAGCCACCTCTGGATCAGACCACCATCTGATGAAATCAAGAATATACATAATAAATAAAGATCACAACAGTCTAATAAAAATAAAATGTAATGAGGTTCTTCTTCTTCTTCTTTTTATATATACATGACTGAGATGATTGTATAGAATCACTCGCCAATCCGCTCGGCAAGCGTGGCGTTTTAAATATGCTAAAACCTCCCAAGTTGAAGATGTCGAGTATCAATACGAAATTACCCCAGGTGAGTAGAGCTATACACTCAGAATTGACTGAGCAATCAGTCAGCCTCATGGATTCTGGAGGAGGCAAATATTCGACTGAATCTAGTAAGAAAAACTACCCATCATTGCTTCGTATAGCCACTTACAATATAAGAACTATGAGGACCCAAGAACACCTTGACGAACTAGAACAAGAGCTCTCAAATATCAAATGGAATATTGCGTAATTGCGGAATTGGACTGTGCGAAACTCGCTTACCAGGAGAAGCATGTACCATCTTAAAATCTGGTTATACCAGCTACCCAGTTATACCAGTTACAATAGCTATACCAGAAAAACTCCGTAGAAAATCATCACATAGGTGGTGTAGCGTTCCTGATAAACAATCGAGCTCCTTATAAAGTAACGAAGTTCTGTGAAGTATCAAACAGAGTCGTATATATTGTCATCGCTTTGATAGCAGATACAGCTTACAGATAATACATGGATATGCATCGACAGGAAACTCAACAGACGAGGAAGCTGAATCATTTTACGAGGATCTGACAACAGCAAAGAAGTAAGAAAAATCACACTTCGTAATAATCACATGAGATTTTAATGCAAAAATTGGTACAAAAGAAGACGGCGATATACAATATATCGGTCGCTTTGGGCTGGACAACAGGAACGAAAGGGGTGGGATGTTGTACAACTACTTAAACAACGAAAATTTCTTTTGTCTCAATGTTTTCTTTAAAAAATCTAAACAATGTAAATGGACATAGATCAGCCCAGACAAGAAAACTAAGAACGAAATAGACTACAAACTTATTAAACGAGAACGATACCCTACCACCGATGTCCTGATTCAAAAACAAACGGAATACCAAAAAGAACTAAGCACAAGATTAAAATCAATAGATACACTAAAACAAATGGATATAAACGGACTAGCCAATAAAATAAAAGTAACTGTAACAACATTGGTTAATAAAATATGCACAGCCAAAACATCTAAACTCCAACCTAAAACAATTAAACTACTCAAAGAGAGACGAAACAGAACAGATCGAACGTCGGACAGCTTCAGAAGTTTAAACAAAAACGCGAAGAAAGAAATTAGGAACGATCATAAAAACTAGAAAAACAATCTAATAAAAAAAAATGAGAAAACATCACCGTCCGAGACAGAAAGGAAATAAGCGAGGCAATTAAAAAATTCTACACTAAATTATACTCGGTAAATACACAACCACAACAACGACACACTGAACGAACAATAATTAACACCGACTCTGAAGAAATACCGGACATAATCGACTTCTTCTTAACGTGCCCTATCAAGTCCCCTTGACGTTGGCGATTAACATGGCGAAACTGTCTTTGTCTCGAGCTATTCTAAATAGTTGCTCAGCTTTCTTTATTCCTGTCCACTCCCTGATATTCTTCAACCAAGAGGCCTGTTTTCTACCAATTCCTCTGCGTCCTTCGATTTTCCTCATCATAATAAGTTGAAGAATATTATATCGGTCTCCCCTTACTACGTGTCCAAAATAGGCCATCTTTCTACATTTGATGTTATCAAGCAGCTCGCGAGCAGCATTTGTTCTTTCAAGGACTGCCACATTTGTCAGCATAGCCGTCCATGGAATTTTTAGTATACGTCTGTGCAGCCACATCTCAAAGGCCTCCAGACGATTAATCGTGGATATTTTTAATATCCATGCTTCGACACCGTATAAGAGGACTGACCAAATGTAGCATTTAACCATGCGCTTTCGAAGTTGAAGTTGCAAGTTATCATTACAGAAGAATGACCTCATTTTTAAAAATGTCGTGCGGGCTATCTCGATTCTACATTTTATCTCTTGATCTGGATCTAGTTGTTCAGTAATACGGCAACCAAGATATTTAAAACTGGACACTCTTTGAATTATATGACCATCAACATATAATCGTGCATCTTGATGTGCTAAACGGCTAAACACCATGTGTTTTGTTTTTGAACAGTTTATGTTTAGGCCAAACTCTCTTCCCACTTTATCAATGGCA
The DNA here is from genome assembly GCA_918026665.1 of Diabrotica balteata. Lineage (NCBI taxonomy): Eukaryota > Metazoa > Arthropoda > Insecta > Coleoptera > Chrysomelidae > Diabrotica > Diabrotica balteata. Next base: position 109,435,767 of record OU898283.1, on the reverse strand, counting down.
TTTAAAAGGCATTGTAATCCTATCATGTCATCACTTAAAATAACTGTATCGTCTGCATATCTGATTGTATTTATCAGAATTCCATTAACTTTCACGCCCCATTCCAAATTATGCAGCGCTTCTTTAAATATTCTATCTGAATATAAATAATCGACTATGAAATAATCGACAATAAAATAAGAATGGCCCTAAATCAACTAAAAACGAATAAATGTCCGGAAGAGGATAAAATTACGGTTGAAATATTCAAAATTAGTTGCAGAAAAATGGAACAGGTATTAAATATTTTATTTAACAAAGTAATTGATGAAGGAAAGATTCCTCAAGAATGGTACAACTTAAAGGTTATTTTACCATTCAAGAAAGGAGACAAAGCAACATTGAGAATTACCGACCAATATCCTTGATATCACATCTGTATAAATTACTAACTAAAATCATAACCAACCGCCTAACACATAAGCTCGATTTCTATCAACCTATATATAGACCACTTGCACACCGTAAGAACACTAATAGAAAAATGCACCGAGTGTAATGTTCAAATTCATATGGTTTTCGTCGATTTCCATAAAGCATTCGATTCCATCGAATTATGGTCAGTGCTTGAATCTCTAGAAAATGCACAACCTAAATATAGATTCAAGATACACTAACATAATTAAAAACATATATGAAAATGCCAGCATGCAGATAAAGCTGGACGAAAGCACAAAAACTAATCTCATAAGACTACAACGGGGAGTAAGACAAGGAGACACCATCTCTCCCAAACTATTTACTATCTAGAAGACATTTTTAAGAAACTAGAATGGAACAACAAGAGTCTCAACAACAACTTAAAACTTGAGATTCGCAGATGACATAGTTTTAATAGCCGATAACATCCAAGAACTAAATGATATGTTGAGTTAAATGATATGTATTACGTGATATAAGTTACGCCTTAGGAGTTAGGATGGATAGCTTTCGATTTCGCATCATTTTAAACACAGATACAATAGAAATAAGAAACAGACCGGCAAAGACTTGCTAAGAGTATTTTTAAAACGGAATACCCCAACTAAATCTTTGTCAGCCATAAGGCATTAGCCATAAGTTTTACCATCTTTTGTGATGTTAGTACTTCTGGTTGCTTCGTCCCCCAATGATCATCTATCGTAGCAAACCGTTATCTCTATATATGTAACTACGTAAAATCAACTGAGACCGATCCAATTTTGCTGGTATTGGACAATCATTCGAACCATATATTATTGGATATTTATAATTTTTGCTCGCTTGTTCATTTAAGCATACATGCAAGTAGCAACTATAGAAAAGGGAATATCAGGTTTCTGAACAATCGAAATATTTCCTTTTAACCCCACTAAGTTTTCTGAATCAACACCATCAACATCAAGTGCGAAACAATTGCGAAACAGACAGCATGAACATCAAGAGCTACTGCGGAACAGGCACCATTGACATTAAGAACTTCTGCAGAGCTGACACCATCAACATCCACAGCCAAACCGGGTCCTTTACCTTCATACTCAGGTGTCGTTAAAGTATCACAAGTAGCTCCTATCCCAAATAAACTATTTAAAAAGTCTACTACAAAACAAAGAAATAACAATTAGAAATTTCGACTGCTACACTAGTGAAGGATATTTTCTTGGACAAAAAGCTACGCGAGATGCGAAATTGAAACGAAAAGTTAATGTTGCTAAGAATAAAAAAGCTATAAAAACTAATCCTATAGTAAGCTATGGTCCTGCACTCATACAAAAATAAATTTTAGAAAAAATCAACTTACTATGATAATGGGCATCTTATGTTCCAATATATTCTGCAGCTCGGATAACATCTGAACTGTTTTATTATCCGTAACAGCTACTTTTTCCACTACTGATGGAGGTACAGTTTCATATATTTCCTCATCCTCCTCTTCAACTTTATCCTTATTTTCCAGCTTCTCCTCATGTTTTTCTTTGTGTTTGTCCTTCTTTTTCCATACTCTTTTAATAAAACTTTGCCTCTTCTTGACTTTCTTGTTCAGTTTCTCTTCGTCGGCGTTTTCCTTAATTTTTTCGTGTGACTTTTTCTTCTTCGTTTTGGAACTCTTTTCTGGTTTGTTTTGAAATTGACTGGGTTCGGCGTATTCTACATTATCTTCAACGATATCTTCATATACTTTATCAGTCTTATTATCGTCGTTTCTGTATGGTACGGAATAGGCATTTTCTTCTTCTGTTTTTAAAAGTTCATTCTTCACATCATTTTCGTTTAAGTCTCTCGGTAGATCTTCTAGTGTGTGTTTGTTTGCTTTATCAACTGACGCATATGTGTCATTTTCCACAATAAAATCGTCTTCATTGTATTCTTTTCTGTGCATGAAAAAAGATCTAGAGTGTTTTAACTTCTTTTTCTTTTTTATGTCTTGCTCTGCAGTCTCTAGAGACTTAGAAACTTGTCTCGATTTACCAGAAAATAGAGAACGTTTACTTTTGTTATCGTCTTTCTTGATTTCTTTCTCATTTGTGTTTGGTACTTCTTTTTGTTGTATACTTATTGCGTACGTATCATTTTCTATAATATAAGTTTTTCTTTTATTTTCTTCTGATTTTATCCTTAAAGTATTAACGCCTTGATTTGGTAAAGTCATTGCTTTTTGTACAATATTTTCTATCTCCGTTTTGTCGATCACAATATCTTTATTTAATTTGTCCAAATATTCGCCTGATATTCTTTCGTAAATATGTTCTACCGATTTTGATTCTTCGGCTTTTGGTCTTAAATCTACATCTTCATCCGATTCGTAGTGTAGTGCAGTCCTCTCTTTTTTCCGGGAAGCCATTTTACTCAAAGTATCTTTTGGATTGCAATATGATTGAGCTCCCATTTTTTGAAGTCTGTGAATAATATCCTCGCTGGAGTTCTGAGAAGATTCTGACTCGGGCGTGGAGTTTCTTAGTTGATCTTTGGATTGTGGGATATTCTCCATTGAGTATCTGAAGTGGCTCATCCTGTTGCTGGTTTTATTGGGATGCATTTCGGCTATAATCGCTTGCATCCATCGGTTTTGTTCCTCCAGGTTTTCTGCCCTCTAAAAAAGAAAACAAATATTTGGTAGTGTTTCATTTAGTGTTATTATTTTGAGGATAAGGTTGTTTTAGGACTTACTGCTATCTATATTCCCAATATGAAAGGTAAAGAGGGAAAGAAAGAAAGAAATAATGACGGAATGGAAAAAACATTTTGAAGAATTATTAAATGGTGAGGTGGACCACGAAGCAGTAGATACTGGACGGTTGGAGAAAATGCGATAGTTGAAAGGCAGCCTACAGAGGAGAAGGTGGTGACAGCAATACAAGAAATGGTCTGGTAAAAATGACATATGCATAGAAATGATCAAGTTTGGTGGAGAACAACTACGAAGAAAAATATATCAGCTACTAGTGCAAGTATAGGAAAAGGAAATAATGCCATCGGAGTGGTATGAGGTGCGCATATGCCCTCTGCATAAAAAAGGAGACAAATTGAAGTGTGACAACTATAGAGGTATAGCCTTACTAGACACGGTATACAAAATCTTGGCAAGAATATTGAGAAATAAACTAAATTGCTACACGGAAAGAATCCTACATAAGTATCAGGCCGGCTTTAGAACGGACAGATTTATTGTAGATCAAATCTTCTCATTAAAGGAGATACAAACGACTTGTTATGAAGGTAAAGTTCCCCTGCATGTTTTGTTTGTGGGCATTTTAGACAAGCGTATGCTATAGTCGATAGAGTCAAAATGTATCGAGCAATGGAACATTTAGGTATACCAAAGAAACTGATCTGGCTAGTAAAAATGACATTAAATAACTCTAAGTGTGAAATTGCTTGGCAGGGTCACATATCAGATCAATTTACGGTTGCAAAAGACTAGAGACAGGGAGATCTTTTATCCACTACATTATTCAACGTAGTGTTAGAAACTTTAATCAGAAAATGCAACATGAATGTGGAAGAAACAATCATGAAAAATAAGCACCAGTGCTTGGCATTTGCTGACGATTTAACGATCCTAGCAAAAACCGAGAAAGAATTAAGAAGAGTTGTGAAGAAAATTATCGAACAAGCATAGAAATTCGGATTGGAACTAAATGAAGACACAACCAAATATATATGATCATGGGAGGGACAGAAGGGATAAAAGAAGACTTTAGTGTGAGGTTTGTAAGTGGTAAAAGCTACAGTTTTAAAAGGGAGGACAAATTTGAATACTTGGGTGTAGTTTTCGATAAAAATGGAAAAGAAGAAAATATATTTTTACCAATGTTACAGTTGCTGTCCTAGTTTGTATTTGAAAAACTCCAACAAGATTGGCACCTGGCTTAACTATACATGGTGGACCAAGGCTGATGGATCCTTTACAGGGTGAAATACTCTCGTAGTCGTCTTTCGATCGGTAGTAAAGTAGAAGTCCGCCTTCCAAAACGAACCAGTACTTCTTGTACGATGTGATCATTTTCTGAAACAAACAATTTTTACCATTTAGCTCAATAAAGGAAAGGAAAGGTAAAAATAAATATAAAAGTTTTTGATCTGCTTCTTCTTGTTCTTTTTTTAATGTAGAGATTAACGTTTTTCTTTTTAAATACTGTTTTTTTTTCTTTTTACTTACTTGTTAAAGATATAGAAATCACAGCATCAATAAACGAAGTTGAATTGAATACTTGGTGTTCATTTGTTGAAGTAGTATAAATTCTATATTAGAGGTAATGGATTTTAACAAGAGCCATGAGTCATGTCTATTCAGTACAGAAGTTTACCTGTTATTTTCAAGGTCAGAGCTCTTGTCAAAATCCAGTACTTCTAAATATAGTGACATATCCATGTTTAATCCCACTCACAAACGGATCAAGAAATATTTATCCTAGTTTCGTGTAGTTTGAGCCTACAGTTCATTTTTAGCAGCTTATGATCTGATCCCCGGTATGCTTCAGATATAGCTTTTACGTTTAATACTGAGGTTTTCCATCGTTTTCCAATATATAGACGATTTTATTTTTGTGATCTTTTATTTTTACCAGTATACATTGCTAACCTTCTTGGGTGGTATTTATAAAGTGTATTAGTTATCACTAAATTGTTTTCACTGGCAAACTGTAGGAGATGTTTTCTTCTATGTTTCTAATGCCCAAGCAAAGGAAACCGACAATATCTCTCAAAGTAATTTTAGTTTTTCCCATCTTGGCCCTAAAGTCTCCACTTTCGTATATACATTGCCACAGTTGTAGTTTTATATCCCTTCTTCGCTTTTTGTATGTTTTTGTCTGCATGCTTTAGGGTCTCCTCTGACCACTTTCTTAAACCCTCACTCCCTCTAGGGCTGTGATTGCAACAGAATATAATAGTAGAGAACGACTGGATCAAGATTTAGCTAGTTATTTTGACGTAAAGTAGGTATATGTGAAGTAAATACATAAAGGGAAGTCATTGATTAAATTGAAATAAATTCTTTAAATTATATAAATTAAAATGCATGAAACATAATAGAAATTGAATGGAAAATTTAAAATTTTAATGCTTCTATAACATACTTTACCTTCTTTCCTTTCTTCTCTAGGTAACCAGATATTTTGTTACAATTTTTGCCGTTTTTATCCATAGTAAACGCCTGAAATAAAAAAGGATATACATAATTATTTACTCATACACAGCTTGTTGTTTTAGTATTTTTAGAATTAGAAACGAAATTATCTAGAGGGCCTGATATTAATACGTTTATTTTCTGTCATAATAATTATGTCAAGCATCAATACTCGTTGTTTCTGAACAAAGAACAAATAATTTTTTTGAAAGTTCCCGAAGGTTTGCAGGTTTGCAGATTTGCTACAATATATCTACCCAATTAAAAGGAGAACATATTGAAAAATAAAATACTGCTGCGCTAGCTTCCTAACAATTGAATGTTCTGGTGTTCGATAGCCTACCATTCGAGAAGCCTGTGGAGCAATTCCAACAATCAAAACGAGACTGCTTCGCCAACTAGATTATTCGATGGGTCCAAGCAACATTTCGAAAAGAGGTTTGTCTAAGATATAAATTTGTCAGTGTCAAATAATAAATATATATCATATCATAAATTAAGTGTGTATTTTAGTATTATTGTTAGAAGACTAAAATAACTACAAAATTAATGGGAAAAACCCCGTAATTGGCTGTATACCATCGTTTAAAAAAACACAGAAGTTAAAACACTTCACAAATGTGTATTTAGGTATAAAACAAACAAGTTAAAACTTTTTAAAAAAGTGTCGTCACATTTAAAGTTCTGGCAGAACGTTTTCGATCACTACGGATCATCTTCAGTGCCTCGTATTTGTTGCTAACTATATAAATATGGTGTCTATAAGACTACCATGTTTGATTTGGTAACGTGTCACATTTTACATTAGGTAATGTTGATACTGTAGGTCGATGACAATGGATGTATTTAAAATTTATTACTTTAGGGACTACATGTCTCCTAAGCTCGAGTACTTGCACGTTGTCAGTTGAAGCGACGACACAGACGTCTCTTCAACTGACAACGTGCAAGTACTCGAGCTTAGGAGACATGTAGTCCCTAAAGTAATAAATTTTAAATACATCCATTGTCATCGACCTACAGTATCAACATTACCTAATGTAAAATGTGACACGTTACCAAATCAAACATGGTAGTCTTATAGACACCATATTTATATAGTTAGCAACAAATACGAGGCACTGAAGATGATCCGTAGTGATCGAAAACGTTCTGCCAGAACTTTAAATGTGACGACACTTTTTTAAAAAGTTTTAACTTGTTTGTTTTATACCTAAATACACATTTGTGAAGTGTTTTAACTTCTGTGTTTTTTTACTAAAATAACTGTTAAAATTAAAGACTAAATAAATTAACAATACAAACAGTGCAATACTATCACTTAAAGATTTTATTTGGTTCTATAGTAGTTTTTCACTTCATCCTCGTATTTTAATATTTAAAATTGATTGCATATTTTGTAAATTTATAGATATTTATCATCGAGAATTTATGGTTGTTTTATTGGGGATATTGTATAATGTACCAGCGATTTTCATTAATCTTTATATCAATTTAAGGCCACTTACAAGTATAATCAAAAGACATGTAGGTGTTAATAAAGATGATAGTACATTGATAGAATTAAGCTACTAAGGGAACTAAACTATGAACTTATAGCTATTTTACAAATGAGTCCATTCACTTATATTGAAATGTTTAGTATCAGGTTTAAAAAGTTCAAACGTAATTTTTAAACTTACGTTAAGAAATTAGTTTCGATCATTTTATTACATAATAAAATGCAAAGTGCTTTACAGAAGGTTAACTTAAATGATAAAGGTCTCAGATTAATGCGAAACTTATATTGGAGACAAAAAAAAAATTATTTAAAAAATTCCTTTATGAACGGTATAAAACTCTATCGAACTAGATCAGGGAATTATAGTTTATTCGTCTTCCGGGTTTGGACCGTGTCATTTGTGAGTGACCCAAAAGTGGGTTCATCTCAAAGTGGAGATGAACCCACTTTTGGGTCACTCACAAATGACACGGTCCAAACCCGGAAGACGAATAAACTATAATTCTGACTCTGGCCGTGGAAGCCTACGATTTCATTAGATCAGGGAACGTTTTTGGAATAACTATTTCATCATCAGTGCTATCTGTATGTACATATTTGAAGCCACTAAATATGTGGGCAAAAACCCTTTAAAAGTAGTTAGATTAACTTGGAATTACATCTTTGATAGTAAAAAACTAAAATGTTTAAGTTATGAATGGAATTCGTCACATGGTAACATAGGACTCCACTGGGGTTGCTAGTCTTTATACAAAGTGTCGGTAAGGGAGTTTGGAATGAAGAGGCATTTATCCATAATGGTTAATGAGAAGAAATTGAACCTTTAAACCATTACAAACAGCTTGGTTGCTGGATTGACTATGTGCTTAACCAAAAACAAGAAATTATAACGAAAATTGCTCAAGCTATAGATGGTAAGATTCGTGGTCTACTATGCGATACACATATCGGTATCAAACTAAGATTGAAACTTGCAAAATGTTTTGTTTGGTCTGTTGTTCTCTGAAAAGTTTTCTTCAGTCTGTTTCAATTGTACTGAAAAGCACTACTATAAATATAGTACATAGGTAGAAGTATTGTCACTGTAATTTTATACTTAGAGTATTGCTTTACAACGTTAGAGTAGGTCAGCATCACGTGTTTACAAACATGTTTCACTTACTAGTCGTGATTGTAAACCAATCACAACAAATTGTTAGACAATAAAGTAATATGGTGACTAAAAATACATTTTATTATTACTTCAATTAACTAACAGTCCAAAATAAAGCTAGGCCTGACACCAACCTAATTATTAATATAAGTTAACTACTGAGAAACCTTTGCCACCATAACTGCTAACTAACAATGATGGAGACGGCATATAAAGAAGAAGAACAGAAGTATCATCAAGTCTTCGTATTCTTCTCCGTTTAATAATATTGTGTTTAATAATATTGTAAATCTTCTTGATTGTTTAGCCTTTTTACTGTTCCCGAAAGGCTGAGATCAAATTGTCGTCTTTAAACTGAGTCTAAGCCCATCTTATCTCTTTTTATTCACTTCATTTTATTTTTCTTCAGGGTGTTTCCCAGATTTTCACTGACACTTAACATATTCGCTGCCCCCTATCGCCAAAAGGAGTTTTGCGTGCATGTATTAGGTGCCACTGTCGCCAAGGGCGTTTTGTCTTACTTGAGCGAGGCGCCACTGTCGCCTTGTGTCATTCACTAATTTTGGAAATAAATAGGTTGTTTTACCAGTCAGCTCTACGCATAATTACTTCTTGTATCTAGGCACCTAGATAAAGGTTCAATTCATACATTTTTGACTCTGGCTTTTTATCTTAAGCTTTTGGTTTACACTGGACTGATCGATGATTTTGGAGGAAAAGGACACACTGAAAAATTAGTGTTGCATTTATTACAGAGAAAACGTAATGTTGGACCTGCTGTTTATATGGACATTTTCTACAATTCTTTCGAATTAGCCAAGAATCTTCTGAATACTAAAGCCCGTTCTACTGACACTCTAAGACTTAATAGAAAACATCAGTTCAAAAGATATTACACAAAAAATACTACTTAGCCAAAGACGAAACCAAAGTGGAAGAATATAAGGGACGTCCTATAGGAAACTAGAAATAATATGCAAGAGGCTGTTTCAAAATAAGGAGTCCATAAAATGAAACCAGAGTCTATAGTTAAATATGTATAATCAGTATATCTGTGAAGTGGATCATCAAGATAAACTTATTGCTTATTATGCATGCCAATGGAAAACAGTAAGATGACCTACTAAAATTTATATACATAGTCTTAAGATGATGTTGATAAATGCAGGCATCTTGTACAAGCAATATTCCGTGAAACGAATCAACTTATGACTATATGACTTTCGTATGTCAGTCATTAGAGGTATGCTCTTGTTTCTTCCGACCCCGAATGGCTATTAGGTTTCCGAGGGCAGACGGGTCACTATATTTCCTTCTATTACACACTCTAGAAAGGCAACGGGAAACCACCTAGAGCCTAATTTTCCCAAGAAACAATCATGGAAATGGCTGATAAATACAACGGCCCCGAGTACGGGCGCTCCTTAAATGGAGCAGGGGTGCTAAGAATCTCCCGGTCAGCTAGAAACATGAACACATTTTCTAAAGAAAGAAAAATAGGTACATGGAATGTAAGAAGCATGTACGAACCAGGAAAAATTCATAACACCATTAAAGAAATGAAGCGTCTAAATATAAGTATCCTTGGAATAAGTGAAATGAGATGGCCGGGGTCTGGAAAAGTAACTGTAGATGACCACGTTGTATACTATTCAGGAGAAGACAGCTCAAAACACAAAAATGGTGTAGCAATAATTGTGTCGAAGGAAACAGATGAAGCTGTAAAAAACGTCGTCCTATTCTTAGACAGGATACTGATGATACAAATACAATCAACAACAATCAATGTGAACATATTACAAGTATATGCACCCACACAAGACTATGAACAAGAAGAAATTGAAAAATTATATCATGATTTAGAAAAAGTATTAGCACCTACAAAGAAACACGATCTCAATATTATCATGGGAGATTTTAATGCAAAGATTGGTGAAGGTGAACAGGAAGATGTCATAGGGAAATATGGTCTGGGAATACGAAATGAAAGAGGAGATATGTTGGCATCTTTTTGCGTAGAAAAGCAATTAGTAATAATGAACACAATTTTCAAACTTCCAAAACGTCGTCTTTACACCTGGAAATCACCAGCAGATACACCTGAACGAGTTTTTCGTAACCAAATAGACTTCATATGTATAAATAAGAGATACAGAAATTCAGTATTATCAGTAAAAACATATCCAGGGGCAGATGTACCAACAGATCACAATATTTTAGTAGGAAAAATAAGACTGAGATTAAAAAGAGTTACAAGGACGAATAAGCAAACAGTTACTATTGATAGAGAAACGATGCTAAATGATATTGTAAAACAAGAAATAACTAGTATATTAGAACAAAAGATGAAGTTAACATCAAGCAAAGAAGAAAGTACTGAGGAAAACTGGACGAGAATTAAAGACATCTTAAAGACCGTTCAAGAAACAAAATTGAGTGCGCTAAAAGCAAGAAAAAAACAAGGGTGGATGACAGAAGAAATACTGAGACTTATGGATCAAAGAAGAGAAGTCACAAATAAAGATAAAAACGAATACAAGAGGATCCACGCAATAATCAGGCAGAAGATAAGAAACGCGAAAACACAATTTCATAGTAAAGAATGTAATGAAATTCAACAATATGAAAAGAAACACGATACATTTCATCTGCACAAAAAATTGAAAGAGGTCGCTGGAAACAAATGGAAACAAGTATCCCAAAGTTTAGAAGACAGAAACGGACACAGAATATTAGACATCAATGAAAAGTTAAAAGAATGGGGATACTATATTTCAGAATTATTTGAAGATGAGAGAGTAGAACACTATACACCGATTGCTATATCAGGTCCATCTATAACAGATAGTGAGGTAAGACGTTCAATAAAAACGGCAAAAAATGGAAAAGCACTTGGCCCCGATGAAGTAAGTGCTGAAATACTAAAGTTTTTGGGAGAAAATGGAATTAAAGCTCTGTGTAATCTCTTTAACAGAATTTATGACACTGGGATATTACCAACTGATTGGTTAAAGTCGACATTTGTTACAATACCTAAGAAACATCGTCCAAAGACATGCGGTGATTATCGGACAATAAATCTGATGAGTCACGTTTTGAAAATCTTTCTGCGAGTAATACACAGCAGAATTTACACGCTGTTAGAGGACAGAATTAGCAATACTCAATTTGGGTTTAGGAGTGGCTTGGGTACAAGAGAAGCCTTGTTTAGTATACAGGTGCTAGTACAGAGATGCAGAGATATAAATCAAAATGTGTATATTTGTGCAATCGATTTTGAAAAAGCTTTTGACAAAGTCCGACATAACAAAATGCTAGAAATATTGGAAACAGCTGGATCGGACGATAAAGATCTACGAATAATTACAAATCTATACTGGCATCAAGTGGCAAGAATAAAGGTTGAACAAGAACTGTCGGATGAAATAAATATAAAAAGAGGAGTGAAACAAGGCTGTATATTGTCGCCTTTACTTTTTAACTTATATTAGGAGGAAATATTTAAGGAAGCCTTAATGGAGACAACCGAAGGTATTATTGTGAATGGAGTAACCGTCAACAATATTAGATATGCCGACGATACCTTAGTCCTTGCCAATTGCGGAGAAGACCTTCAAAATCTAATGAACAAAATAAAACAGACTTGTGATCAGTATGGATTAAAACTCAACGTTAAGAAAACTAAATATATGATAGTTAGCAAACAAAATTATATACATGATGACGGTATAAAAGTCGGAGATGCCACACTGGACAGAGTAGAGAAACTCGTGTATCTCGGCAGTAATATCAATGAGAGCTGGGATCCAACCGCAGAAATTAAAAGCCGAATAGAACAAGCCCGAGCTGCCTTTGTAAAAATGAGAAACGTACTTTGCAGTCACGATCTTAGCATTGACCTTAGAGTTCGTATGATATCTTGCTACATCTTTCCTGTCCTGCTGTATGGAGTAGAAGCGTGGACCCTAACTGAGGCTATGCTTAAACGCTTGACAGCCTTTGAGATGTGGGTATACAGATGACTACTGAAAATAAGCTGGGTCGACAGAGTTAGAAATGAGGAGGTCCTTAGACGGCTGAACCAAACAACACAACTGGTCAATATAATAAAGAAACGCAAGCTGAAATACTTCGGTCATATTATGAGACACCCTGAAAAATATGATCTTTTACATCTGATCATTCAGGGAAAGATCGAAGGTAATCGTGGTCCTGGTAGAAGAAGAACATCATGGCTGAAAAATCTAAGGCAATGGTATGGAAAATCAACTACATCGTTATTTAGAGCTGCTGTCAATAAAGTCACGATAGCGAATATGGTAGCCAACATGATATCCAACGATCGATAACGGTCATGGAACTAGAAGAAGAAGAGGTATGCTGACTTTAGAACTAACTGAAGAGCCATTTGTGAAGTAACGTATTGTGACTAAACGTCAAAAAATGTGTTGTGAAATGTGAAACACTCCCGGCTTTTGTTTGGACTGTTGCATAATATAGCCCATAAGTAAAAGTATTTTTTTTATTTCATTTTAAAAAAGTAAAGTAAAAAAAGTATTTAATTATTTTTCCAATTATTGTACTATGACGAGAGAGATTTAATTTCGATTCAGAGCCTCTGTCTATATGTTCTGATGATACCTTTTTTTTGCTTGCTCAAGGTGGTGGGAAGACTTAATGTCCGAACTGCAGAGCTGAAGGCTCCACAGAACAGTGCCGGACTCAAGCCAGAAGGTCCAATGCCAGGTTCGTTACCAGCTAAAACAACCACCGCCATATTCTCCAGAGAACGCCAAATGAGACCATCCTGTGGGGACTTACCATCTCTTTGGCGCCTGCCAGACTTATGCGATCACCTTTATGCAGGAAATTCCTCGCTCTAACACACAGTCTTCAAGGTATCAATAAGGTGTACCCCTGATGGGTACATATCACAGTTCTCTACAATTGAAGAAACACTCGACGCTCTGGAACAAACCACGCACGCTCGAAGTCATTTCTTTCTACAAACAGTCTGGATATATGCCCAGATTTAACTAGGCAATACCCCTCTCAGGTTACATACACACAGACACACACGCTCTGATGATAGCTAATGAAGTTTAAAAACGTATAAGCGGATGGCAGATGACCTACATTGAAATTAAATCTAAGACCGTGTTTCTGTTTATATATATTTTTTTAATTTTTATTTATTTATTTTTTATTTATTTAATTAACGGATATACCATTTTTACAGAAATATGATGTCAACCTTTAAAAAGCTTATACATAGGTTGCGTTAATAAAAAACAAACCAAAATTAAAATCAAACAAAATTCAATTAAAGTTATTAAATAATGCTCAAAATCTCTCAAATGGTTTCTTAAATGTTGCTGTAGATATTCCAAATAACTCTAAACTATTGCTGTGCTCATTGGCAGTTCGTAAAATTCTTGTAATGGGTTCATTTTGGCCATAATTCGTACTGTGGAATGGAATGTTGAAAATCTCAGTGTTACGAGTTCTTCTAGTATTAACATTAAAATTTAATAAATTTAGTAACTCTGGATCTTGAACATATCCATTTATAATTTTAAAAAGGAAACATAAATCCGCCTGACATCTTATATCATGTAGTGATGAGATATTTAGTATTGACAGTATATCATCATATGTGTATTGCTGTCTAATAAAACCAATTTTGTAAGCACATACCCTCAAAAATTTATTTTGAACTCTCTCGATACTGTTGATGTCACTGTTATATGAAGGAGACCAAATGAGAGAACCATACTCCAAAACTGATCGAACTAAACTAAAGTATAACATTTTTAAAGTTTGTACTGAAAACTGATTACAGTTTCTAAGAATAAATCCTAACATTTTTAAAGCTTTAGCTGAAGTTTCGTTAATGTGATATTTAAAAGTTAGTTTAGAATCAAAATTTATACCTAAATCTTTAATATTATGACGTGCCTCTAAAGGTACATTATTTATACAATAATCATAATTTAAAAACTCTCTTGATCTTCCAAAAGTAATTTTAAAACATTTTTGTATATTTAAGTATAGCATGTTTACCTCACACCAACTAGCTAAGCTTTTAATGTCATTCTGTAATAAAGAGGCATCAACTAGGTCATTAACTATTCGAAATATTTTAAGGTCATCAGCAAACATTAGAAATTTACTATTTTTAATCACTGAGGATATATCATTAACAAATATATTAAAGAAGAGAGGCCCAATATGCGACCCCTGAGGAACTCCTGAGGTTACAGATACTCGTTGAGATAAAAAATTTCCATATCTAACATACTGACATCTACCCGATATATAACTACCTATCCATTCAATTATTTTACCTCCAAATCCATAGCCATTTAATTTAGCAATAAGCAGATCATGGTTAACTGTATCGAAGGCTTTTGAGAAGTCTGTGTAGATAGCGTCAACCTGACCCTTCTGTTCCACTGAATTAGCTATAAAATTCGTATACAATATTAAGTTCGTGCATGTAGACTTACCTTTAGAAAAGCCATGTTGTCCAACATCAATTAAATCTTTACAATTCCATGTCAAAAAGTTATTTACAAGACACTCAAAAAGTTTGGATAATACAGATTGGCTACAAACCGCTCGATAATTCTCAACATCATTTTTATTACCAGACTTGAAAATTGGTGTTAAATAACTAGTCTTCCAAAGATCAGGAAAGATGCCGGTACTCAATGAGGAATTAAATAAGTAGCAGATAGGTTTTACAAGAGTGAAAATGCAATGCTTGAGAACATAAGCTGGCAAACAATCTGGTCCAAGCGATAATTTCCAAGGCATCTTTAAAACACTATCAATCATGTCAGAGACCTCAATACTATAATTATTCACATTTACACTCTGCTGATAGTTAAAAATTGGGATCTGATTAATTTTAGAATTAGAATATGTAGTTGAGAAAAACTTACCAAATAGATTGACTATGTCTTGAGCATTATCACTTGTACTATCACCGTAGAACATATTAGATGGCAGATTATAACTTTTACGTTTATTATTGATATATTTCCAAAAATGTCGAGGATTAGATAGAATCCCATTCTCAATATTATTCAAATAGTTACTATAACATTGAGAGGAGACTTGTTTAATTTTATTTCTTAACTGAGAAAATCTTAATTAATCATCCCTTCTACCAAACAATTTATACTGCTTATGTAATTTCTTTTTTAAATATATCAACTTCTTTAATTTACCATTAAACCAAATCGGAAACGAACTTGTTTTAAAATTTTTGATCGGAACAAAGAAGTCAAAACCTGTAAACATAAAATCATAAAATACTGCTAAGCTATAATTCACATCATCTGATAAAAGTAAGTCCCAATTTAAACTTGCAAAGTAATCATTTAGTCCGATGTAATTTGCATTTTTAAAATCATAATAAAATTCCTCGTAGTCCAGTTGATCATGCTTTTCAAAACCAGTTAATTCTACAATTATAGGTGAATGGTGGATACTATTATCAAATAGTGAATCAAGTGGAATAACTACATCAACATTATTTAAATTAGTAAATACTAAATCTAGAAAGACATTATACGACTGTTAGGTAAATTGTTTATTTGAAACATATTAAAATATCCAAAAGAATTTGCCAAATACACAGCAGGATAGTCGTCAGGGCATTCAACATTTAATCCAAAGTTGTCATTACTCCAGGAAGCATTTGGTAAATTATAATCACCACACAGTAACAAGTTTTCACACTTCTTCTTCACATATTCAACTGAACTGCAGTGCAACATGTATACATTGAGGTCGAATGCAGGAGGGATATAAACTCCACCCAAAACTATGCACTTATTATTAACTTTCAGTGATACAAAAATTTGTTCTACTTCACAATCGGGGATTATCACTTTCTGCGCACTTATGTCATTTTTAACAGCAATCAACACACCTCGACCCCTAGTTTTTCCTGTAGAAGCAGGATTACGATCATTTCTAAACACGTTATAACCAATAAGTCCTAATTCTGCATCGCTATATTCACAAGTTAACCAAGTTTCCACCAAAATGATTATATGATAATTACATTGAGCTATGGCAATTTCCAGTGACTTTAGTTTTGTTCTTAATCCACCAACATTTTGATAATAAATTGATAACGGAGGTGCACTTATATGTTTCGTTGTGTCTAGTTTTTTTGTGTGGAATTATCATTTTTGCAAATTTTAGGTATACCTTTAATATATCGTATAAATAAATCTTTCTCACCTTGTTCTTGGCGTTTTTTGAGGTCCTCTTTAACTTCATTGAGTTTGTTGAGTTGCTGGGGAGTTAAATCAGAATTAATAAATATCTTCCTTTCTTTGGCAACGAGGCAATTTTAAGTTCGAGGTGAGTTCAGTTTCCTAATATTTTTGACTCCTTTCGGCGTCAGGTGAAGTATAGGAATTATCACAGTAGGTAGGAGCTGGTGACGCCTTTAGGCGTTTAATGTTTTTCTCCCATCCTAAACCCAAATTTTATTTTTGAACTAACCTTGAAGATAATTGAGATACAAGTAATATACAGTCTTCAAATGTTATATTGACTTCCTAGTAACATTACTGAATATATTTGTGGCACCATGAGTAATTAATAAATATGTGGCAGTGAATGTGTTAATATGTTTATCGCTTGTATTCGTGCCTCTTACCGGTATTAATTTGCAATTTCTCAGATAGCCCTTTCGGTCTCTCTTTTATTCTATTTTTGATGTTAATTTTTTTATATTTATGTTTATATTATTAATAACACCATTAATCAGGAAGGTTTATTGCTAATTATGTCGAGTAAATTATTTTAAGCAGAATATCAATAGAAAGATTTCATTATTCACAAAAATACAAAAAACTGAATAAAAAATTGACTGTAAAACCTCAAACACAAATGATACTATGTCCAATTTGAGCATAATTCTTGTGAGTTGTAGTTCAACCAATCACAATCAAGCACGCAGGTAACAATTCAAAATTTTTCTTTATAGTATTTAGCTTAACCTTACAATATGATTATATTTTTTTGTATGTTATGCGTTTCAAAAGGTTATGAAAGATTTTGATCGGTCATTCTGCTTGCCTGCGTCGAATAATAGATGACTTTCATTTTTTCTTTTTGGTTCGTTTGTCTCCCCAAGTAAACTGATGGTTCATGTTCGTATACACCGACACTTTTTTCAGGCATGTCCGATTTGTAATTTCAAAACATTTAAGATAGTTTTATGTTTATTAATGTATCTTATAATAAAATATTATTTACATCGTGACCTTATTTTAAAGGGGTTTGTACTTTTGCCGATAGCAAACCAATTAAATCTCCGGAAAGTGGCTAACTGATAGTGAGGAATAAGTCACAGGTGATTTAAAAAGTCAGCCAGCTCTGCGAACGAATCCTACCTCCTACATATTATGGGAGCAATAAAGCAGAAGGAGAAGGCTGAAAGGCGGGTTTTCGCGCTTTTAATCAGAACACACCAGAATAAACAGAACCCTTAAGGCCGGTTTTTACGCTACATCTTATTGTACGTTTTGTTGTATAGGACAAATCCTTTACAATAAAACGTGGCATGTAAACTGCAAAACGTACGTCTTGTCGAATCGAAATGAAATCCAAGGTCAGATCTCAGAAATGACGAGAGAAGCATGGTTTTGCGAGAACTGACTGGATAAAACTTACGTGAAAATGCATGTTCAGACAAGTCGTCCGATCTTGACTGAGTTGACGTCTAGCTCCACTGCAGTTCGCTTCATTTTTCCAAAAAAAAGCCTAGTAATGTCAGATTTGCGGCAATGCATCCACGATTTTCTGGAGAAATTTGTGAAGTGTATAAAAGTTTTTAAGTAGTTCTATTTTAAAACCAAGTAGATTGCATTACAGGTTTCAGGAATTATTTGGCTTAACGCTGGTTTGGATATTATGGTTGTAAACTCCAAGTCTTTGAGGCTGCGTCCTGTTGCAAGATATCTGAGAGTTGCTGTAAGTGTTTCATGAGGTGTATGGTGTTACCAGCTCTAGAAATTGACAATAGGCTGAGGTGTCCATTCGCAAATAATTGCGCCAGTCATCTGTTTCGCATCTTAGTTCTTTCAGTAACGAGAGGTGGGAATACTGGCTTCCTTTCAGAAGCCACTCTTGTCCATCTTGTCTTTTCCCTCTTCATCCCCTTTTTCCTCAGTCGTAGTATTGTTATAGTTGAAAAAGTAAAAGAAAGCAGCCGTGTTTCCTCCATAATAAAAAAAATCAAATATACAAACAAACTTCAAAATAAACAAACTTCACACAACTTAAGACTCTGAATAAGAAATGAGGTAGAAAACGGAAGGGAAAACGTAGTGTGTACGCACTGGACAAAACGTACATTTTGTCGTACGTTTTATATGACCCATAAAACGTGCAAGAAAACGTAGCGTGAAAACCGGCCTTTATAATACGCATGAGGAGGCGTGGTAAGGTACGCCTCACAATCCCTAACATAAAAGACGCACTTAAATGATGGATCTCATTCTCTGTAGGCCCAAATGCTTCTGTACTGGGTCGCTTTCGGGATCAAGCCAGTATGGCGGAGGGTGCTAAGAACTTTATATAGCGACACATAATTGCCGCTCGCTATCCAATCAATCCAGAGTTGTAGAACTGAAAAAAGAAACTGAAAATATAAAACGGGACATCATAGCAGTCGAAAGACGAAAAGATGAAAAGGTATTGGAGGTATTGTCAAGAAACACATTCTACTACCGAGGAACATCAATGGGCAGAACAGTCGGTATTGGATTCCTAATCAACAAGAAATGGAAACTGTTATATATTTATAGAATTATAATAAATAAGACTCAACTAATTTAACTAACTTATTTATTGACACACTCACAGTTGACATGACATGGATTACCTAACCTAACATAACACATAGTGGCCTCTTTCTAAAGGTACATTCATAACAATCTTCCCCGCTTAAAAAAATAAAGAAAATAATTATTAAACAAATGTTACAAATTTAATTTTGTAGGAGCTTTAATTACTCTACCTGAACGAGTAGCAGTAACTTTTGGAGTAGTAGAAAGTCTGACCTCAGTTTTATCAAAAATCCTTTCAGTATTTTCATTAAAATCATTAAATTCATTCTTATCATTACTAATAGGACTCTCTACTGTTTCATTTGTTACTGATACTTGTCTCGACATTACATTATTAGGGTTTACATTTGTAACTGATTCTTGCCCAGAATCATTTACAACTTTTTCAGTAGTGGAAACTATCGGTTTTTGTTCAGTATAGGTATCTTCCTCAAATTTACATTTACGAATATCACTAGCATGTACAAAACTTATATTTTCCCCTATTTGTACAAAATATGTTGACGCACTTACAACTCGTACTATCTTACCCCTGGACCATAACTTGGTTAATTTATTCTTTACATATACATCTTCGTTAACATTATATAGTTTTATACCATTAGATGAACTTGAATCTGCAATATGGGTTTTATTATTAGGTTTAATTAAATCAAATCGCGTTCTAGGCTTGACTTTAAATAAGTTCTCTGATGGACTAATGCCTGTAACCGTTGATGGTGTATTTCTATATGTAAACAAAAAATTTAACAACTGGCTTGCAATCATCTGTCTTGTTATTAGAACGCTTCTTCCAAAATTTAATGTTTTGTCCAATCCCTTTTTTACAGTTTGCACTGCTCTCTCCGCAATGCCATTACTTTGTGGGTGATAGGGTGGTGCCTTTATTGGTTTGATCCCATTGGCTTGGCAAAACTGTACAAATGCACTAGAACTAAAGGGTGGTCCATTATCTGAAACCAATTCAACGGGTAACCCAAACACAGCAAATATTTCTTTTAATTTAATAATTGTTTCAGAAGCATTTGTACCCCTGTCCATCATTTTAACATCGATCCATTTAGATTTATTGTCTACTACTATTAAAAAAGTGTGATTATGCTTATGAAAGAAATCTATACTGACTCTATAAAAATTATTGGGAGCATTTGGCCAAGGTAAAAATGTACTAGAGTTAGAAAAGTTTTGTGTTTCTTGACAAGTACTACAAGAACTAATAAAATTTTCAATATCATCTGTTAACTTAGGCCACCAACAGTAAGATCTAACTAGCATTTTTGTTCGTACTACTCCTAAATGCTGTTCATGAAATAGAGATAAGATATTATTACGCAAAGAACTAGGGATCACTACTTTGTTTCCTGCTAGTAAGCAATGATTTTCAACTGATAATTCATGTTTCCTTTTAAAAAAAGGTTTCAATGAAACATCTGATACTGATTCAGGCCACCCAGATAATGTATAATCTATTACTTTTAATATTAGCAAATCTTTCTTAGTAGCATTCATAATATCTTCACAATTTAACGGAATACTATTAACTAAACTGAAAGAATAAAGAGAACTTGAGATTTCTGTTTCTGATGTCATCGGAAGCATCGATAGACCATCAGCATTTGCAATCATCTTTCCCTTTTTATACTGTATTTCATAATCATAGGCAGATAGAATAATAGCCCAACGAGTGATTCTAGATGCTGCAGCTACTGGAATACTTTTATTCTTTCCGAAAATAAATTGTAAAGGTTGATGATCAGTCAACAATACAAACTTTCGACCATATATATATTTATGGAAACGTTTTAAGGCAAATATTATAGCTAAACTCTCCCTTTCCAAATTAGAATACCGTTGTTCAGCTGTTGATATTGTACTAGATGCAAACATTATAGGTTTTAGATCACCATCTATTTTGTGGCTCAGTACTGCTCCAACTCCATACCCACTAGCATCACAAGTAATAACAATTGGAAGGCGAGGTCATAATGAATAATACATCATTTGACATTAGTTAACTTTTTACTCTGCTGAAAAGTTTGTTCAGCTTCCTCAGTCCATTCAAATTTCGTGTTTGCTTTGCATAGGTCATATAATGGTTTAAGCTTTGCAGACAACACACTAATAAATTTCCCATAGAAATTAAGAAGACCTAAATATGATTTTAACTGTGTTACATTTTCTGGCGCTGCTGCATTTTTAATACATATGACTTTTTCTTCCGTTGGATGTAGACCACCTGCATCTATAATATGACCCAAAAACTCTACACTTGATTTATAAAATTTACATTTACTACCATTTATTTTTATGTTGTATTCCTCTAATTTTTTTAAAACATTAATTACATTTAAATGGCATTCATCTAAAGTTGTACCATGAATTAAAATATCGTCCAAATAACATTTAGTCTTTGGGAGATTGGCCAGCACTGTATCCATTATTGTTTGAAAAATACCTGGAGCTGAGCTTACCCCATAAGTAAGTCTATTATATCTAAACAACCCCAAGTGGGTGTTAATAGTAAAATATTCTTTTGATTCTTGAAAACCTAACTCTAAGGAATTTTCCTCACACTCACTATGATCATATTGCACTGTGTTCACTGAATTTCTTTTCCTGCATGCACGACTGGTGTGGCCTCTTTTGTGGCAATTGTAACACTCCCAGTTCTTCGCAGGACAACTTTCTGGGTTATGATTCCTTTTACACCGATAACATGATTTCACTGGCACTTGTTCAGATGATGATTGTTTTGGTAAATTTTTGCTATTTGTTGCACCCAACTTTGATAACACTGAATCTGACTCCAAAAATCTTGATTGATCTACCGTCTCCATACTTTGGGCTTCTTGAAGAGCTCTTTCGAATGTTAAATTACTTTCAGTCAGTAATTTCCTTCTTATTGTATCTGATTTCAATCCACAAACGAACTTATCTCGTAAGGCATCATTTAAGAAGTTACCAAATTGACAGTGCTTGGACAGGTTTTTCAACTTTTGAGCATAATCTCTTAACGGTTCATTTGGCTCCTGTTTGCTTAAATAAAAGTTATACCTCTCTGCAATGATTAATCGTATTGGACTATAGTGCATAATAAGAACATCTTTCAATTGCTGATATGTTTTCATCCGTGGTAACTCTGGTGCTAACAAATCCTTTAATACCTCATACGCTTCCCCTCCCATGAAAGTACTATTACCAATTAAAGCCATAACTTCCACGGCCCGTAGATCCGTCTATACTCGTCGCCAAATATGTTATATATTTATAGAATTATAATAAATAAGACTCAACTAATTTAACTAACTTATTTATTGAAACACTCACAGTTGACATGACATGGATTACCTAACCTAACATAACACATAGTGGCCTCTTTCTAAAGGTACATTCATAACAGAAACGAAGAGTAGTAGAAATAACTAGTATCTCAGATAGACTAGCTAGCTTAAACTTAGAACTATCAAATTGTACAAATATACACCCCAACGATTACTCACACTGACGAAGAAATAGAGGAACTCTACAGTAGGAATCAGTCAATATCTGAAGCTTAAATACCAATAAAAGTCACTTCAAGTATTGAATTGGTGACTTTATTGCCAAAGTGGGAAGGAGAAACGGCAACAAATAAGTCTTGGGAAAGTTTGGAGTAGCTTAGAGAAATGAAACGAAAGAAAGACCGATTCTGGGGAGAAAGAGCCATAATTATATGGCTTTGATTTCATCAGAGCAATAGCAAACTTTTGCTTAAAGCTATAAATATTTCATTTCAACAGCCCAGAGGACAGAAAACAATTTGGTTAATAGTTTAGTTCTTTTCCACTAAAGCAAGTGGCTAGCACAGGAGGCAGAACTGTGGAAGAGGATAAAAAAACGATATTACGAACACCCTTTGTGTGCTTATTTAAATTTATAAATACGAAGCGCTTAATTAAGGTTTCTAAATTATAATACTCATATACAGATATCAATAATTAAAATTAACAATTTGCTATTAGTCATTTATCAAAAATTTGTAATGATACGGAAGACGAACAAGTATAAAGTGTTATCTAAAAACATTTTTCATAAAAATAGAACAATGACTTATCGTTTTCATTTTCGTATATCCTGACTTATGCAAAATTGCATGTCTGCCTACGTGTGTCATTCATTAAATCATATCCAGCAATAAGCAATGTACGTTTTCACTTTCAAGATCACGCACGGAAACTCCAACATAAGAAAAAAAGCAACAAGTGCACTGGAATAAATCGAATTAGTGAATAGCGACACGCAATTTTCTTAATTGATTATTATTATTGGTCAATTAGATTCGCTCGGTTGTGCAATGAATTTAAGCGTTAATAAATAACAAATGTACGAGGTTAGTTTACCTAAAATATCAAAGATTCAAAAAATAGAATTACAATTAATAGATTTTCTAATCAAATATATAGTCTAGGAAAATAAATTTTTCTTAAGACATCGTAATATAGTTCAGGCTATGACGGTAACACTAAAAAACCTCAGAATTTTTTTATATCTATCAAATTGCTTAAAATTTTGACAGTAGTTAAAAATAACTCAAAGATCAAAATTATATCCTATGGCAATATGCGCTTTTCTGGGAGTGGTTACTACCCCAACTCAGGTAGAAAAAGTTTATCAAAAAAAAACATGGTAAAGTAGATTTGTTTAGCAAATTCTCAATTGTCAACAAACGCACGTGTTGATATTCGCCCTCTCATTCGCCAAGAGGCTATTAAATATAATTTATTGCCTTAACCCAGACGGATTCTCATTTTACAGGTCCAAACTTGCCAGTCTGTTTAAATACAAATTGTAGCGTGTTAGATTTTAAGTTAATATATTGTGTGTTTTATGTTATATGTTACAGTTATTGTTAAGTTATTTACTGGTCGTGTTATTTTTTAGAGTTTAGTTTAAGTGTTTAGTATTAAGTTTTATAATGTGTAGTGAACTTTTAGTATCCAAAACAAAGTATTTGTTAATCAAAAGTAAAAATAGCTTGCGGTAATCACTTTAAGAAAGCTAAGAGAAACCAATACTTTAATTTATTGATGTTTCGAAAAGTTTTATTTCCTTTTTAGTCCATTTATTCATGGTTTTTGCTGTAAATATTAAAGAACCGCTTGGATTGACATGAAATTAACATTGACAAAGAAAAAAAGTTATATTAGCTGATGATAGCTAACAATACTAAGTTATGATAGCTAACAGCAAAGAAAAATTGATTATAAGTACACCCTTTGTAGCTTTAAAAATAAACTACAAAGTGATGCATATTAAATTCGACAATCCTTTGTGGATGTTTGCAGCTCGCGTTTCCTCTCTTCCTCTCATGATTCCTAGCAGCTTCCCTCCACCTTTTGAACCTTAGAATTTTGAAGCTCCTTCTAAATCATCATTTAAAAAAAGATAAAACCTGAACAGCATTGTCTGTGAGTGTTAAAATGAGGCCGAAATGAAGATTAGTCGGACCGCGTGGAGGGAAACTAAAAATTCAAGTAGGTACTTAAAAATGAAAAATAATTTCAAAATTCTATAAGTTTCTGTATCTCCAGTTCTAGTTGATTGATTCTGATCTTTTTTAATTCGTGTGTCCTTTTTGATTGCATTACAAATGCAATATGTTAATACTATTTAAACCTTTGTTTTTTTTTAATAATTAAAAAAAAATTTACAAAAAATTCCAAAAAAGTTTTTAATGTATTCTAATTGATTTTCTATTTTATAATACAACTTTTTTATCTTTAAAATAATACTATGTTCATTTTAATTATTATAAAGAAATTAGCTGTGAATTTAAAGCAACAAATACATTTAAAAATTTTTAGAATATACCATCTTGAAGGTTTTTCTATCTTTGAACAGATAAAATGTTTTAAGTATTAATAGTGCAGTCATTAAAGCGAAAAATATGGTCTTATCTCCGATTTTCTTACTGTGAACCGATTTGCATGAAATTTTGGAATTAGGCTCATCTTACCTTTAACTTCAAAAGTGAAAGTGATCTGGACTCCGCAACCACCCCTTCTCGGGGGTGATTTTTTTCAAAATAACCTCGGATATCGATAGAAGGCTTAATTTTAAGCAAAAAATCATCTATAAAGTTTTTTAAGAACTGCAATTAAAAATTCGCCATTTTTTCACGTTTTTTATTAGTTTTTTGCAAATATCTCCAAAAATATACATTTTGATAGACAATTTTATAAAAAACAAAATTGTAGCAGGTAACAAATGAACAATTTGGTTTTTATAAAGTATTAAAGTTTATAAAGTTTTTATAAAGTATATAAGTGCAATATTAAGCTAGATATTAAAGATCAAAGCAGTTTTTTATTTTGTCTGAAATTTAATCGATGTGGCCAATGCCATCTAGCGGCGAGCAGATGCATTTTAGGCATTCTAATAAAAAAGGGTATTGTAGTGCTTGAAATAAGCTTTAAAATGAGCACTATTAAACGTCTTTTGCACGTAAAATAAGTGAGCTGTATTGCAAATAAGAGGAGCAAATAATGTTTTTTCTTTTAAATCAATGGGTTTCATAAGTGCCATTTCCTTTCATTTTCATGCTATCACAATTTATAGAAAACCATTGTAAAGGTAATTAAGAGAGCTACAACATCCTTTATTGCAATATATAGTAAAAAACCTTTTTCTAAAACGGTGAATGGTTAAAGGGCTTAATGGAGGCTGTGATTGCGCTGCCACGCGCTCTTTAAACAATTATATCTCCGTCATTGTTTGTTTGACAGAAAAAACAGGAAAACCAAATTGTTTGTCAGAAAAATACCTAAATTTTTTATTGGTACACTTTTATACGTATCTGTCGTCATTTTTGAGATATTATGAAAAAAAGATGTTTTTTTAATTTGAATTTTTTTTAATCGTGACTTTTTTGAAAAATATGTGTCCTGAAGCAGCCAAACTGATACAGGATATCAAACTCTTCATGATAAAGTTAATCCTAGGCGGAATACAATTAATTTTATTTTTGGTGGAAATGCCACTGATGAAACACATTGACTTGTTGACTTGAAACTTAAAGAAAACACATTAGATGCTCCTCTTATTTGCAATACAGCTCATTTATTTTACGTGCAAAAGACTTTTAATAGTGCTCATTTTAAAGCTTATTTCAAGCACTACAAAATCATTTCTAAAATGCATCTGCTCGCCGCTAGATGGCATTGGCCACATCGATTATTATTTTTCAGACAAAATAAAAGGCTTTGATCTTTAATATCTAGCTTAATATTGCACTTAGAATACTTATAAAAAACCAAATTGTTAATTTTTTTACCTGCTACAATTTTGTTTGTTATAAAATTTTCGATAAAACGTATATTTTTGGAGATATTTGCAAAAAACCGATAAAAAACGTGAAAAAATAGAGAATTTTCAATTGCCAATAACTTAAAAAGTATTGGATTTTTCGAAAAACTTTATAGATGATTTTTTTGCTTAAAATTAGACCTATCGATATCCGAGGTTATTTTGAAAAAAAAATCACCCCCGAGAATGGGTGCGGAGTTCCCGCAAATCATTTTCACTTTTAAGGTCGCGGCATATTATCCTGCACATATAGTTTCCGGCACATAGCGTTTCGGGTCGAGCAATCAAACTGCGCGTTCACATTTTCATAGATAGAACGTTTCAGTTTGGTGCGGTAAAGATATGTTCTCGCTTTTCGCGACAAAAATTATATGCAATTGCTCTTCTACTTAACGATGAAGAAAGAAAAACTGTAGTAAAAAGAAGGTATGAAGTACATTCAATGCTAAGAGAAAGGAAAAAGGAAGAATTAATTGATGACGATGGAAAATATTATGGATATTTTAGAATGAATAGGATTTAGTTTAAATATATTTTAAATTTAATTACACCTTTATAAAACAAAATACTACATTTAACGAAGCCATACATATCAAACCAAAGAGTACTTTTAAAAAAGAAGAGGTATCACTTCTGTGCAAAAGTCCTAATGTCCTCTAAAGTGTTTATCACTTCCGTGATTAATTATCACAAAGCAATTAAAACACATGCATAAATGACAAAATAGCCTCGAAAATTATTTTTTTTAATTATCTATATCAAAATCAGACAAATCCTAAATAAACAACGAGGAGAAAACGACGAACCCCTAATTCACATTATACGTACGAACCTGTTACGACCCGTTACGTAGCAGTCAGCATCAGTAAAATATTGTTTTCGAATATACTGAACGAAAACGTTAGGTGTCTGTAACGATACCTTCCGGACAGTGTGAGTTGTTCATATTTAAAACCATTTAAATGATATTTTTCGGAAACTAAACGCTATGGGCTGAAAAAGCAAAGTGTATGATAATATGCCACGACTTTTAAAGTTAAGGGTAAGATGAACCTAATTCCAAAATTGTATGCAATTCCGTTCACAGTAAAAACATTCGGAGCAATAATGCTTTAATAACTGCACTATAATAGATACTTGGTTAAATGAACGATAATTCCTTTTTTCTTCTGAATTAACCTCGTATTAAAAATTTCGCTCATTATTAATGGTTTTATGGTGAAAAATACCGTCATCTTTATCTGCACGCTTTCAAGTTGAAAGACGAATCATGAGATAATATAAATTAAGAAGTATGTCTGATTTGTATAATCCAGCATCATCATCTTTTATAATGTTTTAAAATGAATTGGGTAAAACGATATAAAAATCAAATTATATACTTGTCAGGTTTAAAATCAAAACTTAATCAAATATGATTTGTAAAATATGTAAGTAACTTTGAAATATTTGTGAGTGTGTGTGGAGAAAGAAAGTGATGGCACTAGACAAAGAATCTTTTTGCCACAGAAAATTGTTATAATGATGTTCTGGTAGGCTAATGTTGAAATAAATTAAACCTAAATATAGGCTCCGAGTCTGTTCTCTATGATTAAGACAATCGAAAAATAAGTGGTCCAAATCCCGAAAGATTTATTATTACAGGGACAGAAGGGAGTTTCATAGATTCCAATCCTATGCAGATGCTCTGGAAATAGGCCTTGGTTAAGTTTTAGACGGGTTATCGAGGAATGTACTTTATTATAGTTAAAATTAAAATGGGGAATATTTTTTGGTAAGCATGGATGAATAGAAAAGTAATGGTTTCTTGAAGTCTTCTGAACCTCTTTATATTTTGACATCCATCTTTCCCTGCCAATACTCCTGATAATAGGAAAAAGATCCTTAAAGTCGTAAACATTTGTAATTTTGGATATCTCAGATGTATTTTTTGCCATACTGTCCACTAATTCGTTTCCAATTACTCCATTGTGTCCTTTAACCCACAGTAAATTAACTGTTTTTTTTTTGGAAATTTTGGTTCATGTAATAATTTTTTGATATCAAGTATAATTAAGTTGTAAAAACTATCTAATGGATGGCTACGAATAGCTTGTAATACTAC
This sequence comes from Diabrotica balteata, assembly GCA_918026665.1. Classification (NCBI taxonomy): domain Eukaryota; kingdom Metazoa; phylum Arthropoda; class Insecta; order Coleoptera; family Chrysomelidae; genus Diabrotica; species Diabrotica balteata. The sequence continues at coordinate 109,407,159 of OU898283.1, read as the reverse complement.
CTGCAAATTTAATACTATTACGATGTTCTCACAATAATGAGTGACACACCGAGTTAGTTAGTTAGTGCTTTCTGTATAGCAGCAGCCTCGGCTGTAAAAATAGAACAACATTCAGGAATTCGATATTTCTCAACATAATTGCTGTTATGAACTTGTTAAATACTACGCTAAAACTTACAACTAAAATTTAACAAGTGCTAATAAATCAGAGGATAGGTTTAGCAGATGAACAATAGGATATTCGTACTGGAAGATCTCAGGGTTCTTCCACGAATTCACCAACGAAGAAATAACATCAGCCCTCCGAGACATGAAAACTGGAAAGGCGCCTGGTTTGATGGGATACATCCTGAGTTCCTACTACAATGCGGTCAAAGGACAAGAAAATGGTTGGCTGCGTTCTATTTACAGATCCTTAGAACTGGAAACACACCAAAAGCTTTTAAAAAGAGCAAAATAATTGCTGTATTAAAACCCAATAAACCCCACGATAAAGTTGAAAGCTACCGTCCTATAATACTTCTCAGTTGCTGCTATAAACTGCTGGAACGACTTATCCTAAACCGAATAGGTCCACAAATTCTTGAAAATATCCCACTCGAACAAGCAGGTTTCATACCTAATCAAAGCTGCGCAGATAAGGCCCTAAGTCTAAGCCCTAATCTCATGCCAAAGAATATTGCAACTAATAAACAACATGCTCTCTGATCGATACTTCCAAGTAATCCACGGTAATGACATAAGCAAACAGAGGAAATTAAATAATGGAAGTAGATGAAGTATACTACCCCAAGGATCAGTCCTTGCTCCGATGCTTTTTAACTTATATAACTTATATATATATATATATATATATATATATATATATATATATATAAATAAATATATATATATAAATAAATAAATATATATATATATATATATATATATATATATATATATATATATATATATATATATATATATATATCGGACCTACCTGACACGGATGGAAGAAAGTTTGGCTACGCTGACGACCTAGCAATAGCAGTACAACACAAACAGTTTGAAGTTACTCAAAACGTGCTAACAAACGACCTCAACAAACTATATTAATATTTCACAAAATGGCGCCTGATACCCAACTTAAATAAAACTGAGGTAAGCTGTTTTCACCTCAATAACAAACAGGCAAACCAAAAATTAGAGGTCAAAATGAGAAATGTAGCACTACCCTACCAACCCTAACCAAAATATCTGGGGGTTACCTTGGACAGGACTCTCTCGTTTAAAAAACATTTACAAATAACTGCACACAAAATAAGTAGTGGAAATAACCTTTTCAGAATCTTTGTGGTACCAACTGGGGCGCATCTGTGGACACACTACGAACATCTGTGCTAAGTTTGGTTTATTCTGTGGCAGAGTACTTTAGCAGCTTAATATAGCAATGAGAATGATTAGCGGCTGCATCAAGACTACTCCACTATATTGGCTTTCGATCCTTAGCCATATTCCTCCGCCTATTCTACGAAGACAAAAGGCCTTGATAACGGAGTATTCGAAAGTAAATAGTAACTTGCAACTACCAATCCATGAAGACATTCCGAGTTTAGCAGCAAACCGACTCCCATCCAGAAAACCACCCATAAGAACAGCCCAACAGCTAACAGCAGATGATTTCAATGTTACCTCCAAATGGCGCACGCTGTGGACTGAGGAAGCCCCACCTGAAGTATCCAACCTTATTGACCCAAAAGCCTGATGGCTTCGATCAGCCACGAAACATATGGAAGAGCCTAAAACGAATTAGAACGGGACATGCAGTATGCGCACACAACACATAAATGGGGAAAACAGCCTACCTCCAGCTGCGTCTGTGGAGCTCCAGATCAAACCATCCAACACATAGTGAAGACATGTGAATTGAGGGCATATCGAGGGGACCCAAAAGACTTTTTCAAAGCTACGCCTGCAAGCCTTGAAGAGATAGCTCAACTTGAATTAAAGATATAACCTTATCTGTTTGTATTATCTTATATTTTATCTGTATTATAATTAATTATTACTGTATTTACTCCATGTATTGAGCCATACGCTAAATAAATAACTGGAAGATGAAGACACTACCTCTATTATAATATTAATTTACCCTAATCATTAGACCTTTGTACTGCTGGTATTTTATTTATTAATAGTTTGTCTACTAATTTATATAAGAATAGAAAGCATAAAACTGAGAGTAACGATACCATCTGTAAATCGGTATCACTAGTTAACGAGTATGATCCAAATACAAAGCACGCCGAACGTAGTTTATAAAGGTAACCAATTTTTATGGTAATCATATACATTATCATTCAGTGTTTATTTAAGCCTGTAATAACAATAAATTCAGGCTTTCTTTCCGCATTTTCGATGTACTGGTGTAATCATACTTGCCATATGGTATCAACTAATTTCATGCCTACTGATCATTTATCTATTTCCTTTTGATTTAGCGAAAGTCAAATATTATAGAGTGTATTCTATAAATAGAAGTAATTACTTTTTATGATTAAAGAAATTTTCAAATAAGAAAATATTTTCATATTTCTTCATGTTTTTTATAAAACCAAAAACAAGAATATTGATTAGAGAAATTGATTCTTTTATGTAAACTTATCTTATTAGCTCTTCACCCTTGAATCAGATATATGTATGTATCGATGGTTACTAATATGGTACTAAACTGGTAACTTCAATTGACCCACAATAATACCTGCTTTATAGTTTTTCTAACAAACTTTCAGGGCAAGTCACACTTTAAATTCCAACATATTGATGTTACTGTTAAAATTAACCAAATTTTAACATATTTAATTATACACAATGTTGGCTATAGTCACATTTAGACACATACCTCTAGTTACATTGACTGCTTTCTTCAGATTTCCGTCTTAATATGTTATTTTAATCAGTTGCTATCCCGAAAATGTTATATTAATATACCTTTTAAAAGGAATTTTTTTAAATAAAAATTTTGTTCAAATAATCCTTCGAAAGAAGACTTCACCTTAGAAGAAGAAGCTATTAATACTTAACTAACAATCCTTCACGTTATGCTTCTAACAGAGTCTTAATAAAGACTGTTATAAGACTGAATAGTTCATGAATGTAAAGTCCTGACAGGACTATGACATGGGACCCGGCACGAGGTCTCGTGGCAGAAATAGAGGGTAATCACTTTAGAATAGATTACTATTATACAAGAAAGTAATAAAGATGTGGTCAATGAAGCCTACTGCTTAAAAACTAAAATAAGTTGTTAGAAATAATAAGACACAGTAAAATTCCTATAGTGTTAAATTGTTTGGGAGATGAAGGACGTGATGTGTTTTAACGAATGCACAGAGAAAAAAAATTGTGAATTTGGATATGTTCTAGACTCAATGATCAGGAATAGATTAGTTTTAGAAACAATCAATAAAGATTTACAAGAAAAAATGTTGCAGAATCATGAGTTAACCTTACAAAGGCAATAAACATGTGTCGAGCGTACGCAATTTCAAAAATACAGTTTAAAGAAGTTTAGTCAAGTTAAACACATAATATTTATTCTGTAAAATGGGTAAATGGTAATCAAACAGCAAAGTGAAAAGCTTCAAAACCCAACTTTAATAGTGGAAGAAGTAAAAGATGACAACAGGAGGAAAAGTGGTCAAATGTGGTCAATCTCATGAGTTCCGAAGGTGACCAGCATTTGGTAAAATGTAATAAGTCTTTGTATTAAAACCACTTCGAGAAAATGTGTAACAACACTATCGTAAGAGAAGTTCAGAAGGTTCAAGAAATATATAAATAAATGAAATAAGAAATGGTCTGAAAGGTTAGTAATAAAAGAGACTTTAAAATAGATACAGCGGCACATGTAAACATTATATCAATCTACTTTTTGAATAAAATCAATAAAAATCATGATATAAATCAGTGCAAAATGAGGTGAGAAGCTTTTGGGGGATTTTTAAATAAAACTTGTTGGTATTATTACACTAAAAAGTTTATTTAAAGGGAAAATATTTCAACTAGAATTTGTTATATGGAGTTGAAGATAACCTTATGCCAATTTTAGGTTAAAATCATGTTTAGATTTGATACAAAGAGTAGATAATATAGATTTAAATATAACAAAAGATAACTTTATTAAACAAAATATTAATGTATTCACTGGATTAGGTAAATGTCCTCAGAAATGTAAACTAAAACTCAAAGGTTTAGGCTAAGTTCCCCCGAAGAGTCCCTTTAGCCATTAAGGAGATTAAAAAATCAACTGTTAGATTTAGAAAAACGTGGCATTATATCTAAATGAGAGGGTCCTACAGAGTGATTGAGCAATTTGGTTACAGTTAAAAAACCTGATAAAACATTTGTTTGGATCCTAGAGATTTAAACCAAGCAAAAAGGAATATTGTTTAATACCTACTATTGAAGAGATATGCAGTAAGTTAAAAAACAAATGTTATGTTTCTGTTTTAGACTTTAAAAGAGAGATTCTATCAAGTTCAGCTTGATGAGAGGTCCAGTAGAGTTCGTGCATTTGGAACTCATTTTGGAATTTGGATATTTGATGGGACTTTCATTTGGGCTAAATATTGCTCTTGAATTTTTTTAAAGAATTAACGCCAAAAACTTTCGTGATATTGATGAATGTCTCATCTATTTTGATGATCTTTTAATATTTGGAGATAGTCTTAAAGAACATGATAAAATCCCTAATAAAGTATTAGAACGTGCTAGAAATATCTGAGTAAAATGTAATCCTTATAAGATACAGTATAGAATGCCAGAAGTAAAATATTTAGGAAGTACATTCGATAAAGATGATATGAGACCTGACTTAGATAAAGTTAAAGCTATTATAAATTTGAAAGAACCCAATAATAAAAAAGAGTTACACAGAATACTGGGCATGATCAATTACCATCGCAATTTTATACCAAACATATCCCGTGTATCAGCTCCATTAAGAGAAATAATGTTAGAGAGCCGTTAATACTAAGAGAAATTCCAGTACTGCTATTTCAAATGCTAGCGGCTGATATTTGTGAATTTACGGGAGAATCGTATTTAATAGTAATGGAGTACCTCCCAAAGTAGATTGAAATTGTTACGTTGCAGTCCAAAACATCCCAGTCAATATTAAATTCGTTTAAGACTATGTTTGCCATTCACATTTCTTTGGAAGTCATATCTGATAATATCATAGAGCAAATGAACAGGCAGAATGAGCCGTTCAGATAGCTACAAATATTTTCAGAAAGTGTGAACATCTTCAGTTGGCCTTATTAGAATAATAGGAACAATCCTATCCCCAGCACAACTCTTGAATAGTCGTAGAGTTAGAGGCGAACTTCCAGTTTTACATGAAAAATATTTACCAGAACAGGTAGACCTAAGAAGTGAAAAGAATAAATTCGATAATAAAAGAAAATTGTACAAGCACTACTATGATAGAAATACAGCTACAAAAGAAGAATTTAGTGTAGGGTATAATGTGGTTATAAGAGAAGATGGGCAATGGAAACTTGTTCTGGTTAGAAGATGTTTACAAGAGTCAAGAACATATGTCGTTGAGAAAAAAATCGGACACTGGACATCGAAAAAAATAGCTATCGCTTGAGACAATTTAGTAATATGTCTAAACATTATATTCACCTAGCAGATGGTTTTGATCACAATTAGAATGACAGACCTTCAACATGAATGCCCTGTGAGAGTGCAATACCGAATCAGTTTACTACCAGAAGTAAAAGATTAATTAAACAGCCATGTATATATAATGATTTCGAGACGTAGTAGTTTTGCGATCAGTATTGTTATTAGTCTTTATTTTAGAATGTTTTTATTTTTAGTTTATTATTGTAAGTTCTATATTTTATTGAAAGGAAAAGATGCCATGAGACTGAATAGCTCATGAGTGTAAAGTCATGTCAGAAACTATACAAGAAAGTAATAGAGACGTACAACAGTCAGTCCTAAACATTATTACATATTTAAATATAAATCTTAACTGAAATTGATAGGACGTCACTATATATTGTATTTATATTTTTCCAATTGTCTGTTTTCCTCGATTATTGCTTATGAACCTTAGAAGAAACATTATTTTGATAAATAAACCATACTTCATAATTTAGCAACTATTGTTTAGAAAACACGTTTAAAAATATTCCTAAAATGACGAAATTAAAATTCTTGAAAATAACATATAAAAGGAAACGATTAAAGTTTTATTACTACCAAAACAATGGTTTCGAGAAGTGGACCAACCTCTATGGGAAGGGTCTCGTCTATGATTTCTTATTTTGTCTAGAAGATCGCCACAAAAATGTTATTAAGTGTAATTGCCTAAAAATTGCTTACTTTCATTTCATTCGATCACGATAGGCGATTATTGTATACCTAAATACCGTCTTCAAACCACATGAAAAAACTCGCGTTAACTATCGAAATAACTATTGTTACTTTTTGTATTTTCTAGATAATATAAGTTTCATTATTTTTAGTAACAAATAATGAATCATTTTAGCTATCATATATCTGGATAACTTGGTGGTTATCATTTTAGTTAAAGATTCTTTAACGAAAAAAAAAATTTCTTTCATCTAGTATAAACCAACCACAAAAAATTGTAATTAGGACATTAAAATTGTAAGGTAGGACATTATTTTTCAGCAGGGAATATTTTCTACATATTTTAATCATTTATTACAGATAATGTACAAGTCAATATTTGTATCTGTTGTCTTTAAATATTTATCGACGAAACTACGAATAAACCAGTCAAACATAGAAAAAATACAAATTTTCTTCAACAGTTTATTTGTCCAATTGTACCCCACCATGGGAGAGAGATGTACAGCTATGGGACACTTTTGGACTATTCAGATAAACATTTCTCTAAGCCTTATAAACAAAAAATAATATAATACACAAAGTATTTACGAATGATATTTATTGGTTATAACATGAACATATTTGACAAAGAAGTTATTTAATGTAAGGGAAAAATGAGGTATTGAACTTTATGTAACGCTTGACGAGATGTTCCCTTAGTTTCTAAAGATATAGGAAGTTTTGCCACACTATCGGCTTTGGATATAGTGCTAATGTCATTTTCAGTAGGATAATAAAAGCCACTGTTCAGTTTGTATCGTAATAATTTAATTGTTAGTTCCTTATCCACTAGTTCTCGTACACGGCCCACAAAGTAAACAACCGTTTTCTTTGTTGCAAATTTTACCAAAACGAAGTCGCCTACAAGAACCTCTTCATCATCTAAAAATCCAATTATTGTCTCCTGATCACTGTGCACATCTATATCAGAATCTGAATTGCAATCAGACATCGTAGTGCATACGTCAGATTCTGAGGAACTAGAGTAAGATGATTTTTTCTTTGGTCTCTTTTTAGCCTTCTTTTGTGCAGGTTTAAATTTTTCACTATCATTAATTTTTATTTTTACAACTTTGATTCTTTTGTCATTCCTTTCATTCTCTTCAGCTTCTACCATATTATTTTCTGGTATACTAGTATATATGCATGACTTTCCCTTTTTTCTACTACGCCTATTCTACTTTGGTTGCAATGTAGTAAATGGTCGAGTATCTACTAATTCTGCACGTTTATGAGATTGTGCTACTCCTAGGTAAGAAGCTTCGCTGCAAACATTTGTAAGCACCTCTTCCACCAAGTCCGTAATAAATTCCAGACTATCATCTCCCTTCATAGGCATTTGGGTTTAAGTAAGAGTTGAATTGTTCATAGCATTTATTTCAATATCCCTAGAAGGTATTATTAGTGGAGGGTTATTTTCCACTTGTAAAATTGTAGAAGGTCCATAGGTGAGCACTCCAGCAAAATGTGAATCTTAGCCAGAATCTCTTTACTAGCCAGATTCCAGCTTTTTCGAAAGCCTTTGTTATATTAACAGGAGCAAATGATAACAAATATGGCTGGGCTGTCAAACTTGCAATGTCGTAGATCTGTATTGCTTTGTCAGGGTTTGATAAGATAAAGTCATTGAAGGATGACATGCACTTAGCTTTGAACGGGCCGTAAACTCCAATGTCCAGCGGCTGCATCCTGTGTGTGCAGGGAGGTGGAAAAGAAAGCATAACTATTCCATGCTCTCTGCAATAATTAATTGCATCAAGTGAAACATGAGTCTCGTGGTTATCAAAAAGTAAGAGAACAGGATTTTCACGAGTACCATGCATATGTTTGTGAATATGTTCCAATAATTTAAGAAATACGGCTGTTTCCAAATCCAGCCGGATTTTGTTGCATATCCAACTGCACCAGGAACACTTCCATATAAGTAATGATTTTTCATTCTTACCCGCGGATGTACATATAATGGAGGATAAATTTTCCGGTTTTCTATACGACAGTTTTGGGTGGCGTTTCATGAATGAACGCATCCATTCGATTCCTGACATCTGATTTTCGTCCCAAGTAGCTGGATATTTTTTAATCAGTTTCTCTGCATATTGAAATGCTAATATTCTAGCATGTTTGTAGGTGAGTCCAAAATTAATTGATGCAGATTTATGTAGATAGGCTTCTAGCTCTACTTTTTCACCAGCAGTGAAAACTTGACGAGATGAATATTTTGAAGTTGAGGGGGATTCTGCACTAACGGAGTTATTACTTTCATTTCCTAAATCTAACTCATTGGCTGATCTCTTTTTCTTGACATGGAAGTGAAGCGTAGATTTGTTTATATTAAACATTGTTGCTGCATTTCGAATTTTCTGCCTATGGACGATTACTTCAGTTATGGCACTAACCAAATCTTCTATTAAAATGTTGGCTCGATCTGTTTTGCGTTTGTAATTACGCACCATTCTGTAAAAAACAAAAAACAAAAAAAATAAGTTTGGCAAATAACTGAGTATTATTTTGAATCTATGATGCTCATTTGTGTTAACGCTCCATTCTAACAATGAGTGTTGGTTTAAATCTATTAAATTTATAATAATATTCAACAAACAATACATTTTCTTGAAATGGGGCACAATTTGACTAGTCCAAATCTGCCCCATCTGATTTGTCTAAATGTGTCTCACAGTCGTTGAGTTTTTATATCAATTTTTATAAAGTCTAACGGATTGTCAAGAAACATTAACTTTAAGGTTATGGTTACCAATACACTACAGTCTTCTATTCAAGAATAAACAAACTGGGCTATTTACAAGAGAAAACTCTTGTAAATAGCTCAGAGAATACAAGAGAAATATTTACACACAGCACACACATATGAACACACAGCGGGATTATTTACATTAGTTCTTCAGTAATTATTCAGAATTTTTTCACCAATTAATATCACGTTTTACTTGAATTTCTACACTGACGCGGTAACGACACACCAAAATACGTACGCTCTGAGACGCAACTAACTTGCGGTATATAACGATGCTTTAAAAGCGGTAAAATTGAGTTGTCCAAATGTATCCCACGTCCAAATGTGCCCCACCCTACCCTACTTATTTTTTTTTGAGAAAATTGAATAAAAATGGTAGTCAGCATAGCAAAAAGCAAGATATACTTAATTTGTTACAACAAATTAATTTTCCGCAAATCGCCAGGAAATTTTGACATTCCTGTCAAAATTTCTTGAAGAAAAAGTCAGGACTTCCTTACTGTAAGGAAATGATATTTCAGTACAGTTGTTAGTGTTCTACATAAATGATAGTTGTATGTATGTAGTAGTAGTATGTTTACCTCGTAGGAAAAGCCACATTCCTGGACTCTGTGTTGCTAAGTCTCGGCTTGCGCCTCGACTTAGCAATCTTCACAGTCGTCTAGGAATGTTAAGCTTTTCCTACCCAGTAAACAATGTACTATTTTTATGTACTGAAACTGCTTTTCCTCTGTGGCATGTCTAATTTAAATATTTATTTATATGGGGTTATGCTCCCGAAGGTGGGGATTGAGTATGCACTTTATGCATTATGTGTCGTCGGTACCTTGACACTTTTTTATGTTTTTTAGTGCTACTACTAGTTAACAATAAATAGTATTTTGCAAGCAATAAATTATAATGTTTACAAAGCAACAAAATTAATAAAATGTACTCAGTTAAAAATGAAATGTACCATTTGAAACCAGATTTCTTCTTCATTTGGAGCTATTTCTGCAAGTCTGAGTAAAATCTCTTCTTGTAGCAAGACTAAAAACTTTTTTAAATTTAAATTTTCCTCATAGAAAAATGGTCCAATAATATTGTCTTCAAATATTACTAACCAGACCTATTTTTCGACGATATTGGGTATGGCTTTCAATAATATCCTCAGGCTTTCCTGTCGACCAAATCCTATAATTTTGTACATTTGGATCATTATTTAATGTACATTCATCACTAAACAAAATGTTTTTTTTTAATTGTGTCTCTACCTTACCCCTCTCTAAAATTTCATAACAAAATTCCGCTCGTCACTCAACAGCTCCTTCTCTTAGTTCTTAATGACATTGAAATTTCTATGAACGGAAATTATTCATGTTTAAAATTTGAATTACCGTGGAATTATGAATATTAAACTAGTCTGCAGCGGTCCAAGAACTTATTTTAGGATTTTCTACAACCGCTGTTAATACATTTATTTAATTTTGATTTTATAAATTTCTTGGTACCTCAGCAATATTGTTTGTACAGGTACAATTGAATGGCTTAGTATTGGTTTATTGGAATATCTTACGCTAAATAAAGAACTAACAATTCGCGCACTTTTGCCTGAATAAAACATTTTTATTATTGCTACTTTCTCCTCAACTGAATACATTTTTAATCAACTTTATTGTTTTTTAAATAATAAATCACAGAATAAAAATTTTAGCAATTCAAATATTGTCAAATATCAGAAACATCAATATGACCAAACGCAACATGTCTTACACATTCTTGCACAGCGTGCGGCCTGACTTTAAGGGGTGGCCTGAAAAATGTATTATATTATGCAAAATTTTGGAATACGTTTAATTCGTAGAACAATTTTAACATTTGTTTTCGATACATATTTCAGTCCTCTACAAATAGTTTTTCTCGACTTTTGGTGTAAAATCATTAGGGAAGTAGGAATTCAACAATTTAGAATTTTCCACTGGGTTTCCTATGGCCCGTTTGACGATTCATCATCCTGTATATAGAGCGAAAATTCACTTGGTCCCTTGGTCTCGCCTATTTGTCATCTGCCTCGGTCGCTTGTTGCGGAATGCTACCTTTACACGTGTCATTATAGCTTTATTATCACGATTTCGTAAGTAGTCATATGTTAACCTAGTATGATCAATCCGTAGACTACTTGTGAGTAAAGGTTACTTGTTCTCTTCTATCTTTTAATTTTGCAATTTTTCAGTAAGATCAGTGTGCAGAGATTTCATATTCTCTTCTGCGTGTGGGTTGAAGCTTTTTTTGTTATTTTGCATACAACCTTGTTACCCGTGATTCCAATATGTGACCTAGCATGGTACACAGATATCAATATTCCTAGTTTCAGCATATTTTAGTTATTTTTTAATAAGAAGAAGTAGTGGATCATCACAGTAGAGTTGGTTTAATGCCACTATGGAGCCCACGGAATGGTCTTTTTATTTTTGTTCACTATCAGAACTAGCGCTTTTAGTATCGCAAACAGTTCAGCAGAGAATGTTGTTGTAGATGAATGTAACTTGTAGGATGCTGTGTAAACTGATGATTAGATTGCTGCCCAATTTCGTCTTCGTGTAGGCATCGGTGTAAAGTTTGAAACAACTATATCCATACAACCATATCTGCTTAATATTTCAAGAAATTATTGATTATTTTGACTTGCTGATGTTTCTAATTTGTTTAGGCGCAATAGGCTGGTGTCACTAGATTTAAGGAGTGGTTTAAATTAAGCGATCTTTGTTTATGAAAAATTTCCTTAATGATAATTTTCTTGTTTACTTGTGTAGCTGTATAGAATAATGAATATTTATATTTATATACTGCTTATCGTATGTATGTATTGTGTAATTTATATCAATATTTATAATTTACCCTCTCAATATATAAACTTTTGTGTTTTATAAAATGGTTTATCCGTTAATAAATAAATAAATATTTTCAAGTATTTTTTCAAACTGTTAGAAAGTCAATTTCTTTCGATAGGCTTACTAGGCGTAAAATTCATGTAAATTCATGTATAAATAGTAGATTTAACATCAATAATTAAAAAATCTCTTGCATTAAAACCGCTCGCGTGACAAATAGGGCAAACGATGAAAAATGTGTCTCGTTTTATTAATACCATTAGTGCAAAAACGAATTAAATATCCGTAATGAGCGAGGTAATAGCAATAAAATACGTTTAAAAGTTTTCTAAAAGTAAATTATGATTATTTCGATAGTGAGTGCGAAGTTTTCTATGCTGCTGAAGGTGATGTTTATATCGCCGTTGGCGTGATCGAAACAAAGGAAAGTTAGTTATTAAACTATTAACAGTTTTACTGTTTCTAAATTGTCTTACTGTTTATAGTAAGTTATTAACACCAGCAGCGTTTTAGCCTGCGAATTATCTCTTAATTTCTCGTCTCCAATATGCTTGAGATAGTAATAGTATAACTGGGGCCTTGTACATAAAAACTATCTCAAGCATATTGGAGACTAAAAATTAAGATCCAGAAGTTATACTGAATATAAAAAAGAGAAAACTTGAATACTAAGGCCAACTGATAAGAGGACAAAAGTACACGTTCCTACAAAATATAATGCAAGGAAAGATCCAAGGACGCAGAAATCCAGGCCGTAGAAGAATGTCCTGGATGAGAAATTTAAGAGAGTGGTTTGGCTGTACCACTAACGAATTATTCAAAACAGCAGTAAACAAAATTAAAATCGCCCCAATGATATCCAATCTCCGATAGAAGAGGCACTCAAAGAAGAAGAAGCGAGGCCCCAAAACATGAAATGACAATAAATGAATAAAATAAATGCAAAATTTACATACTCCACGTTTCTCAACTTTCGGAAAAATGAGAAAAACTATTTACTATTGAAGGCCACGGTATAATGCTTCAAATTTTTTTGTGTAACAACTTTGTTGTAATAGAAACTGTTTGCCTAAACTTTATGAGAGTGTTTAATGAAGATTGTTTTGTAAATTTAATTTAAAATTCAGACAATGTGAGTTTTGTACCAAAATTTGGTTAACTGTGAGTTTTGCACCAAAATCTCATGGATAATGTTAGTTATGATGCAAAATATTTGAACTTTGCTTTATTTATATTTTAACCTTAAATTAAAAACTAAAACCAAGAAAAATAAGGTGATTTATATTGTTGATTTTTATGGGTTAGAAATAAAACAATAAATAAATTATTTTATTTCAATTTTAATTTTACCAAATCATTAATTTATTTTACAGTGCTATGATGTTTTACTCTTTAAAACTGATTGTTATTTGTTTTGTAAATCAGACTTGCTTTAATTATTTTAGATACACTGTTTAGAATAACGTATTTTTAATCATTAAGGATGTTGATTTCTTCAATGTGTTCACAAACTGACTCGGGTTCTACATTGTCATAAGCCCCATCGATGGCATTTTTGTAGAAGAGTAAATCCTCATTAAATCCTCATTAAGTAAATCCTCATTTAGTCAGGCCATGGGGATGGTGTGTACTAGTTTCTACATATGAGATGGTGTGCACTCTCTTCTTCTTGCTATAGCATGCTGGACGAGCTATACTGCCTGTAGTCAGAACCCCGATGTATGAGCGGGAACACAAGGTGTACTAATACTCATACTCTCATGAAGCGCATCTGGCGCTGCATGAGAACCTTCACATTTTACTCTTCTTCAACTAGTCTTTGAGTAAAGTGTCTTTTATCTTTCCTATCAGCCTCTCTTGGCCAACTCTTGTTTTTCTGAGCCCGATTGGCTATTAGGTTTCCGAGGGCGGACGGGTCACTATTTTCTTTCCTTACTCTAAACTATTTTCTACCACGCAGAAGGAAGTGGGGCCCCACTGCGTTACTTTGCCCCAAGAACTATCATGAAGATGACCTCTAAACATATCAGTATGCCGAGCGATCCAACTAGCAATTGGCGCCAATCAGCGTCCGGGGCTGATGGTGTGAAATGGGCTACCAGCCATGATGTTGTGAGAAACCAGGCACGCCATGGAAACTCTGAGTCTGGAATAAACATAAAAATATGGAGCACTCTTAAAATCGGTACGTGGAATGTTCGAGGATTGCTGGAACCCGGAAAATTGGATGTAGTGGAAAACGAGATCCACAATTATGCCATTGTAGGTCTATCTGAAACCCACTGGAAGGATAAAGGACATTTTACGTCAAAAAATGGCAATGATATTTATTTCTCCGGCAATGATAACGAATCTCGGAATGGTGTCGCAGTGATAGTAAATAATGCCTTTAAAACCTCCGTAAAAGAATACATAACCGTCAGCGATCGGATAATTGTTGTCAGAATGAATGCCAGTCCAGTTAATCTTAATGTGGTACAAACATATGCCCCAACAAGCGAAGCTCACGATGAAGAAATCGAAACATTTTATAGTACGTTGGAGCAGATGCTTAGAAAGCTTCCAAATAGAGAAATCACAGCAGTCGTAGGCGATTTCAACGCTAAAATTGGTGTAACTACAGAAGATCATTACTTGCGAGAGACCGTCGGATTATATGGACTTGGCCAAAGAAATGACAGAGAAGAACGCTTGCTACACTTTTGTATAGACAACAACCTGTTTGTTACTAATACAGGCTTTCAACATCACCCAAGACGACTATACACTTGGATATCACCAGGAAATAGATACAGAAATCAGATAGATTTTATACTGGTAAAAACCCGTTGGAGAAGCGCTGTTAAGGATGTTAAGACCTATCCAGGAAAAGATTGTAATAGCGACCATCAATTTTTATCAGCTGAATTTCGCATGAAGTTAAGAAAAAGTCCAAAAACAGGAAATACAACAACTAAATGGCATCTAAGATATAACGATCCGTACAAAAAAGCCGCAATGCAAAAGCTATGTGACCTCAAACAATTATTAAATCCAGACGAGTCCTCAAACAGCATATGGACAAAAACAAAATCTATATTGCATAATGCTGCGAAAAATATTAAGAGTGATAGAGAAGAAAGAAGGAAACAATGGATAACGGACTCCACGTGGACTAAAATACAGGAGAGGAAGTGCTTAAAAGCCACAGGACTGAACAGTGAAAGTGATAAAGAGGCCTATAAAGCGCTGAACGGTCAAATAAAACGACTCTGCAAAAAGGACAAGAACACACACTTGAACAAAATCTGCATGGAAATAGAAGGGCATAAAACCAAAACTGAGACCAGAGACATGTTTAAAAAAATAAAGCAGATAACACGTTCCTTTACACCAAACTACCCTGCTATCAAAGATGATAACGGAACTCTACTCACTTCTAAAAAAGATATTTTACACAGATGGAAAGAATACTGTGGACGACTGATGATGGAGGAAAGCACAGACGCCCCATCACAACAAGAAGATGCCAGTTTTGCGACGGAACCTGACGTACTCAAAAGTGAAGTTGAAGCAGCAATTATGATGCAAAAAAGTCAAAATGCTGCCGGTCCAGATAACATACCTATTGAAATGATTTGGGCCCTAGATGAAGTTGGAGTGGATATAATACATCAAATTTGTCAAAGAGTGTGGGAGACAGGTAAATGGCCTGAGGACTGGACACAATCACTATATATTCCCATACATAAAAAGGGAGCGAAAGATTTATGTAGCAACTATCGCACAATTGCTCTAATTGCGCATTGCAGTAAGATACTCTTACACATAATTCTCGAGAGGATAAAGCCCTTTTTACTACCTACATTGCGGAGGAACAAGCAGGTTTCGTCCCAGGACGTGGTACTAGAGAACAAATTTTAAACGTACGGCAGATTGTAGAAAAATCCAGAGAATTCAACATCACAACATATTTGTGCTTCATAGATTATAGTAAAGCTTTCGATTTGGTCAACTGGAGTAAAATGTGGCAGGTTTTGTCTAAAATGGGAGTCCCTAATCATCTGATACTGCTAATTAAAAGCCTGTACAATAACAATTATGCCAGAGTTAGAATAAATGGGGAACTAACTGACAGTTTCAGGGTCACAAAGGGCGTGAGACAAGGCTGCATACTAAGCCCAATTTTATTTAACATCTATGGTGAATGGATAATGCGGAAAGCTACTGAGGACTGGAACGGTGACATCACCATTGGCGGGAAGAAGATTTGCAACTTGAGATATGCAGATGATACTACTATCCTCGGTAGTTCTGAAACTGAATTGATTCACCTGCTACAACGGATAGAAGACGTAAGCTTAACGATGGGCCTTTAAATAAACAGGGATAAAACGAGAATCATGATAATTGACAGAGCTAACAACAATCAAAATCATCTGGTTAGGATAAACAATATCGCTGTTGTAGATAAAGTTGTGTATCTGGGCTCATTAATAACCAACAAAGGAGGCTGTACTGAAAAAATAAAGCGGCGGTCAGCAATCGCAAAAAGCGCTATGGCAAAATTAACAAAAATTTGGAAAAGCCATGAAATTACTACCGATACAAAAATGAGACTAGTAAGAAGTCTAGTTTTTCCAGTTTTTACTTATGCATCGGAATGCTGGTCCCTTACTGAGAAAGACAAAAAGAACATAGATGTATTTGAGATGTACTGCTGGAGGCGAATGCTGAGAATACCATGGGTGGCCCGAAGAACAAATGAATCCATACTGGTCCAGCTAAACATAAAGAAAAGACTAAGAACACAAATAACAGAACAGATAATAAGCTATTTTGGACATGTGCTTCGAAGAAATGGTCTTGAAAAACTTACCATCCAGGGAAAAGTAGAAGGCAAAAGAAGTAGAGGTAGATCTCCTACACGATACACGGACCATATTGTTGCTACCATTGGCGCTCCATTGTCAGAATGTGCTAGATTGGCAGAAGACAGAAAAACGTGGAGGAACATTGGGAAAATTACCTAACAGCTTCATGATATCACGATACCTGCATCAGGTTAACGACTAAGAAGAAGAAATCCTCATTGTCCCTCCACTATTCCCCATAATGCTTCTTCAAGAACTTGTTGACGTCAACTTTCTTCAGTGGTTTCGTCGAGTTTGACAAAATAATCAAATTTGGGTTCATGTTCAAAAGCAGTTTTCCTGGCTTGGTTAAAGACTTTGCCACCCCCATGCCTTACTTGTATGTATACTCACCTCTAACGAAAACATTTTTATATTTAGTTCTTGTCAAAATTTTTCCTTTGCAGGTCCCCAGTTGAAAATGAAATTGTGCCGGTTTTTTCATGAATACATCCTTTTCTTTCCTTCAGTCAAAGACGTCACAGTCTTGGCCAACCTTTACTACTTTCGAATGTTCGGCTATAATATCAATGTACTCTGATGGTTTGTAAATCACCTTTTTTTCTCATAAACTTTTCTGAGACTCCAAATACTCGATCTGGCGGAGGATAGCTATGACCTGTTATGGGAAAAAAGAACTCCACCGTTTTTAAATTTTTTGGTGCATGTTTAGAAAGTCAGAAACAAGCCATGGCTACGACTATTGAATTTTTGTTCTGGCCCCCACATCCATCACTCACAAATCACACAGTAGTAATATGGCTTTTCATTTCTGTTGTGTTAAGTGTATCAAAAACAAACGAAGCAATTTTCTGTCGTAGGATGTCACATTATCTGGAGTCAGTTTACTTTTAGAATTCGCTTTGACCACAGTGAAGTTGTAAAGGTAGATTTGCCTACTATAGTAAGTGGCTTGATTTGGTAATTTGGGCAAGGGTAGGTTTTTTTGACAATCAAAACTGAAAATCAAAATTTTTGGCTCGGTGCATTTTAGTGATTCAAAAGAAGCCTTAGCATGAGCTCTTGTTTTTCGTTGCCTTGCTGTGCGTGTTTTAATCGTTTATCTAACTGCAGACAAGTAGAGAAAACGTCTACCCTAGAGGATCCAAAGCCATCATTGTACTTTGTGTTGAAAATTGGCCTAAAGTATCAGTGTGTTACTTTTAAATCACTCTAAGCTTGTGTGAGTGAACTGATATACATTTTCCACATTTTTATAATATTCACCGTAATTCACCGTATTCACCATAATAAACACCGTAAGTACTCTCTCGCGAGAGCGAGGGCACTGGCTCATGATACTATGAACTAAAGATAAACCCACGCGCACGAGATCAGTCTATTTATCTCTTTTGCACGGTGATGTCACTTGGCGACAAATATCACTAGAAATCTTCTGTTTTGCATGGAGTTTTGTTAGATTTAGTATTGTTTTATCGTTTATCTAGTACGTTGACAAATAAATGTGTGCACTTTATATAAAATATATTTCAGAATATTAAATTAAAGATAAACTTTTATCGCCAAGTGACGTCATGCGCATCGACGTACAAAATTCGATTGCGAAGTGGTTTTATCTTGGAAGTCATAGTATCATGGCACTGGCTCATAGTAAGGCTTGTGTTTGGTACTATTGGTAAAGAGTTTTATATATTTATTAGTCGGTTTGTTTACAAGCTATTGACGTTGAATATGATAGTGTTAAAGAAATTCGGCAATGATATAATAAAGGTTCCCCACTTTCACAATATAAACTTTCCACAGATGACGATCGGAGTGCTCTAAGAGAGAGTCTAAGTGCTGTGTTGTGTATAAAGGCTAGTTGTTTTAACAATATGGAGAAAATACAGGCATAAACAATTTATTTATAATTAATTTTTGATCTAATTAGGGTTCTGTAGATTCTTTGCAGGATAGAGCTATCAGAGCCCCAGTATCTATTTGACAATGTTCTCATTAGGTAGAGTTTCTTATTACAAGTAAATGCTAATTGCCTGATGTGTTCTTTTCAAGTAAGTTGATTATTAAACCACATACCTAAGAATTTCACAAATGATTTTAAGGAAAGCGATGTGTTTATTATTTGAGAAGTTCTTTTTTGAGAACACCATACCTACGGTTTTTGTAACCGAGAATTAAAAAACAGTACCACGAGACCACTTTTCGAGTTTTTGTAAAATATTTTGCAAAACTATTGAAGGTAAATTAATATCTTTGCCTTTTACATAAAACACCGCCATTTTCATACAAATGTGCTTTTAAAGGTTTTTCTGAGGTTTTTAATTATGTCCATTCCATGGACATTAAAATTTCCATTTTCCTTCATCTCTGTAACACTTTTAAAACGTTGTATCTCCAACACGCATTAAATGCATTTCTAAGTCAAAAATACTGCGATAAAATGTTTTGTTGCCAGAGATCGTGAATATGACTTTTCAGATCTAGCATATTATTTATCCCGGATCGGTTTTGCCGAAAACCATTTTGTTCGTTTATAAGTAAGTTCAAAGTTCTAGATGCCAAGTCAGCCTTGAGTTGATATTTTTTTCTAGTAGATTGCCAATTGCACAACTTAGGCTTATCGGTCTATAGGAATCAGGATCTAGACGAGATTTTTGGCTTTTGAGAAATGGTAGAATGATAGATTTTGACCAAACAGATGGGTACCGGTGTCGTAGTCAGATGAAGTTAAATAATTGAAGCATGTAATTTTTAGTTTTCATATATTTTAGATCTTTGGATCTTATCCTTTTAGATATTATATTCATTACTTTTAGGCTCACTGAACAACTTTTCCTAAAGTATCTTCTACTTTACTTTATAACTTTTCATTTACTATTATGTTGTTGATTATCCATCTCCATCCTCTGACTATAATATGCTCATTTATGAATATCTTTATGAAAAATTTACCAGCTTAATTGGAAACAGGCGTGACAAAAAGATTCTTGGATTTGCTATTACTATATAGCATGTAGGATTAAAATAATTTAACAAAAAGCAATTTTTTATTTTTTACAAGGAAAAATACACGTGTATGTACACATTATGTTATAAAATCATACAAACATCCCTATTTTATTCATGCAAACTTGAAAAATAAGCCTATTTAAAGCTGTCCTTGGTGGGTTGCTTTATACAATTTGATAGATTACGTGATAAACACACCCTTGTTATTAATGAGATGCCTCTTTCTTTTTATATGCTACTATGTATTTTAAAATATTGTTCTGTGAAATTAGTTTAATTGTCTAAAATCTACGAATACAACAGTGTATAACCAGATAATCTGTCTATTAATCAGTCGTAAGTATCCTAAACACAGGCCACCGATAGTGAAGATATACAGAGTGGAGACTATTTCGTAAATGAATAATCCGAATTATACTAAAACCGGGACACACCTATTCTGGAATATGGAGATTTCAAATATAATGATAGCAGTATAGCCAGATTTACCATTTTTCTTATATTGTTAGTCACATTTTTTTAAATAAAAAAACCTGTTAATTGTATTATTATCGGAATTCTCACTTAAATTACGAGTTCAGTCATATATAACACTTCGTATTTTATCTAGTCACGGAGGTCATAAATAAATAAAACTTCTCAGTGCCAAATACTTTTGAAGTAATTTAGTAAATAGAGAATGCTGTGAGTTTGACATTAATTCATAAAATGACGTTGACGTTTATTGAAAAAGTTTGTAAAATAAATTGTATTTATAACTAAAGCTGACAGTTGTTTTATGTGTTTTTAAAAACAAAATACAAAAAACAATGGGTACAACGAACAGTAAATAAAATTTTAAATCAAAAGCTACATAAGACAGCCCTGAAATTAGTATTTCCACCACCAGAGAAAACTCCAGTACCTTCTGCGCGATTACATATAAAGGCAAGATATCAACAAAAATAGCCAAACACATAAAAAAGAAAAAAATAACACCAGTCTTCAGAACAACCAATAACTTAGGTCAACATATTAAGAACAACAAGTGCCAAAAGAAAAAGCAGTTACACAGTGGAGTATCGACTTAAATACAGCGACTAACCAAAAACTTACATCGGTCAAACTGGTAGAACTTTTAATAAACCGATAGCAGAGTACAAAAGTGCTTTCAATAATAGAAAGAAAACAGATTCTACGTACCGACTTCACCCACTAGACTAGCTCACATTCAAAATGAAGACATTCTTCTTCTTCTTACGCCGTCTCCTTTCGAAGGTTGGCGATCCAAATGACAATTGTAAGGCCTTAAACTATCTTTATTAAAATATATGATATTCTCCCCTCCTCAACTTATTCAGTTAAAGGCTATAAAGTGTAAACGCATGCCAAATATATAGCTGTAGTTTGTTGAAATATTAATATCAACTTAATAAAATTTAAATATTGGGGCTATATATCATTTACAGTAAGTTAATGTTCGTACAATGTAAACTGTCAATTGTATTTACTTTTGAAACAAAATAAAGTCAGTCTTAACTGTATACTGTAATGGTACATTTCACTTACAAGTTTTAATAGGTTATGGCAGCTTAGACTAATTTTTTCGTTGGTAAATAGAAAAACATGGTATACGGTTCAACACAGACAGGGCGGCGTGCGCCGCATCGGCGTTGAAAGCGGTCTCTCGTCTATGGTACTTACGTTGTGCAACACAGACGAGCCGTCGTTTGTCAGCTTACCGCGTCGGCCGCCGCGCGGCCTATGCTGAGTACCATGCGCCGTCGGAGGTTTTATGACTTCTGGCGGCACATCAGTAATAGATATCTCGTGCTTCAACACAGACGTGTGACTGTTTTGCAACGGTTTTATTTGATTACTTTTGTGAGTGGTTGACAAATTTTGTATATATTATGGAAACTATAGACATCGATAAATTAATTACCCAAATTCACACAGGGTCAGCAATTTGGGATATGCGCTCAGATAATTATTCGAATAAAATAAAGAAAAAAATATACTTGTTAAGAGGTTGTTACCCACAGTTTTATTTTGGAAGATGCTTTTCTGGGTTATCTTTAATTTCGTTAACTAACGTGTAAAACTTTCCTTTATTTTTTCATTCGTTTCCAGTGGCGGCTCGTGGCTTGAGAGGCAAGGTCGGCAAGGTATTTTTTGTCTCCACAGATAGGTATACCGTCCAATAAAGACTTCAGTCATCATAGGAGATTTTTTGTTTTCTCGTTTTTTGTTTTTTTTTTGTTTTTTCCTTTAAATTTAGAACCTAAACATGTTTATAAATTAACTCCAGTCTACGTTGTTTGGAAGTAGCAAAATGGGTAATAACGTCATCGTAAAATTTATTAGAGTTTTGAAGAGATTTTAAAAGTTTTTTTTTCTATTGATATTTGAGACAAGCTTAACATTCTCTCTTTTTTCATGGTATTTCGACAATAATTTTTTATTCTTTTGAGGCAAGAGAAATCTCGTTCATTTGAGGCAGACGTTGGTGGTAATGAGAGAATTAATGACAATAATGTTGGATATAGATAAATAAATTTGAATATTTTCTAGAAGTGTCATCTATTGGCTACTTTACTAGTTGAATAATGTATCACTTTCCTTTTTTAGGGTAGTAGCTAAATTACAGTCATAGAGTAAACACGTGTTTCATTTTGTTCATCAAATCTCCATTTTTGTTCCAGAACTTTATAATTTCTCAATAAATAATTTATTAATTTCGGTAACAGTTTGTTGTAATGAATTGCAATATATAAAATTATACATATCTTGTAACTTATCCCATCTTCCGAAAATATTTGGATCAGCATATAAAACTTTTAATTCATTTTCTAATTTTATTTTATTAAAGAATGATGGATAATTTTTAATCAACCTGTCTAATAAATATCTTGGATATTCTTTGGCGTAACTTTTAAATTTTAAATCGTCAAAGAGGTCAAAAATTTGCAAATCTTCAAAATTCGAAAAAACAAGTATCTATTTGCATAATAATATTGTCCAACATTTCAAAATATAGGTACTCGTTTTTCGAGATCTGTTTCTTTGTCATGCCTTTATTTTTTTGGGGGGGTTCGGAAATATCAAGCGAGTCCAAAACGTCACTGCGTATATACTGGAATTACTATCATTACGAAAATCTGACTGAGATTTTGCACCAGTCTTGTTATTCTATTTTTGGAATGAATAATGTCAGTTAACTGATTTTGAACAACATTGAATATCAAATCGGTTTGGGTAAACACTTTCTTAAAAATATTTAAAAGTATGTTAAAAGAGTAATCATTTAATAAAGTTTTCAAACCAATTGCTTTATGGATCGAGATATCATCACTTTCAAAATCGTCACATTCAATAATAAAATCAAAAACTTTCAAAAGCTGTTCACGAAAATCTGCTACAGTGAAAACTACCCGAGATTTAAAATTCCATCGCGTCTGACAAACTGTTGGCATTTTTTTCGAAACAAACCGTTCTAAAACATTAGTCCGTTTAGGCAAGCTTGAGAAAAATGAAGCAAATCCGCTTAAACTGGCAAAAAAAGACGACATTCTTTAATTTTCTTACATGTATCTTGCAAAACTAAATTCATTCTATGCGCATGACAATGAGTAAATAAAGCTTCACCAGACATCACGGCAGCGCCGTTATAAGTGTGCCCTACCAATTTATTTTTGATACCAAAAAATTTTAATTTGTCCTTTAAAACACCAAAAATATGTTCTGCCTTATGGCTTTTACTCACGTCTGTAAAACCTAAAAACCTCTCATAGATATTACCACGTAACGCGTATCGAACAACAATTGACTGCTCTGATTCATCGTGTCCCCTAAAAGATAATTCCTGACAACTTAAAAAAATTACAATAACTGCGTGATTATTTTGTACAATTTCGTTATGTTTAATAGCATTTTCACGTTGGGCATTATCTAATGAAACATGGATATTTTGTTTTCCAAATAAATCTAATTTAATCTGGCTGTAAGTATGATCTTTCATATGTATAACACGTTTATGTAAAGCCCTAAATAATTCCTTTAAATTATCGTAACCAGATTCACACCACGGATTTTGATGTTTGCTCCTATTTGTCGAAACTAAAATGCAAGGCCAACAAAAAAGGTTGTTTTTTATTTCACTCCCAGTAAGCCATGAGTACTTGCTGTACCAATTATCTGAAAATGATCTATTACTTCCCTTACCCGCACTAATATTTATAAGTCGGGACATTTTAGGCAAAGGACGCCCTTATTTTTAATAACAATTTGTTCTTCGTATGGAATTGATGAAAACCCTTTATGCAAAATATAATTTACAATATCAGACTTATCAATACTTACAGTTTCTCCCATGGCTTGCATTTTTTTAGGTGTTTACTGAATTTGTTTACACTTTAATTAAAAAAAAAAACTTCTAATATGTCAAAAAACCCTTTAACCGTTAAATATTTACGGCAGACGTAACGTATCACAATATTACTTTAGAAAATAAAAATAAATCACAAAAAGATAGGCTAGTTCGTGCACTGAATATAACTTCAGTTTACTACAAAAATGAAATAACATTTCGTCCCACGCTCGCAATGTACAGTTCGCGACCAATCACCAATCCAAATGAAACATCGGCAAATGTAAATCTGCCGGACTTAGTAATTAAGTTCATATGGAAAGAAATGTATATTTGGTTGCTAATCAACCAATATTCCGTTGATTTTTACAAGTAAAGTCAAGGTTGGGATCGGCTAGCCGAAAAAACAAAACGTGCATTTTCAAGAATTCGTAGGCGGATGGATGTCTCATGTCTCCGATATCGGAACATTTATTTGAAAAGTGTCTACGCATGGATCACTTAACGCTCAGATTGGACGAATTCTTTTAAAAACCATGAATAAAATTTAGTCTTTATTATCTCACAGATATTTTTTTAGTTCACAAAAACAAATGACATCAACTGATTACCTGCCACAATTATTTATTGAAATACTGATTAAATTAAATATTAAAATAATCTATAATATCCGCCCCTGACCGGCCGCCACTGTTCGTTTCGTCCGCAGACGCGGCTGCCGATGTGTAGTGGCGGCATACAACAATCAGTAGTTTGGCAAATGGGTTCAGTTTTGCAGTGATCAGAAAGGAAGGAAAAAAACGGCGATTTCGTAAAATTAAACCGATAATTTCATGCAAATATAATTTCTGTTCACCTAAACTTTGATTTGGAAAATACATCAGACAAAAGTGCAACAATGTTGCACTTAAATCAATTAGAAAAATAAAAACTGTACTATTTTCTTGTTCAAATATAATATTAACTGAAGAAAATTCCATCGTCAACTCTTTCTTTGTGACGTACGAAATCTAGCGATTTTATCTCAAGTTCTGTTGTTTCACTATAAATAATATAAAAAAATCGAACGGAAACGTGTTATCATGTTAAGTCTCGATTATAATGTTTGTTAATATAACAACTATTTAAAATTTTTATCATAAATGCGTGCAATGGCATATAAATATACACCAAAGTAATAAGTGTTTAATTTATATTAGCAATAAAAATAAAATACCTAAAAGAATGTATTAATCAAACTGTATAAATGTTATTTTTAACTCTATTTAAGTAGTATCTGACGTGGTTATATGTTGATTTTGATATTTGAAATATGTACTTAGTCTATATAAACTTTATTTTAAAAATGATATACACACAACTCAAAAATTTCAGCCCATTGTTAAGTTTATGGGATGGGTATTGTTTGTATACGAGTATACCTAATTTCTTTATTATCTTATCAAAAAAATGAAAAGAATGTAGAGTTTATTTTAAACTAATCGATTTTTATTTTTAAATTATGATTTTTTGTCATATATGTCATACTAGTGACGTTGGAGGATGAACACAATCGCGGATTTGGTCAACATCGTGAAGAGCCGTAAGCTGGAGTACTTGGGACATATAATGAGAAATCAAGGCAGATACGAACTACTCCAAGGCATTTTGCAGGGTAACATTGAAGGAAAAAGAGCCCCAGGACGAAGAAGAATATCCTGGCTTGCTAACCTGAGAGCATGGTATAGAAAGACAAACTATTTCGTATAGCAACCAACAAAATCATCATAACTAGAATGATCGCCAACGTTCGGAACGGACAGGCACCCTAAGAAGAAGAAGAAGTGACGTTATTCATCTGGGCACGATCACGTACGGTAGGTGACCCAAATAAGGCCATGGCTCTAATAAGGCCAATAGCTTTTATTTCTAAAAGTACTAACACTAGACAGATCAGCGCAGCACCAGTCAATAGGTTGTAGTTGATATGCGCCCAGTTTTCATTTTCGAACTAACGTAAATTTATTCATCAAAACTGCTACGTGGTATACATTTTCGAGTTTGGCATTAACTGTATTATAAGATCATAGCATGAGTCTTTGAAACAAGGGTGCCCTAATAAGGCCAGTGCCTTATTATTATAAATATTAGGGTCAGCTTTGGCTGTATTAGGGAAATGGCTTAATACTATTCTCTTAATTGAGCTTTAAACGTTATGATGATGTAATACCATTTCATTATTTATGAATGAAAACTTATTACTATGTTGAATTGCACTGAACTAACGATTTTTGTTCATATGTTTTGGGCAAGATGAAGCCGAATGCAGTTAATGTTGGAAATCGAATGTCTGTCAACCAGGTTTCAAAGAAATTCCAAATACCTAGGAGGACCTTAAGAAATTAATTGACAACAGATATACCAACTATAAAGATGTAGAAAGATTATAGAAAATTATGTAAGAATACGATATATATATATATATATATATATATATATATATATATATATATATATATATATATATATATATATATATATATATATATATATATATATATATATATATATATATATATAATATATATATATATATATTATATATATATATATATATATATATAATCGTTAGAAATGAAATACCTCCAATGTGCAAATTTCTGGTAATTCAGATTTTTAAACTATTCTGAATCGCTATGAATAGTTTTACAGTCTAGAAAAATATCCAATGTGCGTACCGATTCCTAACTTCTCTAATGTCTAAAAATGCATTACTCCAATGTAACATATTAATTGTTGGACTGAAATAAATCCAATGTGCTTAAAAAACACATTGGAGCTATTATCTATTATAATATCTGCACATTGGAGGTATTTCATACTTTCATCTGTCAAAGTCCTATCCTCAAATGTTCTCAAATAAGCTATTTACCAGTGCAAAATGAGTGTTTTCAAGACAAGAACTAACATAGTTTTACAAAATTCACTTAAGGAAGATCGGCAAAATTATATCCAAACTTTTGCTCCTAAAGAGATTAAAAGGCAAATCTTATCTAGGATATAAGAGAAAAAATAGTATAGTGACACATAATGTTAAAGGAGAAGCCAAGTCAGTAAAGGAGCTATGTAACCATATTATAACGCCAAAATGTTTAAAAGAACACTCATTTAGATGTTCTTTAATTACGCAGGACGATAGACTACGAATTTTTAAAAAATTTTGAACATTAACGTCGTGGGAACATAAAAGCACTTGGGCTAGAGCAGTGCAAAGGCGCCGAAAAGATACTCAAAATTCAGACAAACAGTCCAAAAAGAAGAGTGCTCGTGACTTTTTTTGTTTCTAAAGACGGAAGTTACCTCAAGGTATGCCAAGTTGTGTTTTTGAACATATTAAATTTAGGAGAAGACACAATGAAATGATGAGTCTCAAGGGAGCCAGCCACTCATGAAATTGATACTTCTAGTGAAAGTCTACAAGATTCCAACATTCAACAAGATTACTTCAAAAAATATGAGACGAATTTGCAAAGAAAAGAATGTTAAGGAATGGTTGCAAGATATTCCTAAAGTTTCTTCACACTA